>CAHIKZ030004302.1:2960000-3080000 GCA_903632075.3 Acanthosepion pharaonis | reverse complement strand
GGAGTGTTCTTTTACACAAAATTAATAAATGATGCGAAAAGTGCCTATGTATTGTGGAAATATACATTGAAGATTCTTAAATGCTTAAACGTATTGACAAAGAAATTCAATTAAACAAACAGACGTACGTCACTCGAGAAAACAATTCAAAGAATTGAATTGAATTTTCCTCCAGTATTCCATTTCATACTGGGAAAATACACGGAAATAAATCAATATATGAAGTCATATCAAATTTTCTTCAGACACCAGCCATTAAATGAATATATACAACGCCACACAAACACATTATACACATATATATGTATAGATATACACATAGAACTATTTAAGCAGTTATATTCGTGTATAAAATATTTACATTGATATATAACCGTGAATACTTTCAAGTGTTAATTATGTTTCCATTTCCATTATATAAGTAAAATATAAACTTATTTATCAGTCTATGCAGTTATATAGATAGAAATAAGTTTACATATATATGTTGGTAACAATATATATATATATATATATATATATGCGCAAGAATATTCTTTAAATTATTGCTATTTTTGTAGGCGAATAATACACAATATGACTGGTTATATATTATTTATCACTTATTCGTTTTCATTTCTCTTAGTTTTTATTACTCTCTGTTTGTGTATATATATATATATATATATATATATATATATGTATTAACGAAGAAATATAGTCTTAAGGTATATTTATATATATATATATATATATATATATATATATATATATATATATATATTAAGAAATCGGAGAGCCGAGTTCGAATTCCAGTCGAATCTATTACACTTAGGAAAGGTATGAATCCTCTTCTCCTCCCACAGGTATGGGTAAATAGCATACTGTGTTCTATACCCTTGGATGGCAACTGGTCTATTACAGCAAGAAATAGCAAGCTACTGCGGAAAAAATATCTGCCTCCACAGTCATGTATCGAAAGATAAATGATCGCCTAAGCGTGCATCACTTATGGCGCATAACTGATTGACGGATATATGCATATCATACTGAACCATATGAAATACCATCGGCATATTAGGCGCATCTCATTCTATGTTTGCACGTAATGTTTAAAGCAATCTAACAGTACATTACATTACGTCCCAAAAGTTTTTGCGGAACAATAAAAGAAAATCTCGTATAAAAAAGTTTGCTGACATTACAGTTGAACAATACAATGTAATAAATCAACATTACATAAAAACACCCATCCTTGCTCAATCATTCTTCTTTGGTCTCTTTATGTAACGGGGATATACCAATGCCGTCTTAATGTTATTTTTCCCCAGGTTAGATTATTTTGCCCTTCATTTTATTTGGAAGAAGCAAAGCAGTCCTAAACAGGAAACATGAATAAAAATCTACCTCGATAGGCAAACCACTCTAATCCTATTACTTCTCATCTTTCTACAATTTCCATCTGGTTTATCAGTGTGTTGATTCATAATTTTAATGCTTTTCTCTGGCAATTGCATTTAACGAACTAGTAATAATTATAGTTATATTAGCAGCATGGGTCGGCGTTGCCCGTGCTTGATTTAAAAATCGTACGACTCATACAGCAATAGCAATCACTTGACGTAAAATATTTTTGACCTTCCTTGCCTTTAAATGAGTGCCCTTTTCCGTGCTGATGTTGCTACATGCCTTACTTCTTGCCTATCTCACTAAAAAAATTTTCTAAGCTCTATACTAAACATTAAATCTGTTACGAAAAAATAAGTAAAAGAAATGAACACAAAACGATCAGCTTTAATAAAGGACTCGTAACTGGAAAAACCGAATGAAAAAAGAATTTTAAAACAAATATTTGTTCACACCCAACCCATTTCTGTGGAATCAGAATCAACGTTGAGTTTAAGCAAGCGAATGAGACAATTGGAGTAAAGTGACATGCAGATTTAAATTTTTCCCACTTGTGACGAATGCAGCTATCGATTTTTTTTTGCATGATAGCATGCTAGTTAACATTCGTGTCAGTCAGCTGTTTGGCCAATAGAATCTCCCTGCCTATTCATGGCAGCTTGCTATATGCTCTACCTCTGACCAGTACAACATGTCCGCAAACTACATGAAAACTGCCGTAGAAGAATCAAATATCGATTATTTCTACTATCAATGGGAGTTGGGAATTGCAACGTCGGTCTTGGCCTTTTCGCTAACTTGCAGAATGTGCATGTCAATTTCGGTGCAAATCCGTCGAAAATAGCGGTCGTGCATTCGTTACACATCCTGCCTTTTATAGATAGAGATAAAACTAGAATTCAATATTGCGTACATATCTTGTTTGGAACTGCCACATTCTAACTTTCCAGCCTTGATATATTTCAAAGGTGTTTATTCTACGTTTTATGAGCCGCATTATTTTCCCTCGACAACTATTTTCTCCCAGATAATACATCGCCAGCCGCTACTTCCAAGGATAATGTTCTTACGAGTTACATTCATTATTTCCACGCGTTCTTATGTTTACAGCTAAGACGCGCCATGCTACGCACACAGATATCAACCATATTCATTCCCTTCTACCAAGAGAATAGGATGTTAATGAATATCTCTGATCCGTATAAGGAAGTTTCATTAAAATTGCCGCTGCTTTATGTAACGAACTTCCGAGAGAATTATTCCTCGACTACTACAATTTTAACTTTTTCAAGTCGAAGATCAGTCGGTATATATCCTACATATCCTGATAATCAAGATTTCATATCTCCTAGCCCCATCTCCTTAAAACTACCTCATTCAGTATTACACTAAATTGAGGAATATGCGGAATATTTTAATGGATGAAGACTCGGCATGAAATATCCGAGAGCCGAGTTCGAATTACAGTCGTGTTACATTCACTTTCGGACTAACACCCTTGGTATGACACCACTTCTTCTCCTCCCACATACGGTTAAAGAGCAGGACAGAGAGTCGCTTTGGTTGGTAACCATCCTACAGCAGAAAGAATGGTTTGTTTTACAGCATATCAACAACAATGAGTTATTTAATGCCGACAAAATTTTTATTGCTGGTAATATTATGTTTTGTCAGAAATCCATTTCTAGTAATAATTATTTCATTCAAAACTCTAACGTTGATAATATTTTTTTTCCAAAAATGTATTGCTGGTAATATTTTTTTTTAAAAACGTATTGTTGGTAATTCGTTTTTTTTTCAAAAATATATTGCTGATAATATTTATTCTCTTCTTCAAAACTTTATTGCTGATAATTGTTTACAAAGTATTTCTGGCATCAAAACCTATTTTTACACTTTTCATAGTCTTCTGACCCCAGTTTGGTTGGGGGGGGGTTAACTATTTGCCCATAGCTGGGACCCTAACAGTTGCTACCACCCTGGGTCATAGTGGACCTGGGAAAACCAGGTATTAAAAGGTGGTTCCACGCGCCTCAAAACCTCTTGATCAGAGACCTTGGATGTAGTTTATCATCTTACCCAGGACGCCCGCAGAAAGAAATAGCAAATTACTGCGAGAACATTTTCTGTCTAGTCAATCAAAGATCAAAAGAGACATGATCAGCCAAGCGTGTATCACTGACTTAATTATGTGATGAAAAATAAAGTCAAAAAATATTAGTCATTTGAGCAAACAATATCATTACTGAGTAGGGCTTGGTAAAAGTAAAAGTCTGATTTAAATAATCGCCTACGCCAGAGATCGGTGAGGATACCGCTGCCTACAGAAGGCCTTATATTCACGCCTGACATAATCACAGTAGCGTTATGTATTTACATGTATTAACCTCGTGTAGTACAAGGTGAGGCAGATGAAAGAAAACTTGTATTGTTTGTTATAAAATATTCATAGCTTTCTAAATGGGGATATCATTTATAACATGCAACACAATATTCGAAGTAAACTTTTAATCCAAACGAACATATAAATTTTCTATAGATGTTGAATGAGATTATTTTTATATACAAATCAATAGAAAAAAACAACGAAATAGACAGGTAATTATGTGACTAGAAAAATACCGATATCATCACATAGATAGAAAGGAATAATTAGATAGATAGATAGATAGATAGATAGATAGATAGATAGATAGATAGATAGATAGATAGATAATGATCAGATTGAGATAGATAATAAGGCAAGGAGGATGACCTTACAGAAATAAATAGACAAGAAATCGATATATAGATAGATAGATACTTAGCTAATCTTCAGAAAGAGACAGGCATATAGATAGATAATGATCTGCTTGAAAGTTGAATGCGCATAATTACATAGATAAGAGGCCAAGAACATAGAACGAAGGTTGAAATTCATAAATATTCATTATTTACTATAGCTCTCTTATAGAGATATATAAAAAACAATGGAGCTAGTTAGATAATAATCATTTTGAAAGATGAATGTACATGCGTAGATAGAACGACGAATAGAAATGCATAAATATTCATTGTTTACTATTGACATATTTTAGATGCATATAGGAAAGTGTGAGGATAAATAGATAGATTAAGATAAGACTAGTATATATAAGCTACATTTCAAACTTTTGAAACCGCGCTCAGAGATAGCATTGAATGTGTTTGACATAAGAATGTAAAACATAAAAATGCTCTTAGAGTACTTCAAAAATGGATGGAATCAATTATCAATCCTATATTGTGAAAAATATTTGCAACGTATGCCACAATATTCAGCTGCAGTAACCAAAGCTAAATGAGGGTATTTCGACGAGAGCAAAAATGCTTTTATTCTTTCAGTCGTAGTAAAATTTCTAATAAATAATATATCTCATATTTTTAACCATGCTTAATAATTTTCTCTCATGTAAAGTACAAAACAACTACATTTTTGGCTAATTTAAATGATTACCAGGGTTGGAAGTATAGTGTATATATATATATATATATATTTGTCTTATATGGAATCAATCTATCTATCTATCTATCTATCTATCTATCTATCTTCATACTTTCCTCTATGTATCTAAAATATGTCTATAGGAAACAATGAATATTTATGAACTTCTGTGTCTCCTTATCTATTATTTAAGATATGTGGACGAGAGAGAACTGGAGCTAGCTCGGGAGCACATTACTTTATGACATCGACAGATATCCTATCCCCTCTGTTTTCCTTTTGGGATTCTAATTTAGAAAGGATTTCCACGACAAGTAACGGGGTTTGCGCATATCACTCAATAGAGCCTGTGTACGAGATGGAATCAGTTGTGGCTACTCGAAATGAGTCGAATGATTGAGTTGGTAGAAAATTTCCGTTAAAAGCATTCACCCTTATCTGCTGTAGATATCAGAACTTCGAATTGATTGAAAAGAGGAGGGATTGAAGATTTACTTCAGGCACTTGAAGGGCTGACAATAATCTCTAGAACCGAAATTGTGAGATGTTATACGCCGTTTCATTCTATCAGGAAACAGTAACTTCGTTCCATTGACCACATGCTTGCACTCGCTATGAGCAGTGACAAAGAGATGTCTGTTGTAATCTGAAATGTCGCTCTGGTACAACCTGAAGATGTCATTCCCGTGGGCCCTAGTGGTCGAACAAGGCGGTGAAAACCAACGAGATAAACTCGGTTTAACTTGGCGTTTCCTTGTTGGAATGAAAGCATCGGATTCTGCTTTACCGGTGACGAGACTAAAGACGCTCATCATTTAACAGAATGATTAAAAACTTCATTCCAAAACACGCCATGAAAGAAATCACGGAACGAGGCCCAATCTGATTGTTGCTAACAGAAACAGATTCTGTTGGTAGGAGGTCATTGGCTGGTAGGGGAGTTGGTGGAGATGTTTACAGACACTACCGCATGATCAGAGTTGTCAAGCAGACAAATCAAGATGTCAAGTCTCAGGGAAAGATATAAAAAGAGATCGATAAGAGAAACCTGTCCGTCAAGGTTACTGGGAAAACGCTTGGGTAATTGCTTAAGAGATTGAGTGATTGAAAATTTAAGGGAGTGGAGGCCAGTGAAGTCAGTGACAGAGTGTTTATGCCATCTCGCATGGTGGGCATTAAAGTCACCGATAACAAATAGATTTGCAAAAGGGTATAAAGAAATGGCCTTGTCTATATTATCGGATATACTATCTAGCACGCAACAATTTGAGAGGAAAGGTAACAAGTAAAGAGAGACAGGGACACATGTAAGAATGATCTGAAGATTCAAGAGAGATCTTCTTAGATTGTGTGATATGTTCGCGGGCATAAACTCTCAGGTCATGCATGTGAACATTAGAGTCCTTCCTAAGGTAGCTAGAAATCGAGAATTCAGAAGAGGGGCTTCAAGAGATAAAACGTGTGTCGCAGAGGGTTTGGATGTCCGGAGAGCTTTCGCAGAGGAACGATTCCACGACGGATTTGGGGATAGAATGGTGAGGTTTTTTGGGATTTTTTAGCTATTTCAAGTCTATATCTTTGGTTGTTCAGAGTCATAATGTGTTATTTTCGTAAGGAAAAGCATAGGTTATTAGTAGCAGTCGTAGTGCAGGAACAGAACTGGCGCAGATTGCAAAATAGCGTGGCTAGGGGTTGATCACCGGAAGTGCTTGCAGGGACACCCTTCCATGCGAGACATGGCACTGCAAGAACCCCGGTATTATGTAAAAGTTGTTCAAAGCAGCCTCTCAAGACGCTAAAAAACTCTCAACGTTTGCATGAAAAAACGTTTCCATTAGCCACGCATATCACAAAAAAATTTCATGACAGCACCACTATTAAGGCGTCAGTAAAAGAAGAAAATCGGGAAACTCTTCGTAATCAGTAAACAAGTGATAAGCCTCTACTCCGGTTCAAGAGAATCGGGGAGTATGGACCGGACGATACGGGGGGAAAAAAGATAAAAACAATCACGTGTTTGACTTCCAGATAAATTATTTCGAAGAAGGAGCTCTCAGTGGATTTATATGGAGAGTCGATCTGTGACACACAGATGACACAGCACAAACCTGTATACTTACCTGTGCGCCGGGGAGAAACAAAATAAAATAAAATAAATAAATAAATAAATAGAAATAAAATAACTAAGTTCTAACGTAGTATAAGCCAGAATACCAACCCTTTCAAATTGCTTTTTCATAATCCCTAGTCAGTCTCCACCAAAATGAAATTACATTAGCAACACGTTACCAGTATGCATATATATATATATATATATATATATATATATATATATATATATATATATGTGTGTGTGTGTGTGTGTGTGTATGTTTCTGTGTGCCTGTATATATATATATATATATATATATATATAACATAAGTAGACGTTCAAGCAATGGTAGGAAGACATTGCAGAGAATCAAGAAAAATATTGAATTACATTATGTTTCATTCGAAAGTGATTGAATTCACCCAATTCAAGATTGACAATTTCATCTTAACGTGGAGTTTTGGCCGAGAATGAATGAATTCTGCGAATTGCCACTTGATGCCATAGAGATGAGATTAAGGAGGTAGTCGAAAGTTCAGGCCTTCTACCTTTCTTAGATAGATAGATAGATAGATAGATAGATAGATAGATAGATAGATAGATATCGTTTACCCTAAACATTTTCAATTGATTTTGCAGTCTCTTTGAGAATTGGAACTTTCCTGAACATAACTCTCTTTAAACAATAGAATAAATACGGATTGCAATGTGCAATATCATGTGAATACTGCTGATTATTGAGGTCTTCTCAACCAATGTGTAACGATATTTGCTCAGTCATCAAAGAATCTTGCATTGTAACGTTGAATGGAATATTACGCACTTTCCTATCACTAATCCCAGAAGTCATTCGGCGACATTGCTGTCTTCTGATGTTGCCTATTTTCTATCGGCTATTGTTCCCAACAATGGTTGCTGGAAAGAAATCATAATAGTGGAATCCCTTCCAATCCCAACATATACGGAGCATAACTGTTTCAAAGAGGAACTACATTGGCAATGATAATGGATGGTCCATTTCGCATGTATAATGATATCTTTCGTCTCCCTTTGCTATAAATATCAAATATTTATGGCCTGTCCTAAATTGTTGCTAAAATGAAAATTTTTCGACGCGGTTTAGTAGCAAAATATCCTCTTCTGGGTAAACAGTGTATATTGAGTTTTAACAACGTTTTAGAAATTTAATGATTTTTAGTTAATTTCTTGGGTTGACCAACATAAATCAGAAGCTTGAATCCGATAGGAGAATATTATCGCACGCTTGATCATGCGTTCGATCTTCGTCATGAATTGCAAAAAATCTTTCTTCCAATTAACTCTTAATTTGTATTTTCCTTAAAATAGAAAAATGAATAATGCACACAAATTTTGTTTTAATTTTCCTTTCATTTTGTAAAAAATAAAAATTGAATGTTAATATATTTTTTGAAATGCAAACTAGAATGGTATTGGTCATCATACAATGAAATGAAATTTTGAATGCATTTGATAATAAACAAATATTTATCGTGTCCTCCATTAAAAACAAACATGAAGGACGGACGCGTTGGTCGCCTCAGTATATGAATATATATGTATATAAATATAATATAAATAGAGGGGACACTGAAATATCTAAGATCTCTTCTAAAAAATAATAATTACGATTAGTATGAAACGAAGATTTCATGATAAATTATGGAAAGAGCGCAGAATTACTATGTAATATCAATCTTCCAATTTAGTAATGAATTCTGGACAATATCTTCGCAGATGCAAAACCAATGTGTATATGTTTCTATACAACGATATTGAGAATACCATAGAAAGAACAAGTGATTATCGAAGTTTAAAGGAAAATGAAAACAAAAGGGTAACTTACATTTAGACTCAGAAAGCGAAAGTAGATATTTCTAGGACCTATAATGAGGAAAGAAGGGATAAAAAGTAATACTCATAAGGCATAATAAAAAACAGAGGGGTAGATATAAAATGCGAGTAATTTATCTAACAAGCTTGTATCAATGGATGGGAGAACTATTATTGGAATAGGTTGCAAAAGGACAAAATTTGCTTAGAAATACAAAGGTAGGAAGTTAGGGAGAGACGTGACCTTACACGTCTTGAATGTAAATGCTTCATAAAACAAGAATATACGGAAATATAGAAATGAAACAGAGTTAACTCAATAAAACGAGAATAAAAGAATATTTATGTGAGGCTAGTAAAAATTTATCTACCTGGCCAACGTTTTAAAAATCTCGGCAAATAAGCATATATATATATATATATATATATATATATATATATATATATATATATATATATATATGAAGGTCCCTCTGAACATGTATTTGAGCTTGAAAGAGATGATGTTTCATATATGGTATTTTTTAAAAATAAAATCGTTTATTACTTTCATTGTTAACCGCCTGACAAAAACAAATATGCAATTTATTTTCGGTAACTTGCATGTTCCAATGTAACAGATTATTATATTATATATATATATATATATATATATATATATATATATATATATATATATATTTTTGAAATGGATTAAGTCCAAAAATTGTTTAATATATTTACTGTCTATACGTTATATATCCAGATATACTTTTTTAAGTAAATGCTCGATTTTTAATAGAACAATATTAATCATATTTAACGGCCTCAATGTTTCAGAGAACGCACATTTTCTAAGAAATTTGTCGAATATTCAGTTAATTAGTACTGTTTAATTAAAAACAGAACATCCACTTAAATAATTCATATCTATGAATATAACGTATAAACAGTATATATATATATATATATATATATATATATATATATATATATATATATATATATATCAGGTCATCCCATAAGTTCTGTTCGAATTTTGAATAAAGAAAACAAGTGACAAAATATTACATTTAATTCAGATTCAATCAACAATGTATTTTCCCTGATTATCTATGACTTCCTTCCATCTGTTAACAAGCTTACTAATTCCATTACTGTAAAATTCTTTTGGCTTTGTTTCGAAGAACTCACAAATGTTAGTTTTAACCTCTTCCTGTGTTACAAAAGCTGTTTCTTCCAAATGATTCTGTAAGCTACGAAACAATTAGTATTCTGAAGGAGCAAGATCAGGAGAATAAGTTGTATTAGGAAATTTCTCCCAACCATGTTCTTCGATCTTAAGTGACGTGATTCTTGCCGTGTGGGGTTGCGCAAAGTCCTGATGAAACATCACCTCTTTTCGATCACTAGAGCAGGTCTTTTTTTCCTCAAAGCTTGGTTCAAACGCTCTAATTGCTGACAGTATATTTGAGCATAAATTGTTGCATTAGGCGGTAGAAATTCAACGTGGGTTATTCCTTGGCGATCCTACCAGATTGAAAGAAGAACATTTTGCCAATGAACTTCCATTCTCGCTTGTAGCTGGGGTCCTTCCCCTTTACCAAGCCACTGTCTACGACGCTTAACATTTCGATAAAAAATCCATTTTTCGTCGCCAGTCACAAGTCTATCCAAAAAAGGTGAAACAAGTTGGCGAGAATGGAGAGAAGAGCAGATGTCAACCCGGCAGTTGAGGTTGTTTTCAGACAATTCATGAGGCACCCATTTTCCAAGTTTAGGAACTTTTCTAAGTTGTTGAAGATGACGATGAACAGTTGTATGGTTTGAACTGAGAACCACTGCCAATTCCTCAACTGATAAAGCAGGATTTTCTTCAAGGGCTGCTTCAAGAAGCTTTTCATCAAACTCAACTGGACGTCCAGTTCGATCTACACCTCTGAATTTTGCAAACCACCTTCTGCAAGTTCTTTCATTCACACATTCCTCTCCATAAATTGAGTGAATGTTTCTAGCCGCTTCGGCTGCTGAGTTTCCTTTCTTGAACTCATAAAGCATTATGTGCCTCAAATGATTCTTGGGTACTTCCATGTTAGCAGGGTATAATCAAACAAAATTTAATTTTATTTTTCTCTGAAATCAAATTTGATCAGTTTATTTGCATCTAAACATAAAAATAATGTTCAGCTCCATTAGATATTATAAAATACTCTTTAAATTTCGTTCATTTTAACAAAAAGTTAAATTCGGACAGAACTTATGGGATGACCAGATATATATATATATATATATATATATATAGATAGATAGATAGATAGATAGATAGATAGATAGATATACGTGCACACACATATCGTGTCATACAACTCTGCCCTCTTGGA
This sequence comes from Acanthosepion pharaonis, assembly GCA_903632075.3. Lineage (NCBI taxonomy): Eukaryota > Metazoa > Mollusca > Cephalopoda > Sepiida > Sepiidae > Acanthosepion > Acanthosepion pharaonis. Next base: position 3,068,848 of record CAHIKZ030004302.1, on the reverse strand, counting down.
AACTGTGATCATGCAGTACTGACAGTTAACATCTTCTTCTACTTCTTCCCCAGTAAAATGCCTCCTACTAACAGAAAATATTTCTGTTACCAACGCGAAGACTGGGAATCGTTCTGTGATTCCCTTCGCGATGTCCATTGTTATGTGGTTTTTAATTTACCCGTTAAAAAATGTGCGTCTGAGGTCCCCCCCACACTTTGATAAATCTGTAGTTGAGGCTTTCCTCCCCGCAAGAAAGTTACCAATCGCGCTCATCTCCTTGGTTCACTGCCGCTTGCTCAGCAGTTATTGCCCATAGGAATCACTTCTTCCATCTGTCTGATCGCAACAGACCTGCCTTTGTCTCTGCGCCCGAAATCGGTAAAAGCGTGTCCTCAATGTGGCAAAGCTATTATTCGCTGGAAATGTGAAGCAATCCCGTGAGTTTGGTTCTAGAGATTATTGGCGACTCTGCAAGAGTCTGCTAAACAACAGCCAATCCTCAATACCGCCTCTATTTAATCAATTTTTGATACTGACATCCTCGGCTAATAAGGCTGAATGCTTTGCTCGGAAGGTCTCATCGACTTCAATGATTGAGTCTTCCTGCTCCTGAACTGACACCATTCAACACCAAAGTATATAATTCTTTCCTTAGTGATGCTTCCTTTCCAGTCTGTAGGAAGTCCTCACATACTGTCCCAGTCTTTAATAACTCCCGTGACCCCTCCGACAAATCTAATTACTTTCCTATAAATCTCTTACCAGATCGGCAAAATCTTCGAATTGGGCAAGCATCTTACATCTAAGGACCTGCTCTCAGACAAGCAATATCGTTTCCGCTTTGCCCTGTCCACTACTGACGTGTTCACGACCATAACTAAATTTATACATCAAGCAGTTGACAATAACCGAGAAGATTTGGATATTCCTAAAGCATTTGATAGGTTTTGGAACGCTGGCTTTCTTCGTAAACTTCAGAGATACGGCATTAGAGGATTTCACTTCCTTAAATCATTCCTGTCAAACGGTGAAATGAAGGTCGTACTAGACGGGTTCTCCTCCATTTACTTTCACAGGAACGCGGCTGTTCCAGTGACGGATATGCAACATGGTTGATCCTGATCTGGTATCCCGCCTGCAGTCGCTATCTCACAGACGTGTCTTTCCTCTACCTTCCCTACAAGTACTTTTCATGGTAAATTTTCCGACGAGCTATTTTGACTGGTTCTAAAAATGCATGAATTTAAGCGTGCTACTAGGCATCTAGGTCCCACTCTTTCACTGTCGTAACGATTAAATGTATCCATCTCTTCTACTCTAAAAGCTTTTTATCTCGCACCTCCCGCCAGTGGAACTCCTTTCATATCACTTGCTTCCATGATAGCTATAATCTTAAAATATTCAAATGTAATGCCTTGATCTTGATCCCTGCTCTTCTCTTTATCCTTTTCTCAAAATCTCCTCTTTATTCTTACCCTTACATTCTGTAATCTCTGTAAACCCATTTGCGTCCTCTAGCCCTTTCTTGAGTTTGTCGAATTGCTTAACACACACACACACACACACACACACACACACACACACACACACACACACACACACACACACACACACACACACACACACACACACACAACACACACACACACACACACATATATATATATATATATATATATATATTTATAACGATGATAAAAATCTATGTATGAGAAATCGGGCGCTGCCCTCTAATTTCTTCTACAATGTTTCTTTAAACCAGTATGGTTTTAAAAGTTCCAGTCTACTCTTAAGAAACTGTTGAGAGGTTCTCCCCTTTTTACACAAATGAACTCACCCAGTATATACATATACTACGGCTACGTCAAGAACCGAGAGAGCAAGACCTAGGAGTCGAGTCCATTAAAAGATTGTAGGTAACCGGAAGAGTGAAGGGTGAAGTAACAGCGTTGTAGGAGTCACAGTGAGCGAGCACGTAGACTCATTAAGAAGTCATACAGCGATACTTCAATACCAAAGACTGTATATATATTTTGCTACTAACCCGTATTCCTGGAACTAATAACCTGCATTACCAGTTTGTATTATTACATTAATACATTATTATCCTATATTCATTCTTGGTGTTTGTTATTTATTGCTACCGGATTTCATCCCGGAATTCACAACAGAAACAAATTCATTTAAGCTATTTGTTTCTGATGTGCTTTTCTGTTTGATATCCTATACAAAAATCTTCTTATCCAGCCAAACTCAGACATGAATATAATATGGGAACCAGTGATATAGAGTGATAGAAAAAAAATCAACAATAAAAAAATAATGTAATATGAGCTCTGGTAAAAAAAGAATTGATTACGTTGACATTAAGTTTAAAACTAACTAATATTCACTCCTGAATATTCAATGTCCTGGTCGATAGAAGCGTTGATTGATTGACCCCGAATTAACGTAACCCAAAGTGTTTTAAATTAAATATATAGCTACAGCAGAAGGAACACGAACTTGGCGAGAAAAGTTATCAAGAGGAATTAACTGAAACTGAAATATAAAAAAAATCATGGCACGTAGAATTAAAATAATTTACTCCCATGGATTAAATAATGGATTTCAAGATATATCAACTTAAGAATGCCGGGCATACAACCGTCGAAGCTTCGTAAACATTATAATAAAGATGAGGAAACAAGTCGGGAAAATGAAAATAATGTAAATATTTATAATACCATGTCTCAGAAATATTGACAAAAGTTATCGTATTCCTACCCATTCCTGTTGAAACCAAATAGTTAAATTCAGGAGATAGATGTACAGAAAAAAGATTGAGTAATTCTTATTTCCTATTCATGAATAAGTTCCAGAAATCCAAATCAAATTTCTTGAGACTATATCAAGTCGGCTAGACCAAGAAGCCCTACAAAGAAAAGATTCTTTCCGTCTGGAATCAACGCTGTTTTCTCTTCTTCCACCAGGAAAATCATTTTTTTCGCTGTAACTTTTCATTATATGTTAGACTACAAAAGACAGTTATGATGAACCAAGACAGTTACCGTTTTAACGAATAAGCATATGTTGTTGGAAATTTATACCTACTAACTTTTTTCTTTCTTTTTTTTTACGGGAAACGTAAATACGCGTTTTTAAAAGGAATTTTTTTAATCTGATATTATTTTATATACAATTATAAGCCTTATTTAGTAGGTATATATCTTTGTGTTGCCCTCCATGTTTTTCTTTATTTTTTAAATTTCTTTACGTAGGTAAATGAACCTTAACTCTCTTTAAAAAAAACAAGAATCGTATACCAGGTGGACTATAAATAGCCATAAAACGATATCAAATTTAATGGAGAATCTCCATGTGTGAAAATGGATGAGTAAATCCTAACATATTCAGAAACGTAGTTATTAACTGCTGATTTGATAAGAACGTTAACACTTTATGAAATGGAGAGTCTGACAATTATTTTAAGATATTTTTTAATGTTTATACGTTCTTTTTGTAGATAGAAATATTTAAGTAAATGCTCTGTTTATAATAGACTGTTATAACGACATTTACTGGCCTAAATGCCCGAGAAAATTTCATAGAAAATATGTGTCCTCCGACAGGAATCGAACCTGCATCCTATACGGAACCCTCATATAGCCTGACGTGCTTTTACCGTTTGAGTCACAGAGGATCGTTTTGGTTAGCAGGGTCGATTTTACTGTTTTTAAACCACAATGCATGGCATTATGCCAACTGTCCATTTCATGTGTGAAGTCATTTGTTTACATTTGGAAACGCATCGTGAAGATATGAATGTATGAGAGAAAATCATGGAGAATTATAGTTTAAAAACAGTAAAATCAAACCGAAACGCTCCTCTGTGGCTCAATCGGTAAAAGCACGTCAGGCTATATGACCGTACCGTATACGATACAGCTTCGATTCTGTCGGAGGACGCATATTTTCTATGAAAATTTGTCGGACATTCAGGCCGGTAAATGTTGTTAATACTGTTTATTATAAACAGAGCATTTACTTAAATATTTGTATCTATAAAAAGAACGTATACACATAAAAAAAAAATGTCTTAAATTATGATTTCATATTATTTGACTTGTTCTAATTTTCCACAGCTGCCCTAAGATGTACGATGTTATGTTTAAAAATATTTGTTTTATCTTATATAGTCGTTTTTTTTATCTTTAATCTACGGATTTAGTGATCTACCCGTATATATCAATGAGATCGTGGGAGTGAAACCCCATATACCTGTACCTGTTGCGGCATTCATGCGGTTGGCTGAACCGACTCCGTCAAACGAATCCTCCGCATCCGAACAGCTGACCGAGCTTGAAAGCAGTCAAATTCATTCCGACATTCAAATCCATAACAGGAGTTTCAGTTGGAATTTGGATTCACAAAAGGTCCCCAGCCGCATGTATACACACTGTAATGATAGTGAGATCTTTTCCTGATATTTTTCCCATAGCTGCAGAGAGAGAAGATGCATTCATACCTTTGCCCAGAGGAATATCACGTTTCTTGAGTCTGTCGCTAATCATTACTCCACCGCATGGGATATAAACGGAGATAGGAAAATAGCGGATCGATTAGCCGTCAATAATTCTATATTAAACTCCCATTATTAAAAACCGACGGTTTTTGGGCACTCATTGAGGGTCGAACTCATAGCAGATATAATAGTCTGGTTGACTAGGTAGCCTTCCGCTCTTCCATGGCAAAACGTACTTATGTTATAAATGATGTAGTCGCACTTGTATGCGCGAATATCGATCGATGTTTATACTCCAGTGTTTCAGCGCAGGTTTCAAGAACAAAACAGCAATTAGTTTTTGCTCTCGACCGAACCGCACTCAACTATAATGCATTTAAGCAGTAATTAATTTAAGGAACTTTGAGGAACGAAATACATTCGTCCGAACCATCAAGACGCGGAAATCTTAAATTGATTAATCGAAATTTTTCCCGTCCAACGAAAACGATATTTCTATAATTTTAATTATCAAAATATTATTCAACTAGCAAGGATATCAGGTTTTACATAGTTTTTTTTTTCTTTTTGCTCCGTTGCACAAAAGCAGTGCTGATCAACTTATTTTTAGAGGGCGCACTTGCAAAAGAATTCAAACTCCGGGGTGTATTTTAAATTTTAATATGAAAACATTAGTCACGAAATATGAAAATATGAAATTTTAGTTTAGCATTCCCAATAAAAAAAGATTAGCTGTACAGCTTTAATTTAAAGGTTTTTAAGAAAAATCTGTTCCTTTTTAGAGAGGGCGATAATAAGTGATTTAAATCACTTGCGGAAAGCAAAAGGGAAAGGGTTATCCACTTTTCCTTAAAGTTGAAGGAATTTAGAATCCAGTTTACAATGTCAAATGACAAGAACTTGACGTAAACCACGTGCTTGGTGTCTCTAGTTTGTTTTTTAAAAAATTAAGATTTTTTTAAATATAAAATTAATTCTTATATTGCACTTCTGTTGACTTGGAGCGCACCTAGCTACCGTTCAAGATGCATTACTGTGTGCAGGTGCACTGGTTGAGAAATCCTACTCTAAACATGCCTTTCATTAAGTGATATGTCTGATAGTAGATGAAAGGTTCGCAGTTATGCAAGTTCGATAGGTTTTATTACATTGTTTGTCGGGTATGTGTTGCATTATAAAAAAAAACATACAAATAAAATATCAGCATAGGTAACTCCATTGCATACGGCACCTGTTTATTTTATTCCCAAAAGCTGATGTTGTTAACGTATTCATTGTAAATGTTATGGGATCTTACCAATAATAATAATAATAATAATAATAATAATAATAATAATAATAATAATGGACTATTCCATAATTAATAAACACTGCGTCCCAGGAGTAGGCAAAACGTCAGTCCAGTAGTTCACGACAATCTGATCGGTTTAACTCCCTGCCTTCGGGCGAGGAGGAACCCGAACGAGGCTACGCCGAAGGGCGGATTCTCTTTCGGGGAGGTAAACCGACCCTGAACCCGTTTATACGGGTTCAATGGGCATATTTTTGGGCCGAGCCCACGGGCTTGAAGATCCCACGTTAAACTGGCCTTGTGCCACATGATGCCCACGTGGGGGGGAAGACTAAATATAATGAGTCAGTAGTTCAAGTCGAGTCAAGAGTCGAGTCAGAGGCAGTCCGAAACAGAGTCGCGTCCAGACAATTATTGCAAGACATTGGAATAGAGATACTGGTCGAGACTACATTGTTCTCTCTACTAAACCTGATTGTTCATACTAACACTTCTACTTCTCTGTATATATTTCTGTTTATATCTGTGTTATTCCATATTCGCCTTAGAGTTCTTCTTTTTTGGTTCTACCTTGGACTATCATCGTGTTACAAGAAACCGGACCATAACAGTAAAATATTTTATTTAAACGTAAAAGCGATCAACAGAACAGTTTTTTATAAACATCACAAAAATCAGTTTCGAAATAATGATTTTTTTAAAAATTTCGAATTTGTGTTTTCAACTGAACATCCATATTTGTTTGGTATGGGTATTAAGCAAGAAATCTGTAAGTTGGGAAAGGTATAAGACACTGGTCTAAGATACTGATATAGATATAAGACATTGATATAGATATATTGTTGGAATTAAAGATTTACATAAGGTTTATAGACATATTTATACATAAAACTATGCAAAAAGACTCAATGAGTAAATGCTGAGCATATCATAGTTCAACTGATTTTGTCAAAATCATTGATAAAATCAGTTGTCCTACATTATAAATCTCATTTATTCGTGACTTGATCAACATCACTTTAGAAGAATTATTAATATTTCTTCTAATTTAATATTTCTTTATTTCAAATTTCGTTCAGGACATTTTACAGATTACTGTTCTTTATCCTTTAAGAGTTTTTTATTTATTCTTGGAAAAAAAGTTCGTGTAATTTCCCGTTGGCATCTCCACGATTTCTTATTCAGATTTTCTGTAACTGATTGCTGAAGGCTACAAAACACAGTCTACATTGCTATTTAACCGATAGATCAGAGTGGAAAAGATGGTTTCATTCATTTCACAGCAACATTAAAGCGCAAGTAACAGCAACAGTCTAGTCTTGGATCCGAACGCGATTGTCGGATTCCAATTTCGGTGTTAATATATTTTATATACCCAACGGCACTGTGTTAGACACAATAACCGCTAATATAGCTGATTGCATAGAAGAATGAGCTTAAGTTACAGATTACCAATGCAGAATCAATTACACAAAACACACATCATTTTATGATCTTACAGCAGACAGAAGAAAAAAAAACCTTGAAATTCTAAAATATCACTTTTTCATTTTTTCCTTTCCACTTCAAACTTCATAAAACTACAAACGAAAAACTGCAAAATAATACATAATTTGTGTTACGTTAAAATTTCAAATTCTCCGTAAAATCTTTATCCCTAATTCTGATTATAATGGTTTCTTTTTTATTTGTATTCTTTAATATTTTATTGAATATAAATTCATAAAATACATTATCAAATTCAAATCCCACCCATAACCTTGGCCCTGATAACGAACGTGCGAAAATGAAAAAAAAATATCTTAAATATCCTAAATCTAACTGTAACATACATTTTAACAGTTTCTTCTCTCACACTTACACCTTATAGAACACTGTTTGCTTTCCTGTCAAATGCTTTTCTTTTTATGTACCATGTCCTTTCAGGAAGTAGACGATCATGACATTTCACCTCTTTCTATCCCTTGCAGCTTCAACAACTTCCTTCCAATTACTACTTACCCTAGACCACGTTCTGTCAACAACTTGCTTAAGCCCTCTAGGTATGTCATGCATTGTTTTCCTTTGTCTCTCTTTTCCCTTTCCTCGACCAGTGAGTATCAGATTCTCCAGGCCGTCGTTCCTCATTATGTGTCTCTGAAACTTCAGCCGTCTCTTCCTGATGTTAAATATAAACATCCTCCTTGTTTTTCATCCTCTCTAAGACATCATCGTTGCTCACACGCTCGACAATCTTCAATATTTAAATAAAACGACAATCGTCATCTTATTTTATGTCCCCTTGAATCCTGTTAGTTCATTGTCTTATAACATAAATATATTGTTCTCGGTTTATTTCTTGCTTAGTATATCCTTGCATATTAGTAGTTCCATCAACTTGCTTGAAGTTAAAGGATTAAAAAAATAACATATCATTTTATCTTCATTTCCACTTCAACCTCACTAACCTCACCAAATCAATTTTAAGTCTATGCGTCACGGCATAGTACTTAAGGTTATCTATTATGTTTATTTAATTGAACACTAGTCAAAGTGTTTCACCAGATGCCAGCCAGACGGTGTAATCAGAGGCGAGTGCGTAAAACGACGCACAATAAACACCACGAGCCACTTATTGTTATGAAACATAGAACCCTGTTGTATTCACCATCGTGATAACCAAGTCTACCCCATTTAGAATAATCCCCATGAGTTAACAGGTTTCACACACCAGAAATAATCAATTTGAATTTGTGCGAAATTATTTTATGCATATCATGCAGTGATAAATCGAGTATCGGACTCGCGGAGGAATTTGTTAATTTCTCGATGCACGCTTCGTGTGTGACAGGCGTTCATTTGTACCAGGCGAACCTGGCTTTCTTGAAAACGTATACAATGGATTCCATTTAAATGGAACATCGGTTATATGTAAGAGCCACTTAGTCTACTTATGTAATACAAGAATCGACATTTTAAATCAGATTATCATTTAGAAAAAGCAATCGGTAAAATCAATATTAAATATTTAAATTCCACAGCTAAGTTTAATAATACATTATGTGTATCAGTATACTTTCACCCAGATAAACACAAACTCAACTATCTATCTATCTATCTATCTATCTATCTATATATATATATATATATATATATATATATATATATGATACATAAAAAATTAATGGTCAGAGTTGAAAAAGACCATGAGACAGTAGTATTAAAAAGTGCTCAATACACGTGTAAAAAAAAAAGAATTTGAAACTAAGATGTAGAGATTTTAACTGTAAAAGTCAGGAGGTCAGCTGAATCCGCTACCTTGGTTTCAACCTTACGGTATCCTCAGGCGATCTTTCAGAAAATGACCACCTAACGCTTTTTTTTTTTAAACTAAAGAACGCTACATTATTATTTTCAAAAATAAATAAACAAACGCACGACGCTTGGTATAATAGAAAGGAAGGAGGAGGATGTGAAGAAGAAGAAGAAGAAGAAGAAGAAGAACAACAACAACAACAACAACAACAACAACAGCAGCAGATATACAACAAGAAAAAGAAGGGAATGGAAAAAAAAGCAAGTGTATTTTAAATCATCGGTGGAGGGCGGGTAAATAACATTTTTTTTTTTTTTGTCCAGCCACATATGCACTTAAAATTTTTTTTCTGATATGTAAGAAAGGACTTCAAGCTTTGGATTTCTGGTCTAAAACATTTTTTTTTTTTTTTGTATCCGGAAATGTCATAATCGCTATTTTTTTCCTTTTGGCAGAGGTTGCAAATATGGTTGTGATTGTTGTACGGTTTTGCCTTTTTTAAAATTTTCAAACTTAACAACAGATAGCTGTTGTTTGTTGTTGTTTTTTTCCCCTTTTGAATTCCACACATGGTCAGCTAGTTTGGTTGAGTACCTAAGTTTTGGTAGATTAAAAGACGACCTATTATCATATCATCAACTTTTAAAATTCCCTTCCGTACATCCTATATATCTTTTGGTCTGGCCATTAATATCTGTTACTTCAGCTTTATAAACTATAGCTTCTGCTTTACATGTTCGATTAAATCGACGTCTGTTTTTATTTCTGCAGTCTCATAAATTACTAGTGTTTTTTTTACTGAGTGTTAGTTTTGAGATTTCTGGCCTTTTGACTATTATTGTTTCTAAATTGCTAGTGAACTGTTGATTAAATTAACTCTGTTTTCATTTAATATCTATGCAATTCTGAATTTTTTAGGAAGTGTATAGTAAGATACTTGAAAAATAATTTACCTACTTTACATTTTACTTCTAAGCTAAAAAGGACTTATATCAAATAATACTTTTTTTCATTTCCTCCAATTGTTCTTCGTGTGTCGTTTACTTTGTTAAGTTTTAAAATATAGTTTGGGCTTATGACTTTTATTTTCTCATATACTTCCTTTTTATCCTCGAAGATTATTCTACTAGAAGAATTTCTGGATAACCTAGACTCTATTCTTTTAGGGATGCGGTATATTATGTTCTGAGGGTGGTTGGATCTTTTTTGTTTAGCAAATCGCGCCAAACAAGGCAGGGGTGCCACAAACACACAAGGGGTTAGAGAGAGTGAGAATAAGAGTAAAGAGGAGAGTTTGGGAAAAAGATAAAGAAAAAGACAGGGCCCAAGGCCAAGGCATCAGAAGATACCGATTGACATTACATTTGAATATTTGAAGATTATAGCTATCAGGGAAGCTATTGATTAGAAGGGAGTTCCACTGGTGGGAGTCGCGAGATAAGAAGCTGTTGGAGTAGAAGAAATGGCTAGATTTAGTCGTTTCGACAGTGAATGTGTGAGACCGAGATGCCAAACTAGTAGCCCGCTTAAATTCATGCAGTTTGGAAACCAATGAAAGTAGCTTCTCGGAGCAGTTGCCACTAAAGTACATGCACAAAAGACAGAGGGAAGCCACAGCACGTCTCAGAAATAGCGACTGCAGACGGGATGCCAGATCAGGACAGACCACGTTGCATATCCGTCTAGGACATCGAGATGAATAGCGTGAGCACCAGACCATATATATTAGCAGTATTCCATGCCAAAACGAATGGTTGATTTGTAGCTTTGAAGGACGGACTCAGGCGAGAAAATACCTTCTGATGCGACACAGAGAAGCAAATTTCTTTGCGGTAGTGAAACTATAGATTCAATGTAGTTGTTCAACTTTAGTTCAGTGAACAGCGTGAGACCATGCAGATGCAGAGAGGCGCTCTCGTGAAGTTGGGCATCAGTCATCCTGATCTGATAAGAAACAGAGAGGGTTGTCTATCGTGGGTAATTGAAAGCAGTTTCTTTTAATGTTCACATATTATAATTTTGAGTTCGGTTTCATGTATCGTGAGGCACTGTCAGCTTGAATATTTAATTCTAAGTCCAGATAGTTAATAATTTTTTTTTTATTCATTTCGACTTCTATTTCAAAGCCGAGGCTTTGAAGAATTTGAAAAGCACATTTCTTATAGTGTCATTTTTTCTTCTGTTGATTGGGGCTATCATCCGACTGTATTCTCTATAGGGGCCATGGTTGTTTATATGAACAATTATGTTAATTCCATATAATATATTTAGACCTATTAACTCGGAAATCTCAGCTCCATCAAACGAAAATTGTCGTACATCAAACCCGTATATTATGATTTTTTTTTAAAATCCAGGTTGCTCCATTATGGGACGAAATAGATTAGCGGCAATGTAAAATTATTTCCCTTTCATCAGGTGGTATGTTTACAAAAACTTTTGGCGAAGCGCAAAGCTTCCGGCAGACCCTTTTCAGATATTGATTGGTAGAAGTTTTTAATGTCGTATATTATAAATACATATCTGTTTTTATTTTTGATGTTGTGGAACCAAGAAATGCACTCAACTGTATCCTTCCATTGATTGTCTTGTGTGTAAGTTCTTAACGAGTCTCATATTTTTCAATATTTCTTGGCTTATTTTACCCAGTTCAGTTTCAGTTGGGTTTATTAGACGAAAAGAAGAGTTATTTGGCAATTCAACTTTATAGTCCTTCATGGTTAGAAATACTTGCTTCCAGCATATCTGAACCCTGTCGCTTAGTTTAGCAGTGAAATAGAAACAGGATTCGAACCTGCATCCTATACGGAACCGTCATTTGCGCTGACGCGCCTTAACTGATTCGGTCACAAAGGAGCGTTCGTCCATTTCTTAATATATGACGTCATTTGTTTACATTTGATACGCCAGAGCAGTTATGAATGTACGAGATTCATGGAAGATTGAAGTTTATAAGCAGTAAATTCGACCTTGTCTACCGAACTTTGTCCATTTCTTAATATATATATATATATATATATATATATATATATATATATATATATCAGAGTGGTTGAAAATAACTTCCTGGTTTATGTATGATGGAAGCTTCCGTCTAACTATAATTTTTACAAAACGGGAATGTTAATAAATGATAAGTATTTTAAAACGTGGAGCTACTATTCAATCACATTGTATATATATATATATATATATATATATATATATATAAAGAGAGAGAGAACATATCGTCAGGCATATTTCACTCCCTGATATTGACATATTTTCCCTATATAATTTTATAATAATCCTTCCTAGTTCTCTAATTATCTTTTTCATGTTAATTGGAAATTAATCAAGTTCTAATATATTCCCCAATGATCCCAGTAAAAAATAAAACTAATTATGTTCTATACTAAATTTAACACAACCAACTTAATCATAAGGAATAACTGTTTTCCCAACTTTTGTTTTGGAAATGACCGACATTGTATATGAGTGTAATTGTCCCTTGGGATATTGTATCTCTGACAAAAAGTAATAACATATATTGACTTGTCGAACACAACATTATCAAGACGTTTTATCGCACAGCATTTAAATACACATTCCTGCCAACATTCACAATACAGGAAAATATGAGTTGACAACACCAACACAATACTCTCGGAGGAGACCGAAAATAATTGGGTTAACAAAAAATACACCCTCTTCCATGATGAATTTCAACTTAACAGTCAGTAGCTTAGAGATATTTATTTCAATTTGACAATAACAACTTTCAAAATGGAATTGTCAATTTCCATTTGAGAAGAGCAACTTTGAATTTTAGAATAGCAACTTTGAATTTGAGAATAGTAACTTTCAAAATGGAATAGTCATTTGCAATTTGAGAATAGCAAATTTTAAAATGGAATTGTCAATTTCAATTTCAGAATAGCAACTTTGAATTTGAGAATAGTAACTTTCAATATGGAATATTCACATTCAGTTTGACAATAGCAAATTTCAAACTAGAATAGTCACTTCAATTTGAGAAAAATAATTTCAAAAAAGTAATTATTTGTTCTGAATAAAAAAATGTAAATTAGCCAATCAAATTTTATTTTTTTTTATATATTTAAATTTCAAAGTTAAAATTGTTTGTAAAAACTGAATTTAATTTGATAAAACACTTATTTACCTAAATATAATGAATTACTTAAACCTTCAAAATTTTATGAATTTAAATTTGTATGAAATGAAAGCGAAACTTGTAAAACTTGTAATGTATTTTGGAATAAAAGATGAAGGTTGAAAAGTATATTTGAATTCAGTACTATGTCAAGATCATACAAGAAGACTGAAAATGACAATGAAAGCTCAAATTCTTGCTGTTTATGAATCAGATGGTGTTTGGAGGTAAAAAGCTCGACAATTTGGAGTCCCTCAGGTAACTGCTTACAGGTGGGTATTCTAGAACGAAAAGGAAAAATCTAGAGTTGGACAAAGTTAAAAAAAAATATGTCAAAGAATCTATACGGCAAAAAATTAAAGGAAAACATAGAATAACGTTTAATGTTTAAGTTGACGCCATTTACCATAAATTCAATTTAAAAGAATACTTTACATTACCACGTGGACATAATTTTTATACACTGTGAAAAGTGTCAGATTCGAGCCAGAAACAGCAACTACATTAGAGAAGAAAGGAAAAAGAAGTTTTGTGGAGGATCTCCTTGCATCTCAGGGCCGGAACTTGTAAATACTCTTTAGAACTAAGAACAGCTAAAACAGATATCACATTTAATTCGAAGCAAATATAATGATATAATCAAGATACTGACATTCCACACTATTTCAAATAAAAGTTTTTGGACGGGATTCCCTTAATTCATCGATATAAGAAAGAGCTATAACAGATACGGGACTTAGCTACGAAGTAACAGGTGATCAGTTTAACTTAATTGCACGCTTTTAAAGCGAAATTTCTTCCGCCAAAGATGTCTCGGTAGTTAAACGGTGGTTCTCTCTTCACTGGGCGATGTAGTTTCGATTCCTGGTGCAAATTTTTCTTTACTAAAATTTCTTGTATATTTACACGGTAAATAAATATAGTTTTTAATAAATAAACGGAGCATCTACTCAAATACGCGTATCCACTAAATATAACATTTAAATTGCCACAAATCTGTCGCATTAATGAATAAATACATTCTAATATATATATATATATATATATATATATATATATATATATATATATACAAACAAGTTTTATTATACAGGCTGACCCCATGAGAATTTTTGAAGTGCGTATTGTCAGACATGCGAAAGTGGCAACACTGCGAGACAGTGACCTTGAGAAAGTAAACATTTCGCCATTTAGAATTCAAGATAAAATTCGCAGTTACCCAGCTGAGATGTTGCAGCAGTTAATGAGGAATCTAAACAGCATATTTCAAGAATTCATTCGTACAGGAGGACGCCATCTACAGGACGAAATTTTTACAAAATGAAAATTCCATCATTGTTTCTTAAATGGCATGTTTTGAGGTTTCAATTACTAAGAATAAAATATTTTTCTTCCATCACTCTTGGTATTATTGGATTGTTAAAAAGTTCACGTTTTTTTTGGATCACCCTATATTTCACCTAAAAAGTCTGTCTCTTCAACATAATATTATCTATTTGCATTTTCCGGGTCTGGTTTGAAATAATTTCGCATGTGTTATCTCTGTAAGGTAGTTTTACGTATTTCTGAATCTGTATTACTTGTGATGACAGCATTATAATATACAATTTCATATAACAATGCATTGAGAAATTCATAATACGTTGGCCCTATTATCCATATCAATATAATACACAGTGGGTTTACTTACTAGAGACATATTTCTAATTATAAATATCAGAATATAAAGAATATCAATGAAAGTGTTTCAAATGATATGCTGTTACTTAAAGTTAAGACGCTCCTGAAGCTGGAGAGATTTCATTTGTTTGCCAATGCAACGAAAATGGATCTATTATACTGCGCTGATATATATTTTTATATTTTCACTTGTTGCATTTTGGAATAATGGATAGCCGCTCGGTTTTGATGAATCGGAGACACCAGTTCGAAATTCAGTCGAGTTCATTACATTCATTTACCAGTTATTACCCTTGGGAGATGTATGGAAGCAACACCCCAGAAGAAATAAATAACAGAACAAACTTGGGTTGAATTCAAACCAGCTTGGAGATATTTGGGTTCCACCAGGTTATCTTACCTGAGACACATCACTTCTACTGTGGCTGCAGTACACCTAATGCCCCTACGACTCTGGTCACTTACTATACTCGCGATTGTGACAAATGCAATGTTGTCTGGGGCTTTCTATTACAATTTCATCTAGTCTTTCCGCTTTGAGCTTTCCTTTTGTCCATGGCAAATTTTAAACTCAGATATTCTTACTACGTATTATGATTCCGCTGGTCTGTTTTGAAAAGGCTCTCCTATATATTAGTTCCATGGTTATCATCTCATTCCTAAATCTCTTCGGCAAAGTATTTGAAGATTTAATCAACTTCGAAGTGGTTATGCACCTTATATCCCATAATCTGCTCTCCGACAAGCAATATGGTTTTGCCCGTTCTACAGCTGATGTGCTGACGGCCATAACTGATATTGATTACCAACCACTTCTTAATAACGGAGAAGCTCGTGCCGTGGCTCTAGATATCTCCAAAGCGTTTGATAGAGTTTGGCATGCCGGCCTCTTCCGCCATCTTCAAGGGTATGGAATTTCAGGTCGATTGTTCGACAATACAATCATTCCTGTCAAAGAATTCATTGAAGCTCGTTCTCAACGGATTCTCCTCCAGCTCCTATCTCACGAACGCAGGTGTTTCGCCTAGGCCCTACTCTGTTCCTTATCTTCATTAACGATCTTCCCGACGTCATAGGTTCCCAAGTAGGCATATATGCGGAGGACGCTGCTATTTAATCCTGCCTCAAAAAAAAATCTAGTGTCTCCGACATAACTAACCTGGCCGTTTGTCTCCAAAGGGACCTCTAAACGCTTGTGGACTAGGGAAGGAATTGTCTGGTTAACTTTAATGCATCAAAAACAAAACTGCTCTCTATTACTCACCAGAGAGAACCATACCAGTCTCCCATTAGAATGTCTGACACTCAATACAAGAGCACATATTTGCGGCGGCTCGGTCTCACATCGTCTGCTGACCTGAGATTGAACGAATACATTGAGTCAATAGCTTCATCCACCGCAAGGAATGCCGTCTCCCTTTGCCGCGCCAGGAATTTTTTTTTTCGCTGGAGTCAATCCTTCAAATCTACAAATCAACCATTCGCAACTCTATGGAGTATTGCTGTCATATATGGTCTGGAGCCCCTTCTGTTTGTCTCAAGGTCCTCGATAAAATTCAAAGGCGGATATGCAATGTAATTGACCCTGATATGCAGCCTCTCTCACACAGATGTACCGTTGCCTCCCTCTGTCATTTTTACAAATACTTTCACGGTAACTGCTCCGATGAGCTGCTTTCGCTGGTTTCCAGACTTCATGAATTTAAGCGTTCAACTAGGCTGACATCTCGCTCTCACTCTTTCACTATTAAAACAGTTAAATATAGCCGTATCTTCTACTCCAATAGCTTCATGTCTCACACTTCTTGCGGAAATCCCTCCCCATTTCTTGTTTTCCTGGTAGCTATTATCTCCAACTATTCAAATGTAATATCAATCGACGTCTCCAGATGCCCTGATCTATCACGTAAACTTTTCTTCATCCTTTCCTCTATCACTCCTCTTTGCTCTCGCACCCTTTGCGTGCTAGTGACTCCCCGCATTGCTTGGGGTGCAATTTGCTTCAAAAATGTATTAATTATAATAAACTACCAAAATCAGTTCGAAAAATAAAGGTGGAACTCTATTATTGGGGACACTTGTCTTTTGGTCAGTGTAAGTAGATAATTCTTTCTGAAATTAGAATTTCGTGAGATGATTCGGTCAATATGACCTGCCAAGTCAATATATGCAAAGAAAAGTCACTGTTTTCGACAAATTCTGAAGAATAAAATATAATAATACTTATTGCCAGGATTAAATCATACTTATTATAAAACCCAGGTTGTGTGTGTGTGTGTGCGTGTGTGTGTGTGTGTGTGTTCGTTTATATATTGGATCGGATTTCCTACATTTTTCAACCGATTTCAACAAAACTTCACAGGACTACGTAAAATTACCTTGCGGTGGTTCTGCCAGTGCCCAAAAATGGAAAAAACACAATTGTTTTTGCACGAAATCAATTTGAAGACACGATTAAGAGGCATCGCTGTCGCGAGAATGAAAGGGGGACAACTCATATCGAGTTATACTTATTATAAAACCCAGGTTGTTGTGTGGGGGGAGATGTATGTGTGTGTGTGTGTGTGTGTGTGTGTGTGTGTGTGTGTTCGTTTATATATATGCTTCGGATTTCCTCCATTTTTCAACCGATTTCAACAAAACTTCACTTTTTTTGGCAGGTACTGTTTCTTATTGTCTTGCACACGTTTTCTTTATTTTTACATTCAGAATACTTTAAAAAATTCCATTTACAAGACAATTGTTTATAATAAAATTCTATTCAATCGGTAGACTCATAACGATTGAAAACAATGTTTTTGTTTGAGTTTGACCAATTCGTAAAAAAAAGCAAAAAAAAAAAAAACTAATGAAGACATGCGTGTCCGTCAACCTTAAAAAAATAATCTTTGTCAACTTTATTTTTCAGTCTTTATAATGGTCGATACTTGATCTATCTCTTACTGTTATATCCCCGGGCAACGTTAGTCTGTTAGAAATAGAAATATGAAAATTTGTATGGATGCATATAAAAGTGGCCCAAACACTCATAAGGCCAAGGAAAAGGGATAAAGTTACTCGTATGAACTTTGGAATAGAAAAATATGTCGACAAAAATCTAAGTATCAAGAAACAAAGAAAAGTCTTCTTAAATACAATATAATATCGAATCTCTTAATATGTCACTGAATGCTTGACAATTTCCAAATAGGTGAAGAGGAAATTTGAGAAACAGAAATTTAGTTCTGCAATGTTCCTAAGAAGATAGAGGCAACATATGTAAAACGGGGAAGATTTAAGGAAATAGTGTAGAAAAAGTATACTTTATTTAAAGATTGTTGAAACCTATGATGAAGGAAGTTTACTTGGAGAATTTGTGTCTCAAATGACATACTGAATCCAAGACAGGGAAACAAAGAATAACCTACATAAAAGGCTTGTGTAAATGGATGGCAGAACAGAAATAAGGAAAAATAATAAGACATGAAACATTCCATAGAGATAGAAAGGTTAGGACGTTCTACAGAGTCTCTATAGATGACATCCTGAATGGACACGGTCTATAAAAGAAGAAGAACATCCAGCATGACAGGATAATACAAGACATGACGGTGAATTTTGTTTTGGAATCAATGGAACGTTGAAAGTTTACATTAGCCACAGCAGCTAACCGAGCTCAAAATGGAGATATCTGAAAAGATGTGTTTTTATTTCCACAACTACTCGTCATAGCAAAGAAATGCGACAAAGGATGTAAAGAAAATGTAACATGGAATATCGATTTACAATGTCATGTTTAAATGTCAAATACTTATGGTACAGTTCACACAAGGACAAAAATAAAACTAGTTAGGAAGAGCAAAAAGAAACAACAATATATTGACTATATGAAATAGTCTAGTAGCGAGTTTCATATAGAGGACATCAATATCAAACAGGCGTGGAAATTTGGGTCGTTTAGTGCAAGATAACGGAAAGTGTAATACAAACACACGAAGAACCATATTAATACCAAACGATGTATTTAATAAATTAAAAAAATATACTCTTGAAAATAAAGAAAAGCGTGCTGAACTGCTATGTTTTATATAATCACCTTTATGCCAAATAAGGTTGAACAATCTCTAAACAGAAGTTAAAGGCACTAAAAGCGATAGAAATCTATTTCTGCTGCAAAATGCAGAAAATACTGTAGAAAAAGATCACATAAGTTACCAGAAAGCTTGAAGAACATTAATGAGAATAACAAAACAATAAAATACTACTATTTGCTATCAAAAAAAAAAAGAAGACAAATGGAATCTTCGTGATATATGGTAAAAAAAAACGGTTTGGAGAATTTAACACTGACAATGCATAATGAATACAATAACAATAATATTTTAGTTGATTTTGCGGCATGTCTGATAAAATTATAGAAGAATAAAGACAATGTATTATGTCGTGGGAGTGTAATCTATTAATAGCCTTAACCACCCACGAATAAAAACAATTAAGGTATTCAGGCAAGGGGATGAAATATGCAGTGAGCGTGATGGTGATCAGAATGGAATGTGAGATTGGCGTAGCAAGTTCATATTCCAACCAAAGCCGCTGAAATCGCTTTCGTAAAAATACGCCACTTCTCGCTATATGGGATAAAATAGCGGGCAGACTTGCAACTCTAACCTCAAGCTTAGAGTTGCAAGTCTGTCCTCCATGCTTATAAACACGGAAACAGGCAAACAGCTCCATTTCACAATGTATAAGAACAGAGATAAAGAGATTGAAAAAAGAATGGAAAGAGAGTACGAGAGAAATAAAGAATTCTCTCTCTATAGAATTTGAAATGTCTTAATTCTAAACTAGACCACAGAGAGATGGGATCAGGTAGACTAACATTTTAAAAATAAGGCAGCTCGGAAGATGCAAGTTGAAAGCGTAAATAATATCAGAAAAAAAAAAAAACAATAACACTTTATTGAGGATAAAGAACAATAAATTAAAAGGTATTAAGAAAACAATAGATAACTATTGACATTGTACTTACATTTCTAAAGTGCAATATTTGACTAGGAAGCCAGAGACTAGAAGAGAGATACACAGGCGAAAAGTGTGAGAGAAGAAACGTTTATCATAGAACTTACGGATAGATCCAGCCGCTTTAAATGTAAAATGATGAAAACTAATCTAGCACAGCGCTTAAAATCGCAAACTCGAGGTACCAACCTTGATCTAGATACACAACTGCTGCTCTAGATAGAGTATATGCTGCAGCAGGCACCTCAAGATGGACAAATGGTTAGCAAGCTTGTGTCGCTAGAACAGTTACCACCGTGTAGTGAGTTCGATCCTCACTGGGTGCCCCATACTTTCGGCCTTTTGCCACATCTAAGATACGCTTGAAAAATAACTGACCACCTGGACGTGGTGAAATGGTTAGCAACGTTGTCTCGCTCAAACAATTACGGCTAAGTAGTGAGTTCGATTCTCACTGGTTGCTTCTTAATTTCGGCTAGGTGCCACACCTAAGCTACGCTTGGAAAATAACTGATCGCCAAGACGTGCCACACCTAAGCTACGTTTGGAAAATCACCGCACAGTTTCGACTGAGTGGTAAGTTCCATCCTCACTATAACTTCGGCCTTGTGCCACATCTAATTTACGCTTGGAAAATCCCTATAATACATGCTGCAGCACAGACGACCCTAATGAAATAAAATCCCCCCCAAAAAAACACGTGAAATGACGTGACTGTAATAGTGTTGTGAAATTTAGAAATATCCACAGCAGGTACTGGAACAAAAAAGAGACAACACAGGTAGTCGAATTACCCATGCAGAAATCTGACATGACTATGAACAAGAAATGAACTCACCTGCATATGTGTAATTTGGAAGCCTATAAGAGCAAGCGGTATTGAGACTAAGGCAAAAGAAAAGCAAATACACAGTAGAATAGGAAGTATATTAAAATCAAGCATCTGCAGTAGACACCTGTTCAAATAATAAATACCTAGTCGGTTTGCATCGCCAGACAAACTCGGGAACTATGAAATTGAACAAGGTATAAACGCGGAAAGCTGGTTCGAATAATACGAAAACGAATGACAATAAATAAAGCTGTGAATTTGATAAATGGTGCGTAAAAAAGTTGTGCGAAAAATGCAGATGATGTGTGGAAAAGTTTCGTTAGCATCGACGATACCATTCGTACTGCAATTGAGGATCAAACTAAGACTAATTGCGACAATCTCAGAAGGCAAGATAATTTTCTTGAGGACGAACAAGAGACAATGATGCAGAAATTAAGGAAGTAAATATCGGAAGGAAAATAACTGTACAACAATTACAATATCTATATGAATGGGAACTGCGATTGAATCAGAAAGAATAGGATGAGGGTGAGGAAACAGTAAGAGCGATGGCTAATTGAAGTTCAGCACAACGAATCGAAATATATAAAGGATAGTATAGATGAAATCCAGGAGAATATAATATGTAGATTATTATTATGTCATTATCAGAGATTATTATTATTAATAATAACAGATATTTCTCTATGAGCAGGTGTAGAAAATTGTCTAGGAAAATGGAACGGATATTTTAGAATAGGGAGATCTATTGGAAACTGTGAGAGGATCGAATTTTTGCTACATACCATAATGAATCATCGACACTGACAACTAAAAGGGTCACCCAATCCAGGCCAGTACACAGGATCTTGGTTTTGTGAAAGAAAACAACCTGTCATGTAGTGGACTCTGACCAATGACAGATTAAAACCAACGGAAAGCAAATAGTTTGACCAGTACTTCTAACACGACAGATATATATATTTAAAGATGGAAATGCGATGAATCAGTTTTAAAGACAAGGGAACATTCCGAAATACCCAGCACAAATGATCGAAGACCCGCGCAGCAAAATTCCGAAGAACATGAAAAAGAAGGGGACAACAATACTCATATAATCTCGAATACTTAAGACAGTCACTGGCTATTGTGTAGAAGATAATAATAATAATAATAATAATAATAATAATAATAATAATAATAATAATAATACACATGAACTGAACAACAGTAGCTATGGTTACAAAATAAATAAGAAAATATCCAATCATCTACTCTACATGGATGATCTCAAACTCTTTGCCAAAGACGACAATGAGTTGAGAGGCATCCTCAATATTGTAAAATTCTTCAGTGACGACATAGGTATGGACTTCGGATTATATAAATGTGCAAAAGTAACATTCAAGAAAGGTAGAATTACAGAAACACTCTTAACAGATTTAGATTTTGTCACAAAGATTAGGGAACTGGAGCATGATGAAGCTTATAAGTACCTAGGAATTAGCGAAGGAGATGGCATACAGCACCCCCCAAATGAAGGAAAAAGTAAGAAAAGAGTACTACAGGCGTGTACGCCTGGTACTAAATACTGAGCTAAACTCAAAAAACAGAATATCGGCCATAAACACATTGGTTGTCCCTGTGGTGCAATACAGATTTAATGTCCTTAATTGGACCATAGCTGAAATTAAGCGAATGGACGCCAAAACGAGAAAGCTTCTCACTTGCTATCGCATGCATCATCCCAAAGCTGATGTTGATCGTCTGTATATACCCAGATCCGAAGGAGGCAGAGGATTAGTTCAACTAAACTGTCCTACAAAACTATAACAATTGGACTTTAAAGATACTTGGAAACTACAGAAGACAGGATGATGGTATGCGTCAAGGAACATAAAAGTAGCAAGCGTCTTTACTCCGTAATGAAAGAAGTCAACAAATTCAAAATGGAGTTTCAAATGGGCGTAGAGATGCAACTACAACACAATACACCGGCTGAAACTGCAAAATACCTAAAAAAGACAGCAAAGACGAATGCAACCGACCAGTTACAGAAGCGATGGCAAGATAAACTGCTTCATGGCCAATACCCTGCCCGTACCAAACAAGCTGACGTAGACAAAACCCGTGCCCATCAGTGGCTACGTAGTGCAGGGTTGAAAGCTGAAACTGAAGGTTTTATCCTTGCTGCATAGGACCAATGCTTGCTAACTAGGAATTATCAAGCACATATACTAAAATAATGTGTCAGCCCAAAATGCAGATTCTGTGATAAATATCCAGAAACAATTGATCATCTTGTATCAGGTTCCACGATGTTGGCACCCACTGAATATAAAACACGGCATGTCAGAGTGGACCAATATCAGCACTGGAAAATCTGCAACTTCTACGGGAAGAAAACTGAAATAAACTAGTATGAACACCAACCAGACCCGGTTACGGAGATAGGACCTGTTACAATTCTATGGGACTACACAATACACACTGACAAAACAATCAAAGCCAACCGCCAAGATATTGTTATTAAAGACCACAAAAAAGGTGCCTCCTTGTTGATATGGCAGTCCCTGCTGACTGCAATGTATTCTTGAAGATATTCAAAAGCTGTCAAAATACAAAGACCTTGAAATAGAAATCTCGAAAATGTGGCATATGGAAACATCAACAATCCCTGTTGTAGTTGGAGCCCTAGGACTGGTTGGAAAAGATTGCAGTAGACTAATTGAAGGGATTCCTGGAAGTCCATGCCTTAAAAAGATACAAAAAATTGTTCTGACAAGTACAGCCCACGCTTTACGAAGGGCTTTATCTATGTATTTTTTTTTTTTGCCAGTGGAAAGTGTCATGATGCCATTCCTAACCTTAGGTCCCTGGGCGGGACCCGGAAAGAAATGTGTAAACGCCAGAAATCGAAGAAAATAATAATAATAATAATAATGATAACAATCATAATAATAATAATGATAATAATAATAAGGAAAATAATAATAATAATAATAATATAGAATTTAATATAGATTTGTATCTATCCCAATGCTACATGCGCGTAAGTGAATCTAATGAACTCAACGATAATTGAAACTCGGATCACCGGTTAATAATTCCAATCTATTATGTATTACATCAACCATATCTTCAAGCTTAAAGAACATGGTATTGCCATGCCGCCACCCATCTAGGAACTGACCAGTCGTGACGTTGCTTAACTTCGGTGATCGTACAAGAACCGGTGTTTCAACGTGATGTGACTGTCAGACAGAAAAGATGAAGCGGTAGAAAAAAAGCAAGGAGGAGGAGGAGGAGGTAGTCTAAGGGTTCAGATTAGCAATCCATAGTCTAAACATAACATTTTGCAGAATTCAATGTAAGATCAGACGAAATATCAAACTTATTTTTATGCATCGTCTATTGAAAATGTAGTAAAACGAAATCAAAAGCATACCAGCCTCAACTCAATACCTTCCATTGCTCGCGTGCAATCAGATGTTAAGCAGGCAGTCATTTTTATAAATTTATCATTTACTGAACTTGTTACGTATGTAAGTATATCAAATACCTCATTGAGATGAGTGACCCTGCCTTGTATAATTCATAGCCCCTTGAAATACGGATAGGCAGAAATAGTTAGCTTTGCTTAACAGTCTACCTAGGAGAGGGTTCATTCTGAAAAAAAAATCTGGGCAGAAGGTACCCCATAGTTAACATCAAGGAACTATTCAAGTGGTCAATGGCTTCATCCCTGTGATAAAGGTGCATGAAAAGCGACTCTGCAGTAATGTAACGATTAATGCTTGGAAATGTATTGGCGACCAACCGATTGGTTTTTGTCCTCGACGAGAATCATGTAATAGGATGTGCGATTGGTTTCATAGCTAGGAATGAGAAATTGGAGATTCGACGTCGGGTTCATTTTATAGCCATTGACAATCAGGAAAACTTTGAGGAAGGTATGATTCAAACACTATCTCGATCCCCAAATATGGTTTAAATATCCGTGGTTGGCAACCAGTCTCGCGAAAAGACAATGCTGATTTAAAAACCATAAAACTGCCCATGAATCCCCAACCGGAGCAATGCAAATAGGAAGAAGATAAAAGCAAGAAACATGTCCCCAATTATCGGTCAACCTTTGTGTTGTGGCCTGTTTGGATGCCAGAAAGAAAGACACAGAAGACGAAGTTAGGTTGAACAAGTGTATTGAAAATATAGATATATACAAAGCAAGAGTGTTAGTCATAAGCAGTTAGAAGTGTACGTCCGAACAGTAGGGTAACACTGTATCTACTCTAACCTAAGACTCAACTCTAGGAAGTCTCGTAGTTAGTATTTATGAGAAGAAGAAGAGTTCATTCTACTGAAGGAGGGTTTAGTAGATGACTATGAGAACTGGAGTCACTAATCTGCATTAATAGTCTGTTAACCCTAGAACACTAACCAAAGGTTATAAAGTACCCAGCACAAATTTTCATATTTTTAATTACAATTTTCAGTACCTGATTTTCTTAACTATGTATTATGTTTTTCAGTTCCTTTTAATCTTACCTCAAAGTACAAAGTTTGAATTGCCTGCATGTAAAATATTTCAAATAAAGATTTATATTTAATATTTTTTGATACTTTCAAACTCGAGTATGATATGCCCATGGTTAGTAGTGTTGTAATTTTAATTGATGGTTATTGTTCTAGGGTTAAATTAAGATGCTTACCGTGAGCTCAGAAGTCTATTCATTATTGATATTTCAAATTAGTGCTAGAAATGTCCAAACAAAAGTATGATTTAGTAATTACATGTTGGTGAATGGTGATGGATTCAACGATGCATAATGGATTTTACAATGACAAAAAATGATCTCTCCGTACAACAGAAAAAAAGGAAAAGTGTTACAGAGTACAAAACTAAAATGTGCCAACTTTCAAAATGTAGATAACTTTCTGTCAGAATTTCGGTTATGAGGAGCTTTCATTATTTACGCCATTTACAGTCGGAGAAATAAAGACTGCATTAGCAAAAGAACGGCAACAGGGAAAGAAACCGAAACCTCTGGGATCAAAGGAAGACAACAAGACAGCAAAAACAGCTGCAGTGGCAGAAAAAAGGAACATGCAGTTTAATCCTCCAAATTCCAAATTCAAGATTGCTCCACGTAAAAAAAAGAACTAGAGTATTAACATTCTGATTAGCGGATTTGGTGATATAATAATTAAGTATTCAATCCCAGAACCTGTTATTATAAGTACACTCAGTCTCAGTGAAAACAGGACAAACAATAACTAAAAGATTAACCAAGAAGAAATATAGTTAGACCTTACCCGCAGAATGGGAAGAGTTCACATTGTAGATGGAATAAATCGATTATTTCAAAATTAAATGTAACATAAATCTACAGATATATTGAGAAGGCCGGAGAAAATAACAACCAAAATATTATGATTATAACAACAAAGATTAGTAAAATTATTTTGAGTGAGACAATGTAAAAATTAATATGAACTTCTTAATACCAAATTCAAACGTAAAACTGGCTCCTGCTCTTGAAAATTATCCCCAATCATTTGATGCCTGGGACAGGAAATGTCTTGTAAATGTTAAGGTCTTCAAAACGAAACAGCTATCTGTTAATCCCCATTCATTTTCTGCATTCATTCCGATGGTTGAGGGTATCATTCAGGAGAGCAACTCATTACTCCTTCTCACGTGTTCCACTGATATAATGGGGAGTGATTATATCGAATCAACTACTAGGACTGCTGCTAAGAAAGATGGTTCACTGAGTCGTGACAGGCAATTTTTTTTCTCGTCAGGGCCCACCTTATACTTTTATCAATCTAACAGTTGTCAGTCCATTGGATAATGTTTCGATATTTGGTCTGGAGTTCCTGTTATATGTCTTAAAATTCCCGAAAAATTCAAAGAAATGTCTATAGTATCATCAGTCCTGATCTGGCATCTCTCAGTCATTTTCACACCCCCACGACGTGGTCTACTCTGTCTTTTTGTAAATATTTTCATGGTAGTTATAATAAAGTGCTCTCCTGTGTCGCACCTGGACCGCAGGAAATTAAGTGTACTACTAGATTGGTAATTAGGTCTCATCGTTCTAATGTTGAATAGCTAGATGAAGAAGTAAGTACAATTTTAGTAGATTTTTTTATTTCTTTCCTTTCTTGTCTGTGGAAGTCGCTTCCTGATTTTTGTTTCCTAATCACATACAATCTACCTGCATTTAAAAGTAATGTTAATCCCTAATGTGATGGAATAATATGCCACCGCCCATGAGCGGCGTCACTATAGGAGTCACCACCTGTAAGTATCCGTGAGGACACCGGACGAAAGAATCGAGCATGAATCTGCGAGACTAGAAGCCTTCCGATAGCAGCACGCACACAACTGTACTGACTTGCGACGACCGTGCGCATAAGTAATACTTCCTTGCTTGTTGTACAGGTTTCTACAATAAACCTGTCGCTATTTATCCACCGTGTTTGTCCATTCTATATTTCTATTAGCAAGGAATACAACAGTCCCAATTGTCAGCCTTCCAGAATAATCTTCTTTTATTGCCATTTCTTCTAAAGAATGTCTTCTCATTCTCTTTCCCTTCGTGTAACTCATCGCGTCTTAGTGGCATTATCGCCTTGCTTGGAGCGAAATGATTTTTAAAAAAAATCAGAAACAAAATCTGAAATAAGATTTATTTTAGTTGTTGTTTTCGATTTTCTTTTTCGGGAAGGAAGATTAATGTCACAGTGATATTCACCATTAGTGTTGGACACAGACAGCCAGGAAGGACTTAGTAAATAAAATGTGATATAGAAAAGGAGACCGGATTCTAAAATTAAATAAAAAATATAGAATATTTTCAGTGAAAGTTGCTAAGTCGCAGTAGAAATCAATGGTAATAAATCTATTTTGCTAAAATCAGACATGTCTGAATTTTAATGTGATGTCTTGAACAAATATATTTAAAACGTCACTATATATGGCACATCATAGCCGTCATAAAATAAATATGGGCTTCACGTACTCTTGAACCAGGCTGGAGACGAATTACACAAGAACTCTACTGGATATAAAAAATTCATGAACTGTCGACTTTTAAACGAGTAGATACGGAAGGATGATGGTAACGACGATCATGGTGATAAATAATGCGATAATAAATAAAGACAGAATTCTTCTCTGTGGAAAATGGGATGGAATAATCATGACAGGACTAGTCCAGATTAAAATTATCTTATTAAGATTACAAGAAATCTATGCTTCCTTAATCTTAAACGGATCGCTTCATCTAGAAAGTTTTGAAGATCAGTTTTTTCTCTTCCTCTCCCCCTGTCTTTGTCTCTGATTCTCTCTATTCCTGCAACCGTCAATGTGACATTTTTCTTTCGGCATATTTTGTCTAAGTAGCAGCCTTATTGGAATTATCCTTTCATATTTTATTTCTTCATTAGGCTATTAAGATGATTTCGTTTCAGATAAATAAACGGAACGGCATATAACTTTAACGTTCATTCAGAATATGTGTTTATTATCAATCCAATTTTTTTGCAAACTTGTTTTTTTTTCTTTTATTTTTTATTAAAGTTAGGCCCCCAAAAGCCCTAATAGGAATAGTTAGATCTATAGCGCCAAATATCCAAATTGGTAGGTGTCTCCAAGGAAATATCTTTATTCTGAAGCTTGGCACATTGGCGCCAGTGCAAACTATGAAACCGAATAGTGAGTATACGTATAATAAACTTCTACAGCATTAGAACCTCAACAGGGAATTCAATTCACTTCCGAAATCGTAGTATGCGTGAGATGTTTACTAACGACTGCATTGCGACAGTGGCCAATTGAATTAGCCTGGTTTAGTCTTGTATGTAACCATAATTATGAGGTGCCTGTTGAGGATCGACCACAATGCAGTTATAATAAACTGAAAGAGTCTTTCCTTTTACATTAGTTGCCGAAGATATCTCGCTGCCACTATTTATCAGGAAAATTGCAAAATCCTCTCAGAAACTTATATAGGTTTATATTCGCAGAAGTATTTTATGTCACAGGGAAAATATCTAAAATCGTAAACACGCTCAAATATATATATATATATATATATATATATATATATATATAATTCCCAGATCCAATCTGTGGACAAGACAAATTGATATAAGATGAAAACTGGAAAAAAAATCTTCCGACATTTTCAAGGCAAAAATGAAATCGAAATGTTTTTGTTATTATAGTTACATTACAAAATCCAAATTATAATAACAAAAACATTTCGATTCAATTGTTGCATGGAATATGTCCGAAAACGAAACGCGTCGGCAGAAAACTAAGACTTTTTCCAATTGTCATTTTATACCATATATATATATATATATATATATATATATATATATATGGCGAAATCACTTTACTGACAAGACTTAATGACTTAATAAATAATCAGAGCGTCTACTCATATATGAGTATCCAGTGAAATGACGTTTAAAAACATACAAATAGGGTGGATAATTAAAAATCCAATCTAAAAAAATCCTCTTTCTTTTCGTTCGCAAAAGAATCCGTGTGCTAAAAAAAAAAAAAAACTTCGAGATATCTATCACTGTAGAAATCTCGCTTGAAAAGTATCAAAATAAGCTGATCCTGTACATTTATCTTTGTGTAATACCAACAGAAATTCCCCCTGTGGTTTATACATGAACTATTCTGAGCGGACCTTAGTTATAATTTCCGAACAATTCCGGCTAGCCAATTTCACTCACAAGACTTTCACTTATAGGTAATTTCAAATGGTGCTGCACCGTGGGATCGCTTCTACAAATCGATAGCATCGAGAAACCACGTTACTAATCGATTAAGTGTCTCATATTTGGAAAACGAATTCGCTTACATTTCGGCCACACTCGCACGCACAAAGACAGATGATATGTAAAGAAAACGCATGGATTTTTATCTATTAATCTGATAGATATTTCTAAAGCTTTATTTTAAATGGATACTCGTATATAAGTCGACGTTCTGTGTATTAGACAGTATATATATATATATATATATATATATATATATATATATATATATATTGTGTGTGTATTTAGGCAGCATCTTTTCATTCATGCAAGTGTCATTAAATAATATAGACAAGTGTTGTCTATTTATTTTATGTAAAAATTTTTTCGTAACGTCTGATAAGTTTAATAACATTATCGTTGAACGAAAAAAAGAAATTCACAATATTGATCCATTTTTTTAATACATCTAAGCTTTCGGCTTACATAAGCCATTACCAAAGATGTCAATTACAACATATTAAACAATATACGGACAAGACAGTGATGCTAGTCTGTCATTGTTTACATAGATGATTTCTAAGCAACGATAAACACGTGCATATAAGACGCTAGAAGCGAAAATTGCACCGCATCTCATGACGTCACATATGACCACACGAGAGTGAATTGAAGAAATATAATTGGTAACAGAAGCCATTGGTTTATACCAACGGCTTCCCATACTTCTACAATTCACTCGTCGTGGTGTTTACCCGTATAGGGAAAAATTCCACCACGAAGATGACAATTTCAAATTGTTGAATGTATTTGGCTAGTCAATTACATCAGACAACAACTCAAATATACAACAACTCGACTATATAGATGGTATTATTGTAGGAATTGATAATAAATTAATGTCTCATTAAGTCGTGTTAGTGAAGTGATTTCGCTATTAATCACATTAACATTGCTAATTGATTCTTTGTATAAATTACTTCTTTATGAAAAATATATACGGAAAAAAAAAAAAAATCCTTATATACAATTATGCTGTTTTAATGTTAATATGCCAACGTCAGACGTTTCGGTCTAATAAACCATCTTCAGGACATATTCATAAATTATAACATTATCAATACAACATGACAAAGACGATATACATATGAACAAAACTTATCCAAACAGATAACTGAAAGTTTTATAACATCAGCGCTCTGGTTAAAACATGGTCACGTTGTCGTCACGTGGGCAACGCTGTGAAAACGTATTCCTAAAATTTGAGTATTTTGAATGAAAAATGAAAAGAATTCTATTTTAATCTAAAATTTATATGTATTTATATTTTCAGTTATCTGTTTGGATAAGTTTTGTTCTTATGTACATCGTCTTTGTCATGTTGTATTGATAATGTTATAATTAATGAATATGTCCTGAAGATGGTTTATTAGACCGAAACGTCCGACGTTGATATATTAACATTAAAACAGCATAATTGTATATAAGGATTTTTGTTTTTTTTCCGTATATATTTTTCTTCATACTGTCGGATATATATCCATATATTTGCTTACATATATATATATATATATATATATATATATATATATATATATATATACATGAGATGACAACTAATAGAATAAAATTCCAATGTTCGTTATATTTAATTTAAAATAGGACTCAATGCGAAGTAGAACAATTTTATTTATTTAAGAATATTACAATAAAACATGTCAAAATCGCTGCACAGTTTCAGCCGTGTTTCAACGTGCATCAATGCCGACAAAACATATGAATATCCACTTTTTTCTTTTTTTTTCCATAAAAAGATGTTGTATTTTGCATTTAAATATAAATAAATCGTCCAATTGTCAGTAAGTATGCAATCGCCGATTCCAATTGGGTAGCGATTTTGATATGTTTTCTGTCTAATATCCTAACATATATATATATATATATATATATATATATATATATATATATATATAGATAGATAGATAGATAGATAGATAGATAGATAGATGGCCAGCGATATGAAGAGTGAAATAATAAATCCCAGTTGCAAATGTAGTGGTACCTTTAAATTGATGCCTTCGAAGAACCAAAGACGTAATCTCATCACAAAAATTGCCATATATATATATATATATATATATATATATATATATATATATATGAGATTCCTTGTTTGGTGGCACGACGGCATTAATTTAAAGGTACCACTACATTTGCAACTAGGATTTATCATTTTACTATTAATAGAGCTGGCCGTATGTTCAGGTCTAATATTTTCTTATCTCGCATTTCTCATCTTTGAAAATATCTATCGGATTAATGCTTAACTATCACCTGTGATCTTCAAAAAATTCAATTTAACAGTATTCACCTCCATTTGTCTCTTTGCAAACGGCTCTTTAATCTCCTTTCGCTTCTCATTTTTTTTCACCCTTGGTAATCCCTTGCATCTTGGTCTGAAGGGATTAAACAAATCGCATATTTCGACACAGTACTTAATATAAATGTCGTAAAGAAGCAAAAGGGTTAACAAATATTATGATTTTTTCTTGGTGCATGCATACATACAGTCTCCTCCAAAAATATTGGAACGGAAAGGGCAATTCCTTTGGTTTTGTTGTTCTCTGAAGACATTTAGGTTTAAAATCAAAAGAAAAATATGACACCAGACTTCAGAATTCCATCTCTTATATCATGGCATATATGTTTATATGTGTTAAAGAGCTTAGGAAATGCTACCTTTTGAATCAAATTACCCCATATTTACTGAAATTCTGAACTCTTGTTTCATATTCACCTTTTAATCTTAAACACAAATATCTTCAGGGAACAACATAATATATATATATATATATATATATATATATATATATATATATATATAGAGAGAGAGAGAGAGAGAGAGAGAGAGAGTGAGAGAGAATTGCAAAAAGATTTTCTGACGCGTTTGAATATATATATATATATATAAATATATATATATATATATATATGTGTGTGTGTGTTTGTGTGTGTGTGTATGAAAATTTCTCAGAGTTAACCTGTAGGAAAAGACAATATTTATAAATATAAAAGACAATAGGAAAACTGTAATAGTTGCCGACTCGTTTCGTCCGATATGAACTTTCTCAAGGCAAAACGAATGAATTTATTAAATGAAGTAACTAATAATAATAAAAACAAAATGTCCTTCGCAACTTGAATTATTTTAGAGAACAGTATTACTGTTAACTGAAATTACGTCATTTACCGTCACGTGTGGGGATATTGCTTTTATTGCTGTATTGACGGATTCAACCATTGTCTTTTGATTTCTTGATACTGTTCTGTACGTGTGTTTGGGAGAGAAATAATTCTGTTAAAGATAAAATAGGGAAAAAGCCTGGGCGTGGTTTAATATTTGAGTAATATAGGCAGGTTTAAATCTGATAGAATCTCTTCTGCGAGATTTTGTTCTGCAGAAATCTCAAAATTCCTTCCTGTTGCGGAAACTCTCGAAGAATTTGACCAGTCCTATCGCCGTATACATCTTATGATACATGGCCATCCACAACCAGATCTCTATTAGTAGGCAATGTCATGTAGTTACCATTACCAAGAATGAGACTTCGACGAGGCATTACATTTAACCTACAAAAACAAAACGTGGCCCTTCTCGGAGAGAATGTTGCAAAACTATAAGTGCCTGTTCATGACATGGCATCTGTTTTCACTGCTTGCCTTTAGCACATCTTATTTATCGCGATGTTCTCTTCTGTGTGAGGCTCAGAAACACAATGACTGA
This sequence comes from Acanthosepion pharaonis, assembly GCA_903632075.3. Lineage (NCBI taxonomy): Eukaryota > Metazoa > Mollusca > Cephalopoda > Sepiida > Sepiidae > Acanthosepion > Acanthosepion pharaonis. The sequence continues at coordinate 3,035,560 of CAHIKZ030004302.1, read as the reverse complement.
CAAAGAGGGAAAGTTTTATCAGCATAACTAGAAAATAAAATATTGTCATAACCAAGATATTGATAGATAACTTCAAACAAAATATTAGGAAAGAAACCACATCAATACTGAAAGGAGAAATAAAAGTAACTGGACTTGAGAAACGTAATTTTTTACAAGCGATTTTTTTAATAAATTTTAACCTCCATCATCCCTTGTATCTCGGTCAATGGATGCCGAATGATTTCATAAAAGGAAATATTTTCTTTTGCTATTACCATTGCCACGAGCATTTCTTCGAGATGCTAGATAAATTAGGGCCATATAACGTTGAAACATCGCTTCCCGTACGATCACCGAAATTAAGAAAACGTCGAATCTGGACAGTACCTAGATGACAATTTGGGAATACCACAGGCTGTTAGCTTGGATATACGGGTCGTTTAATAGATAATGGCTCAGAATTGTTAATCTGTGAACTGATTTCCAATTTCATATGAGTTCGTTACAACAATTTACGCACAAATACTAGGAAAAACTAAGAATCCGTTTCCTCTCCAATTATGGGTTAATTAGTTAGACTTGCATCTATCTCCACCACAAAATTTATTTTAATCGAAACATACTTTATCCACCTTTAAATAACCTGAGAATTTTTTGATAAACCGTAGAAAACGAATCAACACCCACCCACCCACACCTATATATATATATATATATATATATATATATATATATATATATATATATATATATATATGGAGGGAGGCGGGGTGGAGTAATCGATAGCGGCTTGGATTGAGGAATCGGAGAGCCGAGGTCGGATCCATTACATTCACGTGCTAATACCCTTGGGAAATGTGTGAATCCTCTTCTTCTCCAGCTATGGGTAAATAGCAGGACAGACTGGGTTCTATAGCCTTGGATGGCAACTGGTCTAGGAGAAGGAAAACTCTGAATTCAAAACCTGCGGAGGGTCATTTGGGGACCTTGTGGCACGTAGTGCACCAGGTCTCTGTATTCGGCCCTTCAAAAAGTGTGGATGGTCCTGCAAGAAACCTTCACTTCTATAATCAAATCTCATGTGCTATATATGAGGGTTGGGGACCGCTTGTGAACTCCAAATTCCCATGAAACTCCAATATTGGAGCCGGCCCAACCCACCTCGGGTGAATGCCGTTACAAGAGAACAAGAAGGGAAGATATCTATGTTTGTATGTATGTATGTATGTATGTATGTATGTATGTGTGTGTGTGTATGTGTGTGTTATATCAAAGTACATTTACAAACTTTAGGGCTGGGTTCCTCACGGCAAAACGCGTGCAAATGTCTATATAATCATATCTCCTTCGAACAAATCCATTTTTGACAGACAGTGAACAGATAGGCTGATTGTGTAATAAACCATGGTTAGTTATCAGAGGAATAAAAGAGCCTGCATGCGTTGCAAATGAGACAGATTGAGAAGGTGCTCTAGAGGTACTATGAGATGTACGATATGCGAGTGCCATTTAAGTTCTTCTGATACTTGCGTAATCTCTGACAACTTGTAGTATGTGTTCTTCATGGTCAGGCGTATGAGCGGATCTTGGTCTTTTTCGATCCATGGTTTGTTGTGCTACTGATACTGTCTCAGCACCGCGCCGATAAACAGCAGCAATGGTTGGATGAATCGGCTGGCTTAGATCTGGAAATGTAATCTTATACAGCCCTGCAATCTCGTGTCCATTACTATTCGCGCAGTCGTATTTAAAAAATATCTGCCTGCCATTGTTAAATGGAACACTTCTCAGTTAACTCACTACGACACACGTTAGACGTTGAAGACACACTAGCCACAAATGTTCAAGGGTGACAAATTTTGGTTTAGTGTGAGGAACCTGCCCCACATTTCTTTTGATACACTCTCTCTATATACATATATCTGTGTGTGCGTGTGTGTGAGAGTGAGAGAGAGAGAGAACGAGAGAGTGTAAGAAAGAGTATTTTGATTTCGAAAGTACTTGACCAAATGGTCGTCTGACAATCCGTCAACTATTTTGACTTTTTTTTACGATAAGAAAGTTCTCACTATTTCTAGTGATTTGGCAGAATTAATACAGGTCGAAAGTGTTCATTCCTTTTTAATATGATTAGGGGATTAATTTATTAAATTCTTGTTAGCGTTCTCCTAAAACTTACATCATCTTAATCTATCTTTGTATTTATATTTCTGTCTATATATCGATGTATCTTTCTTTGTGTGTATGAATGAATTTACCTTAGATTAAACTGTGGTAAAATCAGAATAATGGCTGATATAATCATATTTATCCAGATCTTGGAAATATTTAAGTTTATCACTATGTCTATGGTAGTATGTTATTTCAGTTCTTGAATCTTATGTGCGTGTTTGAATTTTTTTTAAAAGCAATAACTTTATGTGTGCCTATTTATGTATCTGTCTCTTTGTATGCTGGATTTTTCTTTTGTTTTCTTTTTATTAAAGTTTATCAAATACAGGGTCGACGAACAACTCAAAATATTGGGTTATTGAATGTCCTGTGTGGTATGGGCGTACGAGGATGTAGTAGGGAGTGAAGATTATAAGATTATAGGAAGGATAGATACCGGTAGACTTTGGAGAAATTCCTAGTAAAAAATTTGTATACGAAGAGAATGTTTGTTTTGTTTTGTTGTTTAATCAATTCTTCCCAAGGAAGCAGATAATACCACTAAAACGCTACAGCTACTGGGAGAGAAAGAGAATGAGAAAACTTTAGTAGAAGGCACCGGAAATCCAATCCTAAACAGAAAAAAAAAAAGAATGAGCATCGAAACCTTTTCAAAAAAACCGGGGTGGTGTGTGACCCGGACAAATGGTGAAACTATCTACACCTATTTAATAGGGAATAACATTTTACATGTTAGGCGGAGACGTTAGAAGTGAAGAGCTGAAGTCGACTTTACAAGCGATCGGAAACCCAATTCTAAACAACAAACAAAGAAAAGATCTCTACTTTTTATAACACCTGGGAGGATTTTGAATTTGAACCTCTCTACAACTATTCGGATTTTTGAACTCTATGGATATATCATGGCGGGTCTAGACTATAAGGTTGTTGATTTTAAAAAGAATGAGTTCGTCAGAACATTTACCATAGAATTAACTATAGACTAATACGTAGCATCTTCTGATGGCTTGTGTCTTATATGTGCGCGTATAACCGTGCATTTGTGTGTGCGTATTATTAACAACAATTAACTGCATTTTTTCCTTCCTAAATAACTCATTATCACGAGGAGATTCTTTGGGATTGTGTTCCCATCGGGCTAGAATTCTGCTTCATTTTCAACATTAATTACGATATTGAATTAAGATTAATATTTCCGAATGATGACAAGCTAACTGCCAAAATCGTTAAATTAATTTTGCCGCATCAAGACAATTATCAGACATAATTATTATCATAGACAGAATATTATTTTACACTTTTAATTGTCTATAATTTTTAACTTTTAACCCTTTCATCTCTGCGTTCCTGAATTATTTTAACCCTTCTGCCTGTGCTGGTGCCCCCAAATCCGCAAATAATTGGTATGTAATGTTTCCCGGTAGATATTGAAATAGTTACAACTCTTTGCCCGCGATTCAAACGATAGCTGGGCATTACGTCATATTTCTCTACCACCGGTAAAGCGGGGGGTCAAGGCTGAAAGGGTTAAATCACATTTTCTCACAAAATACGATATGAACTCGTCAATTCCGAAATCATATTTAATTTTAAATCCTGAAACATCATACAATTTCTCTGAGAATTACATTTGATTGTCTCGCCATAATGTTCCAGCTTCTTCTCTTATAGACCTGAACTGTCTGGAACGATCTTTCTAAAACTCAGTGTGGAGTAAACAAAATAATAGAGCTTTTGTTACTCAGACCAAAACAGACGCGAATATTGGGTGTAGTGCTATAGCCGAAATCATAATTTTAGTGGCATCGGGTGCAAAACGGTGTATGAAATGTGAAATTCTATATCCATCCTTTTATGCATTTCACTTGGCTGTAACTTATGTATTATTATATGTTATTAGCTATTTAGAAAGCTTCCACACAAACACACACACACACACACACATATATATATATATATATATATATATATATATATAAAATGGATAAACTTATGGTAGATAATTTTTATTAAGCAAGCCTCCACACGAAACACACACACACACACACACACACACACACACACACACACACATATATATATATATATATATATATATATATATATATATATATATAACATGATAAACATATGTTACAATATTATTTTATGTAAAAATGTTCAATAACAGGAAGTATTCTGTAATGTGTAATGAAAATTGCTTTAAATTATCGTCTCTTGGTGTTGACCTCAGAATCCACTTGATATATATGGTCATCCGATTACTTCTGTCCGAATTTTAAATAAAGAAAACAAGTGACCAAATGTTACTTTTAATTACAGATTCAATCAATAATATATTTTCCCTGATTATCTATGACTTCCTTCCATCTATTAACAAGCTTACTAAATCCATTACTGTAAAATTCTTTTGGCTTTGATTCGAAGAGCTCACAAATGTCAGTTTTCACCTCTTCCTTTGTTACAAAAGCTATTTCTTCCAAATGATTCTGTAAGCTAGAGAAACAAATGGTAGTCTGAAGGTGCAAGATCGGTAGAATAAGGTGGATGAAGAATTTTCTCCCAACCAAGTTCTTCGATCATTTGTGACGTGATTCTTGCTGTGTGGTGTCGTGCATTGTTCTGATGAAACATCACCTCTTTTCGATTCACTTGAGCAGGTCATTTTTGCCTCGAAGCTTGGTTCAAACGCTCTAATTGATGACAGTATATTTGAGCATTAATTGTTGTATTAGATGGTAAGAATTCAAAGTGGATTATTCGTTGGCAATCCCACCAGATTGAAAGAAAAACCTTTTGCCCAGGAAGTTCCTTTCTCGGCTGTGGCTGGGGTCCTTCCCCTTTACCAAGCCACTGTCTACAATGCTTAACATTTCGATAAAATATCCATTTTACGTCGCCAGTCACAAGTCTATCCAAAAAGATGAAACAAGTTGGCGAGAATGGAGAGAAGAGCAGATGTCAACTCGGGATTTGAGGTTGTTTTCAGACAATTAACGAAGCACCCATTTTCCAAGTTTAGGAACTTTTCCAAGTTTGTGAAAATGACGATGAACAGTTGTATCGTTTGAAGTGAGAACCACTGCCAATTCCTCAACTGATAAAGCAGGATTTTCTTCACGGGATGTTTCAAGAAGCTTTTCATCAAACTCAAATGGATGTCCGGTTCCATCTTCACATTCAAGGGATTAATCTCAGCCACTGAATTTTGCAAACCATCTTCTGCAAGTTCTTTCATTCACACATTTCTCTCCATAAACTGAGTGAATGTTTCTAGCCGCTTCGGCTGCTGAGTTTCCTTTCTTAAACTCATAAAGCATTATGTGCCTCAAATGATTCTTGGGTACTTCCATGTCAGCAGGGATTTAATCAAACAAAATTTAATTTATTGTTCTCTGAAATAAAATTTGTTCATTTTAAATGCATCTAAACATAAAAATAATGTTCAGCTCCATTAGACATTATAAAATACTCTTTAAATTTCGTTCATTTTAACAAAAGTTTAATATTCGGACAGAACTTATGGGATGAACTGATATATATATATATATATATATATATATATATATATATATATATATATATATATATATATATACAAACAATGTATATTAAGACAAAAAGTATACTATTAAACATTTTTTTGTTCAATAATATCAAGTCCTGTTTATCGTTTTTTTTTATGAAATCTTTCAAAATTGTATTGTTTTATCGACAAATTTGGCAAAATTCATGTTTTTTTTATTATATTTTTCTTCCCATCTATTTTTTGAATGGCACTTTATTTGTTTCCAAGGACAGTTGTGTGTGTAGTTGCAAATTGGTTTTTAATTCCGGCGTTTTCACGTTTGATGGAATCAATTTCAAGTCACACATAGTCAGGTCATATAAACTGTTCAACTTAATTCTTTTCTGTTTACGTCTGTGTATATCTTTTAATATTAAGCACAATTCAATATGCGGGCCCATATATAGAAAGTCACCATATATATTATTGCTTATTTCACTTTTATTGCAACAACTTCCAAAATTTGGATTCTTTCTGTGAACTGTGTCCTGTGAAAAATTTTATTGTTATCCACTAAAATTTGCCCAATGTTAATACATTTTTATTTGTCATATGATCATCTATAATCTTTAAAGAAAGTTAGGACGCCGGAATTACAAAACACTTGCGTCACAAAGAACAATCCTTCAATACAATCAAAATTATTCGGGAAAAAGAATCTAAAATAAATAAATAATGTATTTTGGCAAATTTGCCAATAAGAAAAGAAATATTATTATATGTAAATTTTACAGATGACATTAAAAATTGATAGAGAGACCTCGTCCATATTATATGTACATATATATTATATTATTAATATATAATTATCATATAACGCATACAGAGCGCTGGTGTTAATAAAACTGATCTCGATGTAAAAATAGCAGAGATATTACGTATATATATATATATATATATATATATATATATATATATATATATATATATATATATATATTATTCTTCAGCTCTAGTACGACTCTGAGTTTCATGCAATCTTCTGATGCTGGATATGAAGTGATTTTACACAATTTTTGGAGTGAAAATATTGATAGACAGAACTGGATATTTTTTTAACAATATATGTTTGACAGTATTCTTGCCGTCGAGATACACCTTATATACACACACACACACTGACGCATGCACACACACACATATATATATATATTTTTTGTGTTTATTCGTAATTTTTATATATTAAAGAAAAGACGGACTTAATCCATTTCATTATATATATATATATATATATATATATATATATGCGTGTGGTCGTGTGTGTGTGTGCATATGTGTGTAAGTGTGTCTCTTTAGAGAGAAACAAAGGGTAAAAGAGTAACAGTGTTTTTACAAATGACAACCAATTTTCATTTCACTAACGTGTGTTACGTTTGACGATTTAACGACGGAATGAAAGAAAAAAAAAACAATGTACATAAGTTAAGTCCTTTATGATTTGTTTTTAATGAAAACTAGTTAAATTATATGATGAGATCCGATGATCAGAGACCAGAAAATTTATTTATTTATAATTTTTATATATAATTTGTTGGTGTTTGCGGGATTTGTAAACAGTCAACTGATCTGTTGTTTCGCATAAAGAGCTCCGATACAATTTCGTTTACCATCATGGGTGATATTATAGATAATATCAAAGAAAAAAAGAGCCAAAAGTAAGATATAAGCGGACACCTATATATATATATATATATATATATATATATATATATATATATATATATATATGTGTGTGTGTGTGTGTGTGTGTGTGTGTGTGTGTGTGTGTGTGTGTGTCCAGGTAAAATCAGAACAAATGGAATCCACTATACATAACATTTAATTTGAAAGAGGGCTCTATACAGAGTAGAGATAATATTATTTATTTTACGAGATTAAATCAAAAATATGATAAAAATCGCCACACAATTGCAATCATGTTTTAACATTACAATTGCTTCTACTCAGGCTATGGTAAGCTACACTAGGCGAGTGAACGATTAGTTTTATTACAAAAGCAAAACTCTTCGTCTTCATTCGAGAAAAAAAACACAAACACACACACAAAACAGAACTAAAAATAGGAATGTGGGCTTTAACTTTATTAACCAATAGAATGTGACCTACGCAAAATTCAAACTCACTGAAATTTTATTTTGTAATATAGGTCATGACACGAATTTGTCTGCATATAAATCCTAGACAATTTTATTAAGGGCAGATGCAAATGGTTAAATTGTTTTGTATGATGTATAGAAGTTTGAACGCAGAAAAACGTATTTGAAATGTCAACATTTAAAAGGAAGAAATACATGAAAATAAGAAAATATGTAACGTTAATATAATAAATAATAAAATTAATGTAATCATACGCCTTAACATTACATGAAAAAACAGCTTTAAAAAAACTTAAAGAGCCGGTTTTAATTTCCCAGTGTAGTATGTGGCAAGACACATACTCGTAACATATGGCATTCGAATGAAGCCTGAAATATGGACCGAACATTTATGAAATTGTCCGTCAAAATATAATATTCATTCACATGCCTGCACTGTTCGTGTTTACGAATCCATTGAGACCTAATCTCTAATTAATACGGCAAATATCTAGCAATATAACATAAATATATCATTACACACACACACACACACATATATATATATATATATATATATATATATATATATATATATATATATATATATATATATATATAAAAGTAAAGTGTATGTATGTGTGTGCAAGCAATCTCTCCACTCCCACAGGTCCGATTTCAATGATTTTAACTCATTCAAAGGCCCTAGAAAAGTTCAGTGCAGAAAACGATTTTCGTTGAGCTTAGATTCATGGTTGCTACATTAAGCGATTTTAAAAATTATATCATTATATTATACTAGCCGTTTTCGTTGCTTTCATGGTTCAAGGGAAGTAATTCATATTTTCTTTTGTATCCGAAATTGCAGCTAGATTAAAATTTTAAGCTAGTTAAAGATTAAAGGTAGATTCAAAGCCGCCCTATGTGACTGCATTTAAGCTAGTTCCTGCGGAGGAATATTTTTTGACCAACATCACAATAGCTGGGAATGAGTAGATGCGATATGTATCAATAAACTACAGAACTCATCATGGAGAGCTGAATTTAAGTGTTGAATTAATGTATAATTTTACCGTTTAGAGGTTCAAAGATACTTTTCCAGCTGTCACTTAATTTAAAGACGATTTGGTGTAAGTATATCCTTATTTTTCCGTAGAAACAATTATCATTATATCATGGTTGACAGAACAGGGAACATTTTATGAGATAGAATTAATATACTATATAGATATGAAAATAAAAACTAGAATTAGCTATGCATTCAACATTTGAAGAGTTAGAGAAACATAATAGCTAATTAAGTAAAACCTATATTATAGAATCTATATGAATAAATGCGAAATTGTAGTCCAATTCTCCCACGAATGATGAGATTAAAAGACCCCAGCACTACTTTATAGTAATTTGGTATTTACTCAACCCACCAGGAAGTGTCCTTCAACCGAGCCGCCCCCGAGTGCACTCTGCCCAAAGACAGAGACGCAACTGAGTGATGATAAATAATGGGTTACAAACTAGGTATTTACACTGTCTCCACACTAAGTCGAGTTGTGACAGAAGGTCAGTTTCTTAAGGTGGAGACAAAACGCATACACCCGGGTAGGAAGAAAAAAATTGACCGCAGGCCCCGCAACAGTCGTTTTTACGTGTTATTGATAACAGATAAAAAAAAAAAAAAAAGAAAAAAAAAAAAACTTGTGGAGCGTGAAGCCGCAACGCTAAAGTTGAAGTTTTCAAAATTTAAGTCAGTGCGTTTTTTTACTAATATGGAAATTTAAGATTTTTTTTCGTAGGAGTTTATCAGTCAACGTGGTGTAGACTTGTTGGGATTGCTACGAGTTTGAATTTGGTATCAGAAGGTTTTTGTATTAAGATGGTTACTTTACGGGCATGTTCACCATATTAATCCGCAACAATATAGAATATAGATATTTAAAAAACAATCAATCACGAGGCAATTGATTAAGAAACACCGATTATGAGATTTCAGTAAAACAACATGCATTTATGTACAATTAATATACAATTTGAGAATACAATTGAGTTGAACTTTAATGGATAAAAGAGGATAGATGTATTTGGCTGCGTAGAATATTATTGTGAATGTTTGAAGGTGTTTGCAATTGCTATTGAGATTTGTTCATAAAGTTAAACTAAGTGTCCAGTTACGTACTAAATTGTCCTTTGTGCTAGTTCAGTTATTAGTGTGTGTACGTAAGTTTTTTTGTATAATTTGTAGGAGTTGCGTGCCTTTAGTTGTATGAGAATTTGATTGTTTGTTTACTAATACTTATTAAGGAGTGAGAAAAAATGTCACTTTTTAAAGTATCTTAAGTGATGTTTGGATATAGTTCCTGAGATAGATATAGTGTGCTTGTGGATTGTTGAGTCAGATAGTTTGCGTTGGTCAGTGTTTTGACTTGCGTGGGTCAGTTTGGCATCTCTCTAGGAATGAAGGTCTGACTGGTGAATTGGACTGAAATTCGTCCTTTTATTTGTTTTTGGAAACAAAAGTAGGTTACAACGACCTGGCGGGAAAACAGATTTTTTTTACCATGAATACACATTCTAGGGCCGTCTCGACCAATAACAAGCCGAGTTTCACAATATATGTTGTTGATTGACCCAAGCTAATTCTTATAGAAGAGTCTATTTTTAACGGGGGTGAGTAGACAAACATTGACGATTCTATAGACTAAATATAAATAATTTAATAAGTAGAGCAATGTCTCAGGTTATTTAAGGAAAACATAATATAGTTTATAATTTTCAAAAACAAGGAACATAACTTGCATCGGGTGGTTAGTGGGTTAATGGATAATTTACTTTTTTGTATGAATGATTTATTGTAATATAGATTAAGCTGCATCACACACACATTATATATATATATATATATATATATATATATATATATATATATATATATATATATATATATATATGTAAGCAAATATATGGATATAGATCCGACAGTATGAAGAAAAATATATACGGAAAAAACAAACAAAACTCCTTAAATACAATTATGCTGTTTTAATGTTAATATGTCAACGTCGGAAGTTTCGGTCTAATAAACCATCTTCAGGACATATTCATAAATTATAACATTATCAATACAACATGACAACGACGATGTACATAAGAAAAAGACTATTCAAACAAATAACTGAAAATTTTATAAGATCAGACCTTGCTTCTTTAGCATTTCCCCTTTGCTAGCGAGATTAATGCTCGACAAGCGTACATATAAATTTTAGTTCAAAATAGAATTCTTTTTCACTTTTCATTCAAAATACTCAAATTTTAGGAATACGTTTTCATAGCGTCGCCCACGTGACGACAACGTGACCATGTTTTAAACGGAGCGCTGATATATATATATATATATATATATATATATATATATATATATATATATATATATATATATATGCACTCACACACACACACACACACATATATATATATATATATATATATATATATATATATATATATATATATATATCTACGTGAGAGTATCCGATGCAAAAGTAGATTTATCTAAACGAGGACGAAAGCATTGTATTTATTTTCCTGTAACTGTTATTGTTTATTTACTGATTCATTACAATTGAAACATCTATTTAACGATTTTCTCAAAAATGATTGTATTTCATTACCTGGTAAAAATAATGATTTTTTTCACTATTCGCAATATAACAAAACATATGTTTTTATATGCTTTTCTATATTTATTCCTATTCAATATTTCCAATATTTTAAATTATCTCTAAAAGTAAAACGAAAAATATAGTTCATTGCGTCACCTATTCCCATGTTATAAATTAGATCAAACGAAATTAAAATTCGAAATAGAGAATTGTGCATATATCTGAATTTAAACCCGCATTTATGTATAAGAATTTGCATTTATATAGAAAGGCAATCGACATTGTAAAATTAATTTAACATAACATTTCTTTTATAAATATGTGGGGGTATTAGCATTACATCGAAAGAAGAACATATCTGATGTCGGCAGGCAAATTGCCCATTTGTATGTTTTGCATACTGATGGTGAAACAACCAATACACACTCAAATCTCTCTCTTTTTCTCTCTCTCTCTCTCTGTATATATATATATATATATATATATATATATATATATATATATATATATATTTATATATACATATATATATATATATATATATAGAGAGAGAGAAAGAGAAAGAGGGGAGATATTTGAGTGTGTTGTTTATATATATATATATATATATATATATATATATATATATATAAATCTACATTCTACATCACTTAAGAAGGGACCAGATGTGTTGAAACAAAATGGTCACATTTGTAGTGATGTTATAACTTATGTTTTAATTTTTGAATTCACACACACACATACATGCATACACACACATACATACATGCATACACACACACACACACACATATATATATATATATATATATATATATATATATATATATAAAATATGTATGTATCAGTTCTGTTACCCTTACGTTTTCAGAGTTCAGTTGGGTAGGCTAAATGGTCTCACTTGCTTATTTATATATAATACACTCCTCAGACTTTAATTATTTTTGTAATTGTAGTTGCCAGTCTTTCATTTTTTTATTTGCGTATTATATTTCCTTTTCCTTTTATGTTTCTTGGCTTTGATGTATTAATATTTTTTATTATTTTTATTTTCTTTCGTCGCATCTTTGAGTTAATTTTCCCAATAATTTGTTTCGTTTGATATATATATATATATATATATATATATATATATATATATATATAACGCAATAAATGTATCTAAAGAAGAACCAATATTATTACGAGTTCAAATGCACTTTATGGACCCGTGTACTTGATCAAACCAAACACATATAAATTATATTGCCCATACCACTACATGTCTATCTGGACTAATCACTTTAAACCTTACCGACCATATCTCAATTTGGATTCATTTAAACTGACACACACACCTACCAAACTCATCTACAATATACTAGTATGAAATATAATTAGAATATTGTCATCCACATGAATTAAAAATAAATGGAAGCACTATGAACAAGGTCACAATGAGTTTACCGTTCTTGAAAAATAAACATTCCTATACCTTCAGACACAGGCATAGAATACCGTTTCATTCTGTTAAAATTTAACAAAAAGAAAAATCGTCCTTGATAATAGCTAAAAAATAGCCGATAGCGATTAGATATGCAAAATATTTGAACAGTCATTACACACCTTCTGTCCGGAAAAGAAAACACTTGTACCAACTCAAGAATAATTAAATAAAAAGCTTACTGTAGTACCTTGCCAAACGTCTTTAACAAATAACCAATCTCTCTCTCTCTCTCTCTCTCTCTCTCTCTATATATATATATATATATATATATATATATATATATATATATATATATAAGGTGGAATTAATTTGCAATCATTGAATAAGTGTTCTTCAGACCAAAACAAAGTCAAAGATCCCTATAGATATGTGTTCACAAAAACTTTGCTTCTGAGTTGTTACCTTTAAAGAAAATTTAAGGTTGAGGGTGTTGTATTGCTATATGGACTAGGTTACATTTGTCAGTTTTGTATATTTGAGGCTAATCTGTCTTCAGCGTTTTACATCTGCAATACTGAGTTAATTGGGAAGTGTTTTGTTTAACAAGGCCAGAATATTCATCTCGAGAGAAGGCAGATATGGATGTTACATATAACCGTGTGAATGCTAAAGGACGCGAGGCTGCATAGCTGTATCAGATTGCGTTTCGAATCAGACGACAACCGAGTCATACAACCTTTGCTGCTGTTTATAGTCGCGTTGATTAGACAAGATCAGTGGCATCACAAACTCTGGTTCACGGAAAATCCCGTCTTACACCTGACTACGAAAAACACTTCCTATAGGCTGTTGGAGACGATCAGGTACCAGCACACGTTAATTTAGCATGTCATTTACTTCCTATTATCGCATGGATAGTATTTTCATAGCAATTCTTTTATCCGTATCATTTGCAAAGTTCAAGTTATTTTACCTTCTGATTACTCACAACGGAAGAATATTTGCCGATATTTTATTGCACACACTGCCGGTTTGTCTCTCCAGTGTTGTTTACGGACGAGGCGATATTTAGATGAGATGGAATAAAAAATTTACACAACCAACATTTTCGGACGAATCGGAACCCCCTTGCTGCAACAGAGACTAGACACCTTCATCAGTTTACCATTAATATCTAGGTTGGAATTTTAGTTGACTGTCTGTTATGTCCATATGTTCTCCCAACACGTCTTACCTGAGCAGTTTACTTGTAATTTATTTCAAAATACTTCCAGACCTGCTAGAGGATGTACCCCTGCAAGTGCGAAAACATGTGTGGGTCATACATGATGCGATTCCAGCACATTTTAGTCATATTTTAACGATCCAATGGCTGACATCTACCATGAAAGATAGATTGGGAGCAAAAGGTGGGTTCCATGGCCTGCACGTTTCCCCCAACTTCAATCCTTTGGAGATTTATCAGTGGAATCACTTAAATAAGGTGGTTTATTCACCACACATTAATAATGCAGATGCCGTTTGAGAGTATATGAAAGGGTCCGCTAGTTAATGATCCGACGGGTGCATGTGCATGTAGAAGAACGCAGAGGCTATTTTTAATATTTCATATGCTCTATTGACGTACACACATACGCGCGTGCGCGCGCACACACACACACAGAGACAAACACACACACACACACACACACACACACACATATATATATATATATATATATATATATATATATATATATATATATATATGGATAGCTCTAAAATTTATGACTAGCATTTTTATTATTCAAAGCGTCTGACTTATGTGTTGTTTGTATCGCAATATTTTTTTACATATATTATTTAGGATCAGTTTTACAAATTACGACCTTAGATGAAGACAGAGGCATGTCTTTAGATTCCACGATGATGAAAAAAGTATGGGCTTATTTATATTACTGTCAGATGCCAGAATGTTTACGGATGTCAAACAGCGTACGCCTTTGTAGAGAACCTGGTGTGCTCTCGGCCGCTCGGCAAAAGAGAACGTCAGAGCTCAGCCAGATTCTATTTAACAGTTTATGAAATGTCCATTTTCTCATTCATATCATCACAGGCGGTTAAGTGTAATAAGAAAAAAAAAAAAAAAAAAAACAGTAACAAATACAAGGGTCGTCTATTTATAACAGGGGTATCAATTAAGAAATAAAGTCTGTAGTAATCCACATGTATTTAAAATTTAATCATTAATAGCTTAGAAATTGCATTATCCACGTTTCGGATACGGAATTGTACAGAATTATGTTCAAAATAACCAAAAGTATAAATAACAACAAAAATGGGAAGCACACTAAACAGATAATTACTATAGTAAATAAAAATATATAGTAAATGAATGTAGAATTATTTCCACTAAAAAACATAGGAATTAAACACATACTATAAACTTTATATAATTTTGTAACTAACAATTTATATATATATATATATATATATATATATATATATATATATATATATATATATATATATATATATATATATATATATATATATAGAGAGAGAGAGAGAGAGAGATAGAGAGATAGAGAGAGACATAGTTTCAGATAGAATGAGTATCTGAATCATCAAATTCCTTCTTTGTCTCTCTCTCTCTCTCTCTCTCTCTCTATATATATATATATATATATATATATATATATATATATATATAAGTGAATATAAAAGTCAACACTCAGAGGTCTCTAAGTGTTGACTTCTATGTTAATTTTATTTTACACACGCTTTATCTCTGATATTGAACACTTTATCTCATAAATATAGCATACCTTAAGACTATATTTATTCATATATATATATATATATATATATATATATGTATGTGTACATGTGCATATATATATATAGAGAGAGAGAGAAAAGAGAGAGAGACAGAGAGAGAGACAGAGAGAGAGACAGAAAGACAGATATAGACAGATACATTGATAGATTAACAGATGCGAACAGATTGGTATAGCCACATAGAACGATACAAGATACAAACAGATAGATAGATAGATAGATAGATAGATAGATAGATAGATAGATAGATAGATATAAATTCATATTATATAAGAACAGACTGAGACATATAGAAACTCATCGAGAAAGACTGAGTTAAATATATGCGATTCTTACCGCTTTTAAATGCTTCCTTCGGAGATTGCGAGAATTATCAATTAAACCTATTTTATTTTTGCATATTTAAATCGATAAATTCGATTTTTCTCCGTTTGCAAAACATTAAATGTCTGTTTTGAGATTCGTGGAAATAGAAACACTTATAATATTTTATTCTATTGGAGAACCAGTAAAACCTTTCCATCATTTTAATCTTGCAAAATGCAGTTTAAAATCAATCAATCTCGGTTGCTATTTACCCTGGCCCACATAGTACGTACCTATCACTCTATGTTCACATCGGAGGGTGGTTATTTAAAAGTATCTGGAAGAGAAAACTCAACATTTCAGGACATTTGAACCTCATCAGTATTATCTCGTACGGATGTTTGTGAACACAAACATTTCTTAGATAACATGTTTCATGACAAATTGCAATATTTCAGTAGGCATTTAAACGGATGTGCTAGTTTAAAGTTATATTAGTTTTAGTACTTATTTCTTATTAGTTTTATTACTTATGTCTTATTTCTTCCTGTAAATACCTTATTTATCTTTATTTATCTAATCAATTTTATCCTTCCTGCGGGATTAACGCATTCATAGTCTAAGCTGACTTGTTGATTTTATAGATCTGGGAAGCGATTATGGCGTGTGGCAAATTTGGAAAGTGTTTCAAAACAGTACCCGAGTTTAAAATATCCCTTGAGAGTGAAATAGGCTAGACCGATTTATTATTAAACTGTCGATGGTCGTTCTAGCTTATCGTAGGTGACCTTTTAGGCATAGTGGTATTGTTCAAACTGCGGATTCTGTCAGATTATGCTCTATCTTCCAGAAACTATGGTTATGGTCCGTTCATCTTAATTGCTGTATAAAGTGAAAGTAGACACTGTGGATATTGAACATAGGCTTTAGAAATAAGGCATTGACCTCTCTCAAAAAAACAAAAAACGTATGCTCTTACTGTAAACATCTTCAACTCAATTTTTTCATTGATTTAAATTCTTAAGCGATTCTATTTCCTTTACACTGTTTTACTCAATTTAAAGAAGTGACCAAGGCCAGCAACAGCTAATTAAAATATTTCCATGAAATAAATCATTCGTTGGAACAAGTTTTTCTTTTAATTAAGAAACTATTAGCATAATAAAACTTGCATACATCTAATAATTTTAACAGTAAAATGTTGCGTAAAATGATATATAACAACCAATCAAGTACTGCAGTAAAAGTAGTGAAGTCTATGCACCACGCAGGAGAGATTACCAAACAATTTCCATGAAAATCATTATAGGAAATACAAATGAATTTGGGTTACAGTATTGAGGAAGTGACTGAAGCTCAGAAGCCATTTTAGGACAGATGACACTGAAAAATCTTCTTTAGATTTTATCAATAAATTCTAGATACATTTAAAAAACGCCAGACAAAATATGGCAATGCAATTCAAGAAGGAAATATATATTTATAAATGGATAATATTCTGGCTAGGAAAATCGTCTAGATACGGGGAATCAAATATCTTAGTAACAGACTTAGCAATTGATTCTATATAATCGTTCCATGTCATGTCGGTGGAAAAAGACTGTGAAGTCTCAGCGAGGTGCTCTTCACGGGGTTATCATTAGCCATGCTGATGGAAGCCAAAAAAATCTCAGAGGGAACTGTTTCATTTTGGAGGCGTTAAAAATAAGGTATTTCTTAAAAATTAAAAGTTAAAAACTTTCGTCGAATAAGTTATTCTAGATGTGTCTCACATTTATATTGACTTTTTCTTGGTTAATTCGTAATTAAAAATAGTAGTTTGAATATTATCAATGCAAAAAGTTGAATCGTTGCGCTGAATTATTATTCTCGTCTATTCAGTGACTATCAAGGTCGTACAATTGCCTTTGGGGGGAGGTATAAAACGAAATTTCCACTCCCCAAAACTAGTAGATAGCAGGTTAGATTAGGCTCTCTAGTCTCCATTGGCCGCCTTTTTAAGAGAAAGAAAACTCTTATTTAAAAATGACAATGAAGTTGTACATGAGTCATGGCAACCAGAAATATGCTTTTTTCATATAACTATAAATTAAGCACTTATTGACAACGAAAATAAATTAATGATAGTTCATAAAAATGATTTGGAGGTATTCAGTTTGAAATGTAAATTCCTTGTAAATCGATATCATTAGGGAAGCCAAAAAAAAAAAAAATACTCAGTCCATGTAATTTCTTAAAATCTGACTATATTTCTAAGATTTCAAGAAAAAGCATGGTACGTGGAACCACAACAATCTACCCGAAAATAAAGCCTCTGATTCGAAATTGCAACGTCTATCACGGAGTTTACAACGACGAAAACGTGGAAAATATGACGATAGAAATGCGTGCAATAACCCGAAGAATGTAAATCATTTTTTAAAGTTTAAAAAATAAGAATTTTGATTGATATCTGGTAATCTAATTGAATGCAGTGTATTGGAAAATCACAGTTCATTACGTATTTAAACAAAAATAAAACTTTTATAACATATGCTCCAAATAACTAATCTAGAGGAATATTGGGAGAAAAAAGGAAAATAAAATGTTTGTACTGGAAATCATTCGTAATGCTAATACACAAATGTTTAAAAAGTAAAGTATTTCTCGAAAATATAATCGGCTATATGCTGAATGGTCATGTGATTTAAAAAATAACAAAAACAAAAAAAAAACATTCTTTAATGAGAAACATCTGAATTGTACGAACATCATATCTGTATTAATTTAGTTCTGTTTTTAGTTTGTCACTTAGGAATTCATTTTCATCTTATTTTTCTCGTTCAATATATTTTATCTGTAGCGGAGATAAATACTGCCGACGATCTCATACGACTAATGAATATTGTTGGAAGTTTTCAAATAAAGTAATTTTATTATGGAAGAATTACACCTATAAATGAGCAGAAATTTTAAAAAACGTTTGGGAGATTCAAGAACAGAATTTTGCATTTAATATACGTGGCAATACCGCATTTCTAGATAATGTACTTTACTGCGTGTTGTGTTTATTTTTAATATCTTCATGTTTGTGGAGATTTATTGACGACCAGATACGTATTTATTCACATAACATTACGTTTTTTGTAATTTTTATCCAGTATATATTTTAACGATTTTCCTCCTGTTGTGTTTATTGCACATAGCCTCGTTTCTGCAGATCTTGTATTCAGGAAAATATAAACATAACATGAATGCAGATATGGACAATAAGTTATTAGTCTAGTTATCGAACGCGACAGTGCGTATCGATTGCTTTCTCTCATTCGCTCAATCAACCAATAACTGAGAAGGTTTCTTTGTTTTTGCTGTTCTCTTCCTTCTGTTGTTTCATTAAATCTTACCTATTTGTCATGCACACCCAAACCTAAATCTCTTCTTCTTGCTTCCCACTTCTACCAATATTATCTTGGCAATATTTTCCGACTTACTTCGGCTTTGTTTTTGATCTTCATGTTAGAGATTCGGCAGCGACCAATGAGATCTATGTCGGTATATCGATATCCAATATGAAATAGTTTCCTCTACAAAGTCAGCACATGTAAAGAGACGAGTGATTAGACGATGGGAAAAGTCGACACAGGCAAATTAACGCCACCCCTCTTAATCCTCATAATGCTACTACTACTACTAATAATAAATAATAATAATGATAAATAATAATAATAAATAATAATAATGATAATTAATAATAATAACTAATAAGAATACTGATATTAATAAGAAATAATAATAATAAAATAAAAAAAAACTGAATATAACCACAGACATGAGAAGATACCAACATATGTGCACTTGAAGATTAGCAAAGTACAGAAAATTGATACCACTGAGAAATATTATGAATACCAACCAGACAAAGTTACCCAACATAAGGTAGCAACTATCCTCTGGGTCATGCCAATTCAAACTGACAAGGAAATAAACGTCAACAGACTTGATATTATCATAAATAGCAAGAGATTCAGGAAGAGTATGCATACTGACATAGCAGAACTATCTGGGATAAACACTTCCATGAAGATTATCGAGAAATAGTCTAAATATAAGAACCTGGAGATCGAGATTAACAGAATGTTGGGAATTAACACTAATAATGTACTAATACTAATCGGAGCACTGGGTATGGACAAATTTACTAACAGTGTGCCAAGTAACATCAACAAGAAAGTTGCCCAGAAGATCGCCCTACAAGGAACATCACAGATACTAAGAAATGTTCTATCAATTAAATGGCAATTTTCCTATAGTGCCAAGTACCATGGTTTGAACTCGCTTCTACAGGATACAAATCAGGAAGCATAATATACACAAATGAAATAATAATAATAATAATAATAATAATAATAATAATAATAATAATAATAATAATAATAATAACAACAACAATAGTAAAAGAAAGTTTGAAAAGTTTTAGGAAGTGAACATTTCCAGAAATCTTACCAAATAACCAAATATCTGAGGACTTGTTTGCTTTTTTGCATTTAATCACTTTATAATCGGGCTTAAGATTTTTCGGCATCCACACAGATAATCATGATGCAGATGATTAGATGAATTTAAATATAATATTTTTGGCATGATAGAATTAACTTCACAAGTCTGACATTTCAGTTGCTTCTAATATCGTGTAACAAATATTAAAAATATTTTTGGCACCACACAACTAGCTTCATGGTCTAACTACTGTTACTGATCATTAAAGTTGAGCGACTGCTTGATATTTATACATTATCGCCGGTTTAAGAAGTTTTTTTTTATCTAGCTATCACAACGTATATCAGATCTATTTTATGGGTTCTCTTGTTCACAATTTGATATCAGGGCGATTGCTTTCCAGTCTCTTAGACTTAACTCTCTCTGCGATATTTTTATTGCGTTCCACTTTGTATAGTTATACTCTTATTTCAGAACTTTGAAAAATTTTCGCAACGTTCTTATTTAAAACGACACTTGTACAAAAGTACATCACACGTGTTCATTTATTTTCGTCTCTTTGTCTTTCTTTAACAATACAGATTCCCGTACGATCACCGATGTTAAGCGACGTCGTGCCTTGCCAGTACCTACATGGGTGACCGCTTGGTAATACCAGATGATGTAAGTATAGATGTGCTGGTAATTTAATGGATATTAGCTTGAATTGTTAATAGGAAACAGAAGTTCCACTTCCGGCTTACATCGGTATATTCCGCAATGCGAGAATAACTTAATTAAAGTTAAGAATCCACCATTTCTCGCCCAAGCTATGGGTTAATTAGTATGTCGGATATCAATAAATAATTATTATCTAAGTAAATAAATCGAATTGCGTAAACATTATTTTGAATTTGTCACTAAATAACACATAGATGTTGATATTCAGTTAAACAGAAACAACCAAATATCTCCCTTCTTCTTGTTGGTCTTCTTCTTCGTATTCTTTACTTTCGTATTATTATTTTTTTTTGTTTTTATTCTTTTTTTTCTGCTTGTTTATTTTATTATTTGTATTCTTGGCTATTATTTAAATGCCAACATTTTTCTCTTTTTCATTCTTTCTCTTAGATTTCTTCTCTTAATTTTTCACTTTTAACTTTTTTTTCTCTTTCACCATCATATACTTTCTTTCTATTCCTCTTCTTTCTCTCCTTCTCTGCTTTTTAGTTTATGCCTTTCCATGTTTTGCCTTTTTCTTTCTCCATATAAACATCGCTGATGTTTGACTGGATGTTTTTTTTTTTAGAATTGCTAGGCCAAGTTCAAATCGTAGTGCGTATGAGTAAGTCTTAAAAATGATCGAACTTCTTCTTCTTCTTGTTCTTGTTCTTGTTCTTCTTCTTCTTCTTCTTCTTCTTCTTCTTCTTATTATTATTATTATTATTATTATTATTATTATTTTCGTTCCGTGTCCCGCCCAGAGATCTAAGGTTTGAAATGGTATCATTACATTTTACACTGATCAAAAGAAAAACCAAAACAAAGAACAGAAACATATTTTACATAGGTAAAGCCCTTCCTACGATGTGGGCTGTACTCGTGAGAACAATTTTTTTTTTGTTTTTCTTCAAGACATAGTCTTACAGGAATCCCTACAATTATCCTACTGGAAGTTTTTCCAAGGAATCCGAAGGCTCCAACTACAACAGCGAGTGTTCATGTTCCTATGTGCCATGTTCCTATATAATTATTATTATTATTATCAACATTATTATTATTATTATTATTATTATTGTTATTGTTGTTGCTGTTGTTGCAGTTGTTACTATTATTATATCGTTTAACTATTGTAAACCTCAGGTCTTCCCATATTTATTATCTTCCTATATCTAACAAATTCAAGGCATATCCTGCGAAGCGATTTGTCCATTTATTTTTGTATTAATAGCCGTCTTTTGTTAATTAGGTGAAAACAACGAAAATAATCACATGCTTCGTTTGCCCGAGCATTATTGGTTATGAGTCGGTTTGTGATTATAAAATCCCTTTTCAAATCCTTCAATTCTTTCTTTCTTCGTTATGTATCCTAGAAAGATCAACTGTCTCTTTTATATGCCTTTTTTGTTTCCATTTTCATTGAATTTATCCTATTGCTAATTAGTTCCGTTCATGTTATGCTCTATAAACTCCTGTAAAACAATTTTTTTTTATTCCCTCAAATTTTCTCTTAAAATATATATAGGAGAACTGATAATTCTTCCTTGTTCTGCAGTATTTTCTTTGTGTAAAAATATTTTCCATTTTATACTTAAAAATAACCATTTTGTCCTTAATCTAGGCATTATTTTTAGTATCTGCCGAGGAGTAGAATGCAGTACTTTCTTCAGTTGGTAGAAACAAAGACAGTAGCTTACCAGTATCCAGATTGTACAGGAAATCGATAGTTAATAAAATTATATATTATGTCACGCAAGAATCAAAATTTCAAGTTTATTATATTGACGTCACTAAGCGTCCACGTGAAGAAGCTGCATCATGATTTCCGACACTGTCTAAAAATATCACATCAACACGAATATAGCAAATTCCACAGCTTTCTTCATCGCAATAAGATCTTAATAAGATAGACAGAATCGATTGATAGAAAGATATGCACAAACAAAAAAAGATGGATACGAACATACTTAAATATATATATATATATATATATATATATATATATATAGAGAGAGAGAGAGAGAGAGAGATAGATAGATATGCAAACAATACGACAGAGAGGTAAATAATATGAACAAAAAATAGATAAATACAGAAAGATTTAGATAGATAAATGTAAAGACTAATATATATATATATATATATATATATATATATATATATATATATATATATATATATATAAACATATATATATATATTAGTGTTATAATGTATATATATAGAGAGAGAGCGATAGAGAGAGAGATGGAGATATATGTAAACGATTAGATAGATAGATAGATAGATAGATAGATAGATAGATAGATAGATAGATAGATAGATAGATAGATCCTACGAGAGTGAGAAAGAGAGAGAGTGGGTAGATAGGTTTAGAGACAGATTGTATTTTTGTGAACGATGTTGAGTCCAAACGGCGCACGAAGTCACAAGAGTGCAACATGCTGTTTTCTTCAATATTAATATGAATATGAACGTAAATAATGAGGGGAAAAAATCAGAAAGAAATTAATAAAAATTTAGGAGACAAAAGAACTTAAGGAATTATGAAAAGCAAAACATATGATAAAGCACGACCCGCAGGGCCAAACCTACCAAATATCTGAGCCAAATATGCGTATATTATCAAACTGTAATATTAGCACTACAGAATCTTTTTTTTCAATAGTGTTTGCCTTCTCCAACGGTTAAGAGCTGCTCGAGGTCTTGACTTAAAAAATAAGAGATGCAGTATATGATAGCATGTAGGAAAGATAAAGATTATCCCTAAACATGAAATGTTAAGATTTTAATGATGGAAGAAGCATTCTCTTCAGAGTCGATTCCACAAATTGACGAACCGCCAATTTGTGGAACAGACTATAAGATTCTTGATTTTGATTCCTGTGGGAAGGAGATCTTCGAGTAGAAATGAAATGTAATGAGTAATGGTGACTTGCTCTAATGTCAATGGCATGGCGAGTTTTTGCTATGAAGTTCAGAACTGGACTTGGGTGTACTTAACCCTAGAACACTAGCCATCAATTAAAGTTACACCACTACTAAACATGGGTATATCATTCCCGATTTGATTTGATAAATATCAATATATATATATATATATATATATATATATATATATATATATATATATAAATGTTTATTTGAAATATTTTACGAGCAGACACTTTGAACTTTGTACTTAGAGTAAACATTAATAGGAACTGAAAAACATATTATTTAGGTAAGAATACCAGATACTGAAAATTGTAATTAAAAATTGCTATATACCCATGGTTAGTGTTCTAGGGTTAAAACCCAGTTGGCGTTCAGTGCACAGAACCTCCTTAAGAGAATACCCGGTCACAGCGATAGGTGAAGAATTCAGCGTCGGCTTGGTGGTGATGCAACGTTACTATCGTGTGTTTGTCGTATTGGATGTGACCACTCAGGTTACCCACATTGATGTTGGTCACATGGGAAGTCAACTGCCAGGATCTGATCAAGTAGAATTTTCTGAGTGTATGATCAGCGTAAATATCCATAAAAAACAGAGCAAAAAGACCATTAATTTAAAGTAGAAAGAGACTATTGCCGATAAGCATGTTGTGAAACCTGTGTTGTTCACATTGACTTCAGAGAACTGGCCATTAGAAATTACCGTCAGGAAACTACCCGTTATGAAGGTCTTCTTAATGGAGATGACTCTTCCAGTGATTCCATTACAGAACCGTCTGTTCCACACATTGTCAAAGGTCATCAATATTGAATAAGCCGATCGAAATCAGAAATCTATTGTTTGCCGCTGAATAAGTACAGGGGGGCATGTATGATAAAGTAAAAAAAAATGTTTCGCCTCTAAGACTTCATCCGACTAAATTTGTTACGTTGGATCTACTACGCCGAACGAAAGATGCTGGAAATTTTTTAATTTATCTTTTTATATAATCTATCGATTTTATTTGGATTATTTTTTTTCTTTTTGTTCTCATCACTTTTCTTATTAGATATTCCGCACTGGGATGATAATATGCCTGGCAAAAATGGTGTAAGAACCAGTGAGTAAATTTACTGTCCATGACCTTGCGTCTTAGTGAACTGTTTTATTTTTTGATCAGAGTAGCATTTTTGTATGTCAAAATTGTGGTCAGTCTCGTTACGGTGAGCAACTGATGAATTTGATCTATTGTTCTGTAAAAAGTCTATTTTGTGTTCATATGATTTTTTTTTTTTATTTAGATTCCTTGAATACTCTCCTATTTATTTTATGACGTTTCTTATAGACGATCAAGTGAATTCGTCCTTCAATTTTTAGCTTATTGTTTCATTTAGTATTGGCTACATAGTTTATTGGTATAGATGTAGTAGTAACACATTTTATGTGTAGTTTGTATAAGGTCTTGTCAGTTGCAGTTTTGATATATTTAGTTTTCAGGACAATATATTTCTTGAATCATTTGGTTTGTCAGGAAGTTCCGTTTTCTATTTTGGACTTTTATAATTTTATAATTTTATTCACAATCTTAGAATATTTTCTCTAAATATTGTTCATGATGTATCAAAATTTATATATCGTTATCTCATATATATATATATATATATGTGTGTGTGTGTGTGTGTCTGTGTCTGTGTGTGTGTGTGTGTGAAAAGTGTATATAAATATAAATAAATATATGTATGTATAATTATTTATATATTATATGCGGTTTCTTAATAGAGAGCGCTCAATATCAGAGATAGAGCTAACATATTTTGTATATTATATATATATATATATATATATATATATATATATATATATATATATATATATACACGTGTTTGAGTTGTGTGTGTGAGTTGTGTGTATGTGTTTCTATCTCTCTCTCTCTCTCTCTATATATATATATATATATATATATATATATATATATATATATACACAGAGGGAGATACAGAGAGATAGACAGATTTATTTATATATATATATATATATATATATATATATATATATATATATATATATATATAAATCCGTGTTTGTGTGTACATAAAATAATACTTGATAGAATTTGAAGGAAATGTTTGATTTTATTATGTTAGTGAATGATGCATTTTGTTTGTTCGTTGTCAGACGATGATACTTGTTCGCAATATCATATACTGGAGTTTCTTTATTACAACTGTATTACCAAAATTTCCTGGAAGAGACAATTATATATATTCCTATTAATATATCATGTTTTTTTTTTTTTTAGACTGGTTTCTCACCAAGTCTAGACAGAGAGATCTCATATCTGTCTATATTTCTGAGATGAGGTGTTGTAATTATTTACACTATTTGCATCGTTCGGACTGTAGTCCTCCATTTTTCTTTTGCCATATTCACGATGCATAGCACATGAAACAGGGGTAATCTACTCTGGTGTACGAAGTGAAAGCTCCAGTTTGAAATTTCAATCAATCGAAGACGGATGGAGTGTATAACGGCAGAAACGTCGAGAATATGACAATAAGAATCAGGACAACAGTCCGAACAATGTAAATAGTTTAAATTAGAAATTCCAATCTGCAATTTAACGTAGAATTGGTGCTGAGAAGAGATGGATACATGCTGTTCGTAAGATCGTTTTCTTTAATCAGTTCACCCAAACAGTCGATAAAGCAACTGAAACACCAGTGTTACTGAGTTTCAATGAATAGGCGGAAAATAAAAAAATAATTAAGGAGGGAGAACTAGAAAAGAAGAGGTATAATTAAGACAATATAACAATTAACATAACATTTCAATGTTTGAAAATCAAATTTAACGGGAAGCAAGAAGCCGGATGTGATTTCCACAAGCCGGATGTGTGAGAGATTAAATTTTATCATAGAACTTACGGTTACACCTAGCCATTTCAACAGTAAAAAAAGACAGCCTATCTATTAATGCGCCACATTTTATAATGTCTAGGTACCATTGAGAAAAGTTCAATAGAACAAGTTTTACTGTGTTGTCACAAAGTAAAGTCTGGCCTTTAATTTTATACTAGCCGATATCCCTTTATATTCGTCTGGCATATTTATTACTTGTGAGAAAAATATTTGATTGTTAGGAAAAGAAAAAATACGAACTCCGATTTAGAGATGTAAAAAAACATACATGTAAATAATTTAACGTATATGGAAAGTGTTTCAACAGAATAGGGTGAATGTGACACAGAAATACGAAGGCACGTTGAAATATAAAATACGGCTTACAAAAACCAATCAAAGTACTAATAAACGGGAAAATACTGCTATAAGGAAAGAATAGATTGCTGAACTGATATGATCTATCAATTCTCTTCCATGGCAGTGAATGCTGAATAATGTCATCTCAAAATGTCTAAAAGAGTTGAATAAACAGGGATGTTATTCTATAGTAGAAATATAAGAATATCATAGGTGGAGCATGTAATCAATAAGGAAGAATTAGGAAAAATGATAAGAAAATGAATATTTGTACAGAGAATCAGAATAAAGATAACTGAAATGACCGGGGTGCCTAATAAGGGAGAGCTTTAAACTCACAGGGTATATCGAAGGTAAAAGAGGTAAAAGATATCGGGTAACTTAACCGATAAGGTATTGTGAAAGTATTACATAACGGATGTTAAAACGATAAAAATTAGTAAGAGCTACAAAAGTTGGGAAGCTGTGCAGAGATATGACTGGACACTTCCTGAAGGGAAAGAGTACAGAGAAGAAAAATATTTATTATTAAGAAATAAATAACTTTAGCCACATGGAACCTACCCATCTTCATATTTTTTCAAATCTATTCATATATTACGTGATCAACACCAGATGACGTAATGCATTGAGGAAAATAAAGTGTGCAGAAAGACTGTTATTTCTAGCTTACATGATGCTTTTCTTTTCTTTTTTTTATTACTAAAAACAGCTGACCGAAATATCTATCTATTCTATCATTCTGAATGCGACAGTCATCTAATAAACAATGTCAGACAATGGCTTCTACTTGGCGACTCAGAAACACCACGGCGAAGCGTCTGAGTACGCCTCAGCAGAAAAGTCTCCTCTGATTGTTTGCCAAATAACATGAAAAGAAACGGGATTCATATTTGTGATGCTCATTATAACTGGATAACATCGTTATATAAAGATAAGCGGGATAGCGAAAATATTTGTTCATATTTCGTTTTTTTTTTAAAGTTATTTGTATATAACTTCCAAAGTTACATTAATTTTATCCGAAAAAATGATTGCGCTAAAACAATGAGCTTTAACATCACTTTATTTGAAATGATTATAACAAGAAAATCTGTTAACCGAAATGTGTCTGTTTATTATTAAAGCATATATTATTCAATCCAATGACGTGATTATGAAAGAAATCTCTGAGGAGATATCTACTGTAGAAGTCATTCGTTATTTTAAATGCCGTTCAGGTTATAATCATAGCACCTGTTGATAAAGAACATCATATATATTCATGAATCGTTTCGAAAGTTCCTTATGCCTTATAATCTCCAGGAAGTATGATGCAGATATAAATCTCTCAATAGCCTCAGAAATAAACAAAACCGTATTACATATATCGATGCCTCTTTAATGTATTTATGTTAAGACAAAAAGATAATAAGGAGTGAAACCAGGAGAAAAAGATAGAAAGTGATTTTATGAATGGGAAATCATTAGAAACTTATCATTGCGTACAGAAGAAAGAAAGAAAGAAAGAAAGAAAGAAAGAAAGAAAGAAAGAAAGAAAGAAAGAATATATACGATGTCTAATAAAAAGTATCGGCACTGTTGCTATGGTAACGGAAATAAAGTACGTAGAATGAAGCCGTTTGGCGCAGACTGATTTTGAACACTTTTGCGCATACACACTAAGTTGTGACGCTCCAAATTATTTCCCTTGTTTATAGCAGTGTTTGCAAGGAAAGTGTGTAGAGTGTGGTGGTCTCACCAGCACCACAGAATTTACATCAATGACAATGGCTTGTGCAACAGTTTTTTACTAAAGACAACATTACCCAGGTCCGACAAAAATTATATTCGCCAGATCAAGGCACTTGCAAGTTTTCCCTTTTTAAAAATTAAATCCCCACTTGAAAGGAACTTGATTTCATAACGCTGAGGAAATTCAAGACGATATGACGAGATAGTTGTTCCCTATTGCAAATAACGAGTTCCAGGAATGATTCCATCAATATAAATGACAAGTGATAAAAGATGAGGCTTCAGAAGGGCCAAATTTGAAGGATATTAATTGCTGGTGCCATTTATTATAGTCTCCTAATTTAGGGCATCATTTCCGATACTTTTTGATCCGACAGCGTATTAAGAAAGAAATAAAATAATAGACATATATTAAAAAAAAGAAAGACCACGTGTAATATGATCTGATATTAAAGAAAAGTAAGACAGCGTGAGAAGATAATAAATAAATAAATGACGAATGGCGTACAATTTACAAAGAAAGAAAGAATGCAGCTATAGTAAATAAAGCAAAAGAGAAAGCAGATGCTTACGTGTCCCTGTAAAACTAGTTAATTATTTCGAAGCATCCAGTTATAAGAACAGGATAAAGATCAGTTATGCATGTAATTATACTCATATTTATTTTGGTTGGCATACGAAAAAAATAAGAGAATTTATGATTTCCTTGTTTATATTCCTTGTTTTGTCATTTTCTTTTCAATGCACAATCGCTTAGCAGGTCATGTTTTATATAAGAGAAAGATATAAATTCAGCTATTTGAGGTTAACTATATCCACCATTCGACGAGAACGTATCCAGTAGGTCGCGAGGTCATTTGTTTTTAGTATCTTAAAATGATGGATGTACTGCTACTGAAGCTGTGGTCGGTAGCTTGAGTTTCAACTAGTCTATTTGGTATAAAATCGCTTGTGAAAGGCATGAAACGATCAATTCTACATTCTCCACTACCAGACTACATATTAAATAACAGTGTAGGCGTGTTTTGATTCGTAGGTGGCAGCCAAGGGAGAATGACAACTGCAAATGTAAAAGACAACATGGTGAATATAACATAAAAGCTTGTCATTTTCAGTTAATAAAGAAAGAAAAAAGATATCTGTGCAAAGCTAATGTCGCCTACGTCCAGTGAATTAAAAAGACATATATGGAAGTCAATATCGCCCAAATCCAGAGCATTAAAATATATCTGCTGAAATCCAATGTCACCTAGTTCCAGAGCAATAAATGATATATGTGGAAAGCAAAAATCAAGATATATATGGAAGCCAATATCGGCCAGGTCCAGAGCCTTAAAAGATATCAGTTGAAAGCCAATGTCACGTCGTTCCAGAGCAGTAAATGTTATGTTTAGAAAGTCAATTTTAACTATATCAAGAGCATTTAAATATGTATATTACCATTTACTTTCTCATTCTCTTATATAATGCGCAATATACTTGTAAGTATTTATCAGTCACGCATTCTGTCTTCCCCAGTTACATGCTATTTTATTTTATTAGCAAAGACAGATTTCTCAGAACATTCATTTTCTTTTGCTTATTTCTTCATTCTAAAAGAATCATTCTCAGTTATTTTAGTATTTAGTAAGTACTGAACCTACATGAAAAATTAGAGTGATCTAAGTTTTATTGAATTTAATGCTTATATTAAAATTAAAACATGTTAACAGAAATATTCAGGACTGGATGGCCGTTTAGGCGAGATTCAGTACTTACCAATATAGTCTGGTTTGTGATTATTATTGTGTATTGATTTGAATAATCACCTTCTATGTTTGTCTTGAACTAATCTAAGCTTATTGATTAAACATAGAATCACTGCTCCTTTTCTATAATCATTTTAATGATAATTGTTCTGAAGAAATTTCCTCTACGGTACATAGATGTTATGAATGTAAGCGTAGCAAATGATTGGCGGCGAGGTTTCATCATTTTACAATTGAAATGACTAGATGTAACAATAAGTTCTATCACATTTCTGGCCTGAGAACTCTCCCCGGGCTTCTTGCTTCACGGATAGGTTTGAACTTCAAACTTAAATGTAATATCACTCGTTAACTTATCTATTTTTTTTCCTATTCTATTATTGTTCTCTGTCATTAATAAATCTTGTTTTTAATATTCTCTAATACTCATTAAAACATTGCGTCTTAATGGCTTTATTACTTTGCTTGGGGTGAAATGATTAAAATAAAAACAATAAAAGAGCGAACATTTTTCGCGAAAAATTCAAGATGGATTTACTTAGCGGCTAGTACCACATGTATGAATCGAACCTTCTGGCTCCCAAATAAGATAAAGTGTGCACGGTTGAAAAGTCATCTGGGTTTAGGGCACATTAAAAGTATTTGTTCAGCAAAATAACCAAGGCCTATCGAGTATTGTAGGTGAAGTGGAAAGTCTTGAAAAATATGATGATATAGCCAATGAAAACATTTGTTTCATTTGCTAACAAAAAAATCACATAACGCTTTGATAATAATGTAAATAATAATTCGCAGTAATTGATAAACATTTCCAATTGAGGTAAATGTAATAAAAATATGAGTATATAAAAATCTGTGAATGTTTCTACAAAGGATAGAAAACATGATACCGTAATCAGAACGCAAAATGGAATCGAAAGAAAGAAACACTCAACAGATTAAGCAACAGGATCATTTCGTTAGAAACAAAGAAAAAATGCGCTTAACTGCTTTGTAATCCACCTCGACTGCAGTTAAAACCGGAAGATTTCTTTTCACACGAAATAATACTCGTGACAACAGGTATATGGTTTTACATTATAATACTGAGAATTCCATGGACTGAGCCTATGAGTAATGAGAAAACTTTAAGCTTTGAGATGGAAACTTTTTTAGAATTTTTTAGTAAATTGAAAAGAAAAATAACGCTTATACTGAGAATCAAAAATACATAATTAAAGTTATTTGGGCGTATTGTGTGAAAAGAAAGCTTGGATAATATGACACTCAATAGACATAATGTCAGCAAGATGAAAAGAGAAAAGCAGGTAGTAGGCTAGATAATGAGCTGGTTTAAATTGATGATGTGACAGAAACAAAGAATGATGGCCAAAAGAAAACACTTATAGAAGCTGCAAAGCCATGATCGCCCACGCCATAATATAGCTTGCATATTGAATATGGTTTAAACGTAAAATACCTAAATGCAACTAATCGCTCATATAATAGAGATCAATCTTCAAATCCAGTTCAAAACAGGATTTAATTATTTAAATTACGTTAGCAGCCCTTTCTTACTTGCATATAAGCTCAATATAATAAACATTTTTTCTAAGCAGCTGTTATTTCTAGAATAACGAAAATTTGTCTCTAGCATATTTACCACTGTCTTGAAGTCATCGGAATTAAGAAGTCCTTCCTGTTAAGTAGGTCCATGATGGCCATTTTCAATAGCCAGGTTTCAAACGCACAGGACGTCAATACAAGCGTCCTGCAAGTCTCATTTATTGGTCCTACAATCTTTCTGTTTATACTAATTTTCCCTTTGAATATTTTCAGTTCCATGGTAAATAGCCCTGTAGATCAGTGCAAAGTTTATGAGTGCAACTACAAAGTTCTTGATGACTAGAACCTGCCAGTCGATCTCTCTTCTGTCATGCTTTTCCTTCATAAAGGATAAAACTAGCTTGTAATATTTATACTTCAAAAACAATCTAGTAATGTTTAACCTGCCCTAGTTGACGGTGAATTCTAACCATTCACAACAGATTTTTTACACTCATTGAGGCTATAACTTTGAGTGTATATTATGATTCACATTCGCCTCAATTCCAAATGGAACTCGTATACACAATCCATCGCTAAAGCCACTGGTTCTTTATATAGCTTAAGAAACTACTTTATTACACACGCCATACTTCGTCTATACAACAGCTGGATCAAAAGAAATGGTCTATTTTTACGTTATCTGGCCACACTTTCTATATAGTTTCGACAACATTCGTAAGAATTTGTCCGGCCTTATAGGTGATTAGTTATTTTCAAGCCTATTAATTTTCCACAGGCACAACGTCTCAATGCTAGCGACACGGTATTTCTACGAGAAATATTTTGACGGGATACATTCATTTGCATTACGTCCAGTTCTTTATAGATATCATCCTCCATGTCACGTACATCATCATTCCGTTCGTATATATTTCGTAAGAATGTTGCCTTCGAATAACGTCTCAATAGTCGCTGCTTCGTTGAACGAACGCCCGAGATAAGGCGTCATAATCGTCACCTGTTGAAGACTAACTTCAATCGTTATACATATTTACATATGTATAATTCTTATCTCCTCCTTTAACGTCCATAAAACATGCTCACTTAAAAACCTTATACTGTGAGTGTTGTTTGGGTATTGTATTGTGTGAATAATTGCTAATAGAAACTCCTTCTTCATGGCTGGTATCGTACTTTGCTTACATAACGAAAGAACTAATATGCTTTGACCGGAAAAGTAGGAAATATCATGTATAAGGATTAATTAATTCGGATTAATGGAATCAGAAGAAAGGTACATATACGACTGAGACTGACTGCGTTCAAGTGGCGCAAATGCACAAGGAAAAAGCATGTAATAGCAAGGACTGGATAAATTGGATGAAGTAACACTTTAACTAACCCAGAAATACAATCGTGTCATATTGAGCTTAGGTTTAACTAAATTCACTTCAGAATCCTATGAAGAAGAAGAAGAAGAAGGGAGGAAAGAAAGAAGATTTAAAAAAAAGGAAAAAAGAAAAAATGAAAAAAAAAGAATGAAAATAAGAAAAAGGAAAAAAAGGAAAAATAAAGAAAGAAAACAAGGAAGAAGGGGAAAAGAAAGAAGGAAGGAATAAAATAAAGAAGATAGAAGGAAAAAGAAAGGAGGAAAAAAAGAAGAAAAAGAAAAAAGGAAAAATAAATAAAAAGAAAGAAGGAAAGAAAGAAGGGAAAAAGAAAGAAGGGAAAAAGAAGCAGAATAAGAAAGAAGGTGAAAAGAATAAAAGAAACGTAAAAAAGAAAAAAAGGATAAAGACTAAAGAAAAACTAAATAATAAAAAAGAAAGAATAAAAAAAAGAAAGAAAAAGAAAAAAAGAAAGGTAAAAAGAAAGAAGAAAAATGAAGTGAAAAATTAAAAAGAAAGATGGAAAAAATAAAAAAAAAGATTGAAGGAAAAACAAAATGAAAAGAAGCAAGGAAAGAAAAAAAGTAATTGTTGTTCAGAAGCGAGAGAAATGGTGGAGTACCATAGTAACTTGGCGATAGACTTGTTAATATTAAGATGTGATGATGCCGAAGCCACTACGACTGGGAAATCATTTCTAGATAATTGGGGAAATCCTAAATCGGAGACCATCTGAACGGACTATGTTACAAAGCCAGAAAATATTCTGAGCCCTGCTAGAAACGTTATTAGCCTTTTTTAAAGAAAACAAAACAATAACATCCCTCACAGTTGGTAGGGAGGGACATATTTCAGGTTTGACGTCATGCTCATTATATCCGGCTATGTTTATTTAATAACTAACGTTAATGTCTTGTGATGCGCTCATGCGAAATACTAGTAATAGTTAGATGTTCTAAATTTAGTATGAAAAGAAAATAATTTAGGCGTTTTTATAAAATGTTCATGTACGAAAACGGTTATTGATTCTGACATTTGAATCGGCGCGTCCACTTCACATTTCACCCGAGTACTTCCTTGAAGTTAAAACACTTTGGAAATTTTTGTTAAGACAATTGTCTCTTTAATAGATTAGTTGTTAAATAACAGGATAGACTTAGCTCTCACACCATGAATGGCAGCCAATCTAGAAGAATTGCTCTGAAATTTAAACTGTGTGGGCAGCATGAAAACACTTTATTATCTTTCACGATAAATCACGCAAACTCACAAATAATAAAGAAAACGATGCTATCGATAGAAAAAGATCACCTACTTCCTGAATTGTTGGGTTATTATAAATAATACAAAAATAAACTCATTTTATCGAAATCATGGCTGACAGGGGAATATATTTTTCTGGGAGCGCGAAGACCACGGCGAAACGAAAGAGCGGATCATTACACTTAACAACTATCAACAAAGAACAACATCAAAGCCAAGTTTGACATTATAAAGAATCTTATTTGTAAGGAGTCAGAGATGAAACTGCGTCATCATAACTTATGATCCATAGGCATTTTCAGAAGGAAAACAAATATTGTTGTTTTACGTTTTGATTTCAAACAAAAGGTCTGATTTGGAATCGTAGATAACGATTGTATATTTGGGAATTTGTAGTTATATTGCTCTTCTCTCTATTCTAACTTGTCAATACTTTCTATTGATTCTACTAGAGAGATAGTCTGACAATCAAATGTTTATAATCCGTGCCGATTCGAATAAAACCCAACTCTAGATCGAAAAGAGCCGGTACGAAACGATATTGATCACGTTTTCACATTCGACACGGTTTCCATTAACTCTAGAGAGACAGTCAAATGTTTGAATATGAAATAATCAATCAAAATCGCAGACATTACTAGTGTGCATTGTACGTGAGTTGTAGAGCGTATGTAATTTACAAATATCAACCTGGCATTGGATCGCCTGGTTGGAGAGCAATGTTTACTTCGGTCATGTAGCTAACAGTTCTCACTCGTATTCAGTCCTCTGCTTGTGCTGCAAGCTTGTGACGTGACAATACTATAAGACATCCTAGGTAAATAGTTTCATTACAATAAAATTATATTCTTAATGCTCCATATACATTATATTCTCGGGAATGTGTTGACGTTTTTTTTTTTTAGTCAATTCACCATAAGGAAAGCAGTAAAGCCACTTCAAAGCAAGGTGTAAATGATTGATAGGGAATATGAAAAAAATTATTAAGTCGGGAGAACAAAAATTAAGAAAGCATATGATGACGATTGACATTGTATTTCTCGTGGGCTTCACGCTCCCAGTCAAAATATATTCCCCTGTTCACAATGATTTCGATGAAATGAGTTTATTTTTTTTAATGACTCATCAATTCAGGAAATTGGTGAACTTTCCTATTGATAGCATCCTTTTCTTTAACATTTGTGATTTTGCGTGATTTATTGTGAAAGATAATAAAGTGTTTATTTACGCTGCCCACACAGTTTTTATTTCAGAGGAATCCTTCTAGATTGGCTGCCATTCATGGCGGGAGAGCTAAGTCTATCCTGTTATTTAACAACTAATCTAGTAAAGAGACCTTGTCTCAAAATAAATTTCCAAAATGTTTTAACTTCAAGGAAGTACTCGGGTGAAATGTGAAGTGGACGTGCTGATTCAATTGTCAGAATCAATAACCGTGTTTGTACAGGAACATTTTATAAAAACGCCTAAATTAATTTCTTTTCATACTAAATTTAGTACATCTTACTATTACTAGTATTTCGCGAGATCGCATCACGACAAAACATTAACGGTAGTTATGAATTTTGAAGTTAAAATTTGACTGCAAAGCAAGAGACTGGAAGAGAACGCCACAAGCGAGAAGTGGAACAGAATGAACTGTTTGTATAAAACTTAATGTGATATGTAACCATTTAAGCTGTAAAATATTAAGGCTTTTCAGCTAATCGAATACTGCGCTTAATTTCATTAAGTCAAGAAATTTACCATTTAATGGCTGTGTAACCATTGCTTGTCTCGACTGAATTTCCTAAAATCTTTATATTAAAACATACTTTCTGGAAAATATTTTTCTCTAGTCCACTAATTATTATGACTCTTTCTAGTAATGATTTATTTTTCTTTGCTAAAATTTTGTTCGAGTTAATGAGGAACGGCAGTCATTATTTTATCTTTGACCTACATTTACTGTCCATTTTAGTTGTAGCTGCTTGTTGAACGTCTGCGCCTCTTTTACTGTTATTTGCTGCAGCTCTTTATGATTCAGTACTGTGAAGAGCGATAACAGTTAAGGTATATGAGAAACATGTTTTCCTGATTGTTTATTTTTAATGGAAATATTTAATAATGTACTTAAAAGTTGGAGTAGCAATTTAATGAATGTATGCCCAATGTTTCTTCATCGGGAAACGGCTCATTTTATTCATTACCTTTACCATTAATAAGCATTAAGGCATTATCTCATGGAGTTATTCAGACCACAATGAGACAGCAGGAATTGAGCTTGTCATTCATTAGAGCATGTCATTCTCAGCACTCTAGTAAGTAGATCAAGTGATCAGGGTCTTTTTTGTTTACTATTGCTTATACATGGCAATGCCAAAGAGCCACCCAAGTTGAGGATTAGTAAATCAGGTTGTAAGCTCAGAAAAGAAAGAAGTTAGAAATAGTATTATGAGAATATATATCGTCACTGTTGACCCTAGACTTGAAGATTGTAAAGGCCTATGAAGACTTTTCAGAAGTCTGATCCACAAAGAAAGAACCACAGTAAATGGAATTTCCTCCTCATCAATAGACTACGAATCGAATGAAGATTGGTCTCCACCGTCTTGGATTCCTCTCTGAACTGATGAACCTAATTAATAAAGCTCTTCTGAAAAGTTATCATGAGAATAAGCGTTAGTTATCGAGAGTATGGCAACGCTTCGTTCGCGGAAATGAAGTAGTCAGATACCCTCTGGAGTGGCACAAATATATAATGTTTAAGATTAATCAAAGAATTATAGCATATACGATTTCCTCTTGGAGTCTGGAGTGTGCTTTAATCCAAGATGATATTCAAGGCAAGGATCATTACGGAGAGATTTTTTTTTTTTGGTAAATCAGCTTGAATTTATATCCGGAACTTCTGGCTAAAGTCGTTGAAATTCAAAAATATTTCGATGGTGAACAAGATTAAGGAGAGCGTTAGGAGTCAGATTATAGCGACTCAAAAATAAGATACTGAATACATTTTGAAAAGTTGAAAGACTGCAGAAATAATTATGTTATAGTCCACGTTAATGTTTCTGTTAATCTAAAAATGGATGGATTATCTCCACACACACCTATCCCCATCTGTCTTTCTATGTCACAGGCACTCTTGCTTTCTTTCTGTTTTCTTCACACATAAACATATTTATATCTATCTATATCGCGTTGTTCATATCTGTCTGTCTATCTCTATCTCTCTCTCTCTCTCTCTATATATATATATATATATATATATATATTATATATATATATATATATATATATAATTTATTTATTTCAGTGTCTTCATATTTTATCTTTCCATATATCCATCTTAGAGTGTTTACTTTTATCGAAGTATTTCCGTATTTATCTCTGTCCACATATATTTATCTGTCTCTCGAATCGTTTCCATATCTATCTATCTATCTATCTATCTATCTATCTATCTATCTATCCATTTATCTGAGCAATAAACACACACACAGACACAGACACACACACACACACACATATATATATATATATATATATATATATATATATGCAAACACATAAACTTTCTCTCTCTCTCGCCTCTCTGCCGCATACGCATGCAAACGAGCAAAAATATCTGCAGCAGCCAAGAAGAACATTACCAGCAAAATTCTATT
Organism: Acanthosepion pharaonis; assembly: GCA_903632075.3. Taxonomy (NCBI): domain Eukaryota; kingdom Metazoa; phylum Mollusca; class Cephalopoda; order Sepiida; family Sepiidae; genus Acanthosepion; species Acanthosepion pharaonis. The sequence continues at coordinate 2,996,899 of CAHIKZ030004302.1, read as the reverse complement.
TTTAGCACTCTTCTTATATTAGTTGGCGATAGCTGAAGTATTGCAGGCAATGCCACTGATCTGATGTTCAAGACAAAGAGGCAGGAACAGAAATGTATAAAATCCAGGAAGACTACTGCTCTGAAGAACATTAGACAAAAACAGTCTATCCACCGCATTAACAACATATGCTTATTAATTTTCAGGTAATTCTTAGGTTGCACGCAGGCTTTGCAAACATGTCACTTTGTGATTCATGAAGAACTCTTGCAGTTGTTTGTCGTTACTTTCTGTACCAGACTAATTGCCAACTAAGACTATAGGACCTAGTGTGCACTGCTACTTAAACCATAGCTGAAAAGAAATAGAAATGGATTCCTTCATAGTCGTGAGTAAATGTAACATACTAGATAGGTATTTAAAGTCGGCTTTTCAATTTCGCATTTCGATCCGTTATCAATTTCATCTCGAGTACATCCAAGGTGACAGCAGGTGATATTCCTAAGTTTTCATCCATTTAATTTCCAGCTAAGTTCGACGTTGCTTAACAACGGGGATCGGATACGAATCGTCATTTCAACTTGATATGTTTGTAAACCTTATTAAATAGTTAACTCTTAGACGTGCCTATGAAAAAAAATATATTTACAAACATGTTGCGGATAATATACAGGTGGAAGTCATTATAATTAAACAAATGAAATTCTTTAAAGCGAGAAGATATATAAGGTCGTTTCATCATTTTATTTTTCAAAGTTATTTAAAGGCATTTATTTTCAGTGCTTCCTTGAAGAGCGTCGCCTATTATTTTTATATTTGAAAAAGATTTTAACGAAAAAGAAAATCCTTTATACCTACGGATATATTGTAACTTCTATTGCCTTTCAAAAAATACCGAAATAGTATCAAATTATCTCATAGATTTTGGTAAAAAAAATATCTGAGAGATCGATATTATTACGTTTTCCCTCACTAGGCAAATAATATAAGGATACATACATACTGAGGATGCGTCGTTGTATAATGGATAGCAGCTTCAAATGAGAACTCGAGGAGCCGGGTTCGAATTCCAGTCTAATTCATTACATTCGCTTACACGCAAACATCATTGGAAAAGATATGAAATCATGACTTTTCACCTCCGCTATAGGTAAATGACAGAACAGACTGGGCTCTATAGACTTGCTTGTCAACAAATCTAGGAGAAGGTAAACTCTAAATTTAAAACCAACCTGGAAATGGTTAGGTACGGTCAGGTTATTTTTCCAAAGACACATTGTTGTTACTACGGATTCAGTTCATGAGGTACCCTTCCGACCCTAATATGTCACGGGACATGCATGATGACTTTCGACGGATGAAAAGAATATGAACGTCTGTGATATGACTGTGATATATCTAACGAGAACGACGATGGCTCGTCGAGCCTGTAATGAATACGGCAGATGATGGGGGAAGCAAGTCGCCCTGTACTTGGTCTAGCCTGTTTTGTAAACCATTAATATCTACATACGAGGTTAAATAAAAAAAATCACCCGCGCTTTTTTGTATTTGGAATTAATGATAAGGGTGCAAATAATTTTGACATTCACTCATACACACAGTATACATATATGTGTGCGTGTCTTTAGTAAATGTTGAAATAAAAAAGATATATTGAATTTTGCACGCCGGTTTTAGCTTTGGCAAGTTCAAATTTAGATTTGTGAAGTCCACTTTTACATATGGGAAGTCCACTTTTAAATGTGGTAAGTCCACTTTAAATGTGGGAAGTATACTATTAACTTTGGCAGATTTAGCGTTAGAAGACAAAGAGATGGCATCAAAAGAGAACAATATAATTCACAAAATAAAGTCCATAATTCTATCATTTTAAATATATCGTCCTCAGAGTTCAGTTGTGATCCTCCCCGTGGATGTAATGGAAAGTTGTGCAGCCATTTTGGCTAAATAGCATATATTGAAGCATTAAGGAACAAACTATATATATATATATATATATATATATATATATATATATATATATATATATATATATATATATTACATCGCGTTCCCAACATTATATCAAGTTCAACGAGGTTTCATTGCTGTCACAAAAGTTACATTCCAAATAAAGGAAGAAATTGAAAATAAATGAAACAACAGGAAAAAAAATTGAGAGCCAAGACTGCCACCAAACTTAAGGGACATGGTAAACAGACGACGAAGAAGTGTATTTGTTATATTTAATTTGCATAAAAATGCAAAATCTTGAGAATTCCTCTTTCTCGACGGAAATGATTATATGAATGTATTGATTGCTCGCTCGCATACCTGATCAAGACAATGATCGCCATGAATTTTGAGCCACGTCAGACTAACTAAATGATGATCGTTTTATCTTTTATAGTGACAATATTCAGCGTAGTAAAATCATAATTTCGAATAATAAACGTAAAATTTGAATAAAACGTTCTGATGAAATTTTGGAAAGATCATAAAAAGTCACATATCAGATCGGACTTGTAACATTGATTGATGGAATCTCAAACAAATAGTGAATTTGAATAAAACATTATGATCAAATCATTGTTAGATCATGAACAAGTTCAGATTTCAAGAGGTCAGACAATAGAACGGCTTACACGCATTGTTGGAAACAGAGGCTAATGGGTAGTCAGACTTGTTCATCAACGTGAACCCAGATCATAAAAAGAGATGTCAAAATACAGAAAATCTGATTTGAAAAGGTAGAAAAGTTGAATTAGAGCAAAAGCAGAGTTGCTATTCAAATTCTGTTCAGATTAAAGGCCGAACAACTAACGAAGGAACGATATCCCCAAGGCTTGTCTGTGACTTGTCTATCAGGTCTCAGACATGCCTGAGCTCAATGTTCGCTTGTATATTTACATACGCTCCATCGCTGATATTGGGAAATTTTAAACATAAATATAGTATAATTAAAAGGTTAAGTATAATGCAGTTTTGGCTTAGTTACTGGTGGACGGGAAAAATCTGACGCGAATCAGAACAAAACAAGTATTTTCGAGTAATTGGTCAGGTTGACTAGTGAATTTCTGCAAGGCAAATGATTTTGCATAAAAGGCTTGGACGACCCGGTTATTCATTTCTAAAATTACCCAGTACAGGCAGAATTATTATCAAGACTCAGTGTGTGTGTGTTTTGTGTGTCTGTGTGTTAACTGATATTATATTATATTCAATAGAAAGTTACATTTTCATATAAAGTGTTAAGACTATGGTGGATACACTAGACTTTTGCTCAAACGCGTATTCCCATATATATATATATATATATATATATATATATATATATATATATATATATATATATATATATATATGTGTGTGTGTGTGTGTGTGCGTGTGTGTGTGCGGCAAGACATAGCAAATTTTTTTTTTTATTTTTATTACCCCACCCCATAACTAATTTTAAGAAGACTCTAGAAATTCCATTGCATTCACTTTAGCGATTATATTAGTTAAAAGCACAAAGCTTCGTGGAAAGGAAATCATGTATTTTTTTTAATTGAACCCCACTACCAGAAAATCAGTTCTGAATTGTAACATACAAAACAATTAGTATTTTATGTACACTTCCGAAAAAATTTAATCAGAAAGGTACCTATAAATTAATTAGATACCTTTCTAATGAAATTTAATCCCACTCTTAACAGTCTTATTTTTATTTTACGCCGAAAAGAAGTAGTTTAAAAATAAACAAAGCAGGTCATAACATTTCACGTCATCTGACAGGTAATGATTGACGATATCATCAGGTATTGACAGTTTACATGAGGATAACTTATCGTACGGTAAGAGAGATATGATATAAAGATTGAGATTTAAGTGAACAAATTATTTACGTCATTATTTTTAAGGAAAATATCCAGCGCTCTATTTTTTGTACTTAGATTTCACCTTTACGTTTACGATGGTTTATTGAAAATATTCTACTCCACACTAAGCGATTTGCTATATGGCTTTGTGGAAGGTGTGATATTCTTATAGTTTTGAGGAAACTAGATTCTCGAGACAGTGATTAAGCACTACTGTAAATATCGCATCTGTATTCTTAATTCCTGTGATCCTTCCTAACAATCCGCGTAAGTGTCCGACGGTATATATATATATATATATATATATATATATATATATATATATATATATATATATATATATATATGATTTCTGAGTCACTTAGTGTGGAAGGAAACGTTTAAGATCAAACAGACACACACACACACACGTTTAGAGCGTGAGATTATGTATATGCATTAAACTCATATTATTATATAGCTACATATCACATTACTATATATCTACAAACAGAAAGTATATATATATATATATATATATATATATATATATATATGATCTTTACAGGCATAAATATTATAAAGTATATATATATATATATATATATATATATATATATATATATATATATATATATATATATGTGTGTGTGTGTTTTTCTATATAATAATTTTTGTTTTTCTACATAATGATCATATGATTTTTTATGTAGAAACAGGCATAAATATATATATATATATATATATATATATATATATATATATATATATATATATATATATATATATATATATATATATATATATATATATATATATATATATATATATATATATATATATATATATATATATATATATATAACATTATTGTATTTGATTCAATTTGAAATTCCTCGAGGTTGAGCATCTGTGTTTCCTACTGGTTCTTCCGATGAATTTGATTTGCAATTTTCAATGCCACTCAGACTAAGACTTTTTTTTCAATTTCGCCAGTTGTATAATGGACATGCGTATATTTACAAAATATAATATTCTTTATATATATTTAATGATTTCTGCTTGGCAAGGTTAAGAAGTGCTCTGGTAGCAGGAGTTAACAAAATTAAACAAAATTACAGCCTCTTTCGAATCACTTCCTTCTCCCCCTCCCTCTTTAGTTCTTTTTTCACTTTCTTCCCCCCCTCTTTGCCATAAACCATTTGGATGTCTGCTTTTTTTTTCCATTTTTTCTTTTTCCTTTTATAACCTATTTTTTTCCGTTTTCTTTATATAAATAGGTTTAGGTCACCCTCCTACCCCGATAATTATTTAAGAAGATGTAAATTTAACCTCCCTATACTTTTTATTGTCTCTTTAACCGCCACTTTTTGTTAAATTTTAATCACATTTTTCCTCATTTTTTTTGGATTTGAATTTTTTTAAAGGATTTTGGTGAAAAAATTATTGTAATGGTACTTAAAGTGGTCTATGTTTTTTTTTCTTTCTATTTATTCCACATAATTGGAGATTTTATTTTTAATTTCATTTTTATTTGAATTTTAAAATAAAATCTTCTATGTTTTTTTCAAATATATAGTTTAATATATAAACATATGTTCTTTCCTTTTAATTATAAATGAAGAACTTAAATGATGCGTATTCTAAATAGGAATTAAATCTATCTATCTGTATATATTTTTTATCATTTTTAACATTTGAATATATTAATAAATCCAGTTTTTCTCTTTAATGTAAATCTATTATATGCATTAAAATTGTATTTATAGTATATTTTTAAAAAAATCTGAAGAAAGCCCGAGCGTAAATCGGCCGCAACGTTGTAATAAATATGGTGACGAGAACAATAGTCAGAATAATGTAAATAATGAAAATCGCTATTGGCTTTAAACTTCGGCAGGTACTGCAACTCATCTAGACAGTCTCCTTGTTTAAGTCGCCATAATTCTTGCATTCAGTTCATCTTTTGTATTACATAGAATTTTGTTGGTTTCTTGCTCAAATGTGCAAATACATTTCAAGGGGGTATCAATCTGCAATTCCTGTTGTCAGACAGAAGGTATTCCAGTAGTCACCCTCTTGATCCAGGAAGGCACTACCTCTTTCTCAAGACACTTGATGTAGGCCTACGTGTTGAGTTTGACTCTCTGTGGGTAGATGAATGGAGGTATAACGTCGTCATCACGAGTCACAGTCCAAACCCATACGTAATCCTCATTAGAATAATCCAAATCTTTCTGAATCCTCTACACTGTCCTCAGATTGACAACCAAACACTTTGAAATGTGCTAAATGGGGTGGCCGGCGCCAATGCCAAGCAATTCAGCATGCCGTTTCCAAATTTCTGGCAGAGTAAATTGCATCCTGCTGCACTTTTTCTCACAGACAATACCCGACTAACCTGAAATTAATCTGTAGTCGAAAAATTCATAAACAATCAAGGCACATATGCAAAATGAAAAATAAAATATGGCGAAAATTTCTCCATCGCACCCAGTTTAAAACTACTTATATATGAAAAATATAATTGTACAGTAATACCACCCTGTTATGTTAAGAGGAAGCAAAAGAAACACTCGAAAAAAGCAAACCTGATATTTGCTAATTCAATGTGCCCAAAGGGCAACATCTACAAGATTTCATGCTGTGACTTTCCAGATATGCATTCCTGATTTCTTAAACAGGTTTATTTTGCAACACTATCTACTTACTTAAATCTGCCCTGTTTGAGCGTAATCGTCACAAATTTCTTGCTTGTGATTTGTTTATCGACATTTATTGACTTTAGAACATCTGTTACATAATAGTTTCAGACAATTTTTATTGTGGCAGTGTATTTGGCTCAGGCTTTCTGAGGCCGACTTTAAGGTCTGATAGTAGACAAAATAGGGATGTCGATTTTGAATGACTGAGGGAATGTTAGAGACATAGTGTTTTCAGGGAGTTAAATTGTTGCACGTCGAGGAATGAGTCGTGATTATTTCGTGGCTTTGGAAACCGCTTACCAATGAGGTGATAGCAACCCCACTGGTTAGTTAGAAGATATACATGTCGACGTGTTTAATAAAATAGATAAGATTTAAAATATTTTTTGTTGAAGTTCTCATCTTACCTTCGGAACAAAGAAACATTTCGTCACGAGACCGGGAGAAGACGGCCGGGAGAGAAGAATGCAGCAATTTTATGGAATCGACCACGTCAACCAACAGAGCTCTCCAGAAAGAGGAGGTATATAACTCATCGAAGTTAATATACGCGTAAAATATAACCTCAGAGTAACCTCTGTAGAGCAATTGTTTGCAAAATGCTTTATTTGTCAATTGTTGTGTCAGGTTACATAACAAGAAAGTAATTGTGCACGTGCCGCTTGAACTCTATGCCGCTGCGCGTTGCGCCACTTAGTATGAAAGATAAACAGTAATGTAAACCCTTTTGTAAGAACGTGTACATTTGGATTGAGCTTTTTATTTCCTGTGATGTTTACTTCAACATTCGTGTATCGATTGCCGTTATGACGAAAATCGCGAACATGTTCAACATCGAGTAAATAAAGATTAGCTTTGATTTATTCATTATTGACTGGAGAACACGTTTTCGTGTGTTAATCTATATTTTACTTTATCAGAGAATATTAACAAATCTATTGTTTTAATGAGTGCCATGATTTCTAAAAATCTTTTCGAAATAACAGATTAGTTCCCATGTTTTGATTGGTGATATGTCATCGTACGTTGCTAAACATCCTGTAAGGAACTTCTGAAAACATCCAAGTCAAGTTGACCAAAGTAACTTTTCGGTTCCAATATGAAAGACCTAAATAATTTAATTGATAGATATAGTATAATGCTTCATCTTATTTAGTTACTTTTAACTGATAGCGAAGCATCAGTGTATTTCTTGATCATTTGCCACTTTCTTCACAGATAAAAACACTTGAATCAACTGATATGATGTTCAAGTGACAATTCTCTTCATACTAAGGATAGTTCATGTGAATAATGTTTTAAGTTGGAAAAATTGCATCGAAACTGCTGACAGCAATCATAATGAGAAATGTGAAATTTGTCGGAAGTATATTATGGAAAGAATGATTTGAACATGTAATAATCACGAGGCATTTTTATGTGAAGGCAAGTATAGAATCTCCTAAATGAATCAGAGAAAATATATGTTTGAACAATGCCTCCATGGTTGAATATTAAAGGAGCCATTATTGTTCGAGAAACGAAAGAAATGATGATGTCGAGAGCCATATTTGCACACTTGATAGAACCTAAAGACTGTAAAATTAAGAAAGTTTTATTCGTATGTTTTGAACAAATACCGTGTGAATATGTGCGCGATATAATTACAAAAAAACTAAATGTGTAATAGCTTCTTCACCAATAAAATATCCACCAAAGACAGAAGCCATGAGTTCCAACAGTCTTTGTCCAAAAACCCTTCCCATATTTTTGCAAGCCTCGGTGACAATGTAAAATGTCCTTAAATAGTCATTTTTGGTAAATATTATCGCTGTCGATCAAAGTATGCTAAATGCCTTGGACAGAACTTACACAGCAGTGTTCTAACAAATTTCAAATGAATCGATTCAAAACATATATGATATTGAACGTAAATAGAGGCCCATGTTGTAAACTTAACAAATCTATTCTTTCGATAATTTGATTAATGTCGGGCAATCTATTCTTATTTATATGTATTTGATCCACATCGACGGTATCGAAACTGATATTTATTTCCAGAGTGAAATTTTACGTCATATATCACCTTTAAGACGTCCACACAACCGTAATAATCAGTAAACTCATCCTGCAAGCTTTCACTAATTTCATCAGTACATCGTTCATAAAAGCAGCAATATTATCCTCGCGTGATGGTTCGCTTCGCAAGTACATCGCAAGTAGTGCGTGTTTGATGCTAATTCCGTGTCTCACATATCTTTGTAAATATGTACCACTGCTGTTGATCAAATAAGATTACATCGCAGACAATGCTGAATGTAGAGAATTCGATGCCATTAGTTACCTACCCCGTCGTTATAAATCTATGCTAGAATACAATGTACTAAGTGAGATCTTCATTCTAGGAAATTGCTGGGTGAATGTATTTTGTAGATATGAGTTATTCTGATGCAAGAGGTAATTTTGATTGTTATATTCAGAGAGTCCCCAATTCAAATATAATAAAATTAATACAGAATAAAATGAAAAAAGAATATTAAAACAACAGGAAATTACCATGAAGTCAAAATATCGAAAATCAAATTCAAACAAATATATGTTTAAACTACATACAATTGGTCTCTCTCATCGGAGTTCAATATTAGCATACCAACGAAAATCAAATTTAGAGACTGCGTATTATATAAATATGTATAACCATTAAATGCTAAATATACTTAAGCCTATAATCCACTACTTCTGCTTGCAGATGAGAGGCTGGATTACTTAATATAAACTAAAGCCTTAAGTTTTAAATCACATCAGCCTTCAGCAGTTACACGAATATATATTGGCTCTTGTACTGGGCACATTGACAAATATTTCCCTCCCCCTCCCTCCCTACTGAAAGGCATTTTGTCCCAATAATTCTACTTATTTGATAATTTAGTAAGAAATCCCGGTCCGAAATGTTAAAGAAAAAAAACTAGAAAAATGGAAAATTGAATGTCTTTGACTGGATGTGATAATAAATCCGGGTAACCGTATTTTCAATTTCTTTTTAGAATAGACAATGGGACTTATACTAAGTTAAAACTTAATGTGATAGGGTATAGCCAACTGTGAACCAGGACTCCTTACCTGTTATCTCCCCCTCCAATCCTTCCCTCTGTTTTGTGTCGTCCTTTTTTGTGTTATCTGTAATAGGAGTAGGTAGTCCCTTCTACCGCCCGGTCAACACTCCTCCCCCTTCTATTGGACATGAGTAGAGGCTTACACCTTGTTTCTTGTCTAGGAAGGGGTTCCGGGTTCTGTCTTCTCTCTCCTGCCTCTGTATTAGTGCAGGTCTGTTTCTCCCGTGATGCGTGCAGTCTGTGGCAACATCTCTTCATTCTGAGGGTACACGGCTGACAGTTCTCTGGTTGCTGTTTCCGACTGGTAGTTAGGAGCCCTAACTCTTGCGTAGCGTCTTGAGCGGCTGCTCTGATCAACAGTTGTATAATACTGGGGTGTTTGTAGTGCCATGTCGCGCGTGGAAAGGTGTCCCTGCAGTCACCTCCGGTGGGCAGCCCTGAGGCCACATAATGATGCGATTTTGCCAACTCCTCTCTGCCCGCGTCACGGTCGAAACTGTCTGTTTTCTCTTACCTCGGGCCTTCTCATCTTTGCAAATAAATCCAACATGAGTTACAAAACCAAAAAGATTTACCCTAAACCAGCCTCTCAGAAACCACCTAAACCCCTCAACATTTCGTTCTCCAACATCCGGGGCATTAGGGACAAACTTCTACAGTCTGGAATCTTTCCTCACTGCAAACGGCCCGGATGTACTGGCTCTCTGCGAGACAAACCTTGTCTCATCTATCCCCTCTTCTGATCTCTCGATCCCCGGCTATCTTCCTCTCCTCAGAAAAAGACTCTCTAGCCCACATGCACGGTCTTGGTGACTACGTCAAGGAACATCTCCCCTGGCCAGAGAGTCCTCTCTCGAATCGCCTGACCAGTCATACATGTGTCTCCGTCTCTCTCTCCTCAATGCGGTAAGCTATCTCTTCTTCCTTTACCGCTCTCCATCCTCTCAAGACTGTGAGATACTTGATAGCATTTCTGACAACATAGACAAGGCTCTCTCCCTCCACCCGTTTGCTCACATTTTGGTGTTTGGAGACTTTAACGCCCATCACACTCTGTGGCTTAAGAATGCTACTACTGACCATGCAGGCATTCAAACGCTTAATTTTTCATTCTCCCATTCCTCACACAGATAGTTAACTTCCCCCCTCGTTTTGCCCTCAACCGGGAAAGTAAAGCCTCTCTACTCGACCTGTGCTTTACCTCTATCCCCGAATCCTGCAGCGCCTCGCAACTATGCCCACTTGGTAACTCTGACCATGCAGTAGTATCGGTTAACATCTCCTTTAACTCTACCCCTATAAAGAACCTCCTACCACTAGAACTTCGTTCTATTATCAACGAGCTGACTGGGACGCGTTCGTGATTTCCTCCGCGATGTCCCCTGGGATGGACTCTTTAAGCTCCCCGTCCAAGAATGTGCTTCTGAGGTCTCTTCCTGGGTTAAAGCTGGAATCGACGCTTTCATCCCATCAAGGAATTATAGGGTTAAGTCGCGCCCTGCCCTGGTTCTCGGCTGCTTGCTCAGCCGCCATCGCCCATAGGGAACCACTACTTCCACCTATACCGTAGCGACATGTCTGACTGCAATAGACGTCTCTTTGCTGCCGCCCGTAACGAATGTAAGCGTGTCCTAAATGATGCTAAGTCACTATTTGCGGCTCGAATGAAGGAACGTATTGCATCTCGAAAATTTGGCTCCAAAGATTATTGGCGTCTCTGCAAGAGTGTATTGAATAATTGCAAACCCTCTATACCTCCTCTATTCAACCAGTTCGAAGTCTTGACCTCCTCTACCGACAAGGCTGAATGCTTTGCTCGGAAATTTTCATCCAACTCGACGCTCGACTCTTCTGGTGTACCCATACCCGACTTCCCTCTTAGAACTGAGGCCATATTGAGTGGGTTAAACATAACCCCAACTTTGGTACTGGGCGTTATTCCAATTTAGATCCCAACAAGGCGAGTGGTGGAGATGGGATACCAGCCATTGTCTTAAAGAAATGCGCGCCTGAACTGGCGCCCGCCCTTTCGAAACTATACAACTACTGCCTCAAGGAATCTTGTTTCCCTGACTGCTGGAAGTCCTCTTTGATCGTTCCTGTCTTCAAGAACCCGGCGACCCTCTGACCCTTCCAACTACCGTCCTATCAGTCTCCTTCCCCTCTTCGGCAAAATCTTCGAAGCTCTAATCAATACCGGGGTGGTTAACCACCTCACATCCCATAATCTGCTCTCAGACAAGCAATATGGTTTCCGCTTTGCCAGATCTACAGCCGATGTGCTCACAGCCATCACGGAAACAGTCTACCGAACTCTCCAAAATAACGGGGAAGCCCGAGCCGTGGCACTAGATATCTCCAAAGCATTTGATAGGGTTTGGCACGCCGGCCTTCTCCGCAAGATCCAGGGTTATGGCATTACGGGTCAATTATATAACGTAATACAATCATTCCTGTCAAACCGTGAATTGAAGGTCGTTCACAACGGATTCTCCTCCAGTTCCTATCCCACGAACGCAGGTGTTCCTCAAGGCTCCATCCTAGGCCCCACTCTATTCCTTATCTATATAAATGACCTTCCTGACGCCGTAACTTCTCAAGTCGGCATCTTCGCGGATGACACCACAATTTATTCCTGCCTCAAAAACAAATCCAGTCTCGCTGACAAAACTCACCTTGCCGTGCGTCTCGAAAAGGACCTCCAATCGATTGTGAACTGGGGCATGATTTGGCTTGTCAACTTCAACGCTTCGAAGACAAAACTGCTCTCTATTAATCACCACAGAGAGCCTTCCCTTCCCTCCATTAGAATGTCTGACGCTCAACTTCTCGAGAGCAACTCTCTGCGGCTTCTCGGTCTCACGTTGACTGCTGACCTGAGATGGAATAAATACATCGAGTCAATTGCCTCGTCCACTGCGAGGAAAGTTGGCTCCCTGAGTCGCGCTAGGAAGTTTTTCTACCCTGAGTCGATCCTCCAGATCTACAAATCCACAATTCGCCCTTGCATGGAGTATTGCTGCCATATATGGTCTGGCGCCCCTTCTTTTTGCCTCGGGGTTCTTGATATGCTCCAGAAGCGGATATGCAATATGGTTGGCCCTGCCCTGGTGTCTCGTCTACAGTCACTTTCTCACAGACGCACCGTCGCCTCCCTCTGTCTGTTCTATAAATACTTTCATGGAAATTTCTCCGAGGAACTGCATTCGCTGGTTCCCAAACTTCATGAGTTCAAGCGCCCTACGAGGCTGGCATCCCGCTCTCGCCCCTTCACTGTCGAAACTCCTAAATGTAGCCGTCTCTTCTACTCTAATAGCTTCATGTCTCGCACCTCTCGCCTGTGGAACTCTCTTCCCTTCTCCTGTTTCCCTGAGAGTTATAATCTCCAGCTATTCAAGTGTAATGTCAATTGACATCTCCAGTTGCCTTAATCTATCTACTACCCTCATCCTTTCTTCTATCACTCCTATCTGATCTTCCTATTTTCTTTAACCCCTTGCGTCCTAGTGGCTCCCCGCCTTGCTTGGGGTGAAATGCTTAAAAAAAAAAAAAAATACCCAGCTACCGCCGACCCAATTTAATTAAGGCATGTATGTAAATTATACTAACTGCCTTTCCAAAAATCGCGTTGTATACAAGGTTGAGTCTAAAGAATTCTTTTATGATTTTCACTAATGATTTTCGGCAAATTCCATATCCCCGGGTATCATTAATCTGATACAACTTCTCCAATCGTTGCTAAATTGATTATTCATTATTTTAATATTTAACTTATAAACATTAATTGTTTAATCTATATTACACACTTTAGTTTATGAGTGATGAAAAGATGCAGTTACAGCAAATTTAAACTAAGTGGTCAAAAAAGGACTACGTTTAAGGGCTGCGGCAAAACGATATTAATTGCCTGGTCGATTTCATCACGACTCTACTGTTAGGCTTGGAAATTAATTATACATTCGTCTAGCTCAAAGAATAGTTAGTTTTATAAAAACTATCTTAAATCATTTCTAAGATAAAGCGTTTCAGAGATTAATCTAAAAATGTACAATTGTGGTGTTACAAGATTTGCAAACATCTACTGATACACTGTTTTATACATATATATATATATATATATATATATATATATATATATATATATACACAGAAATGAGAAAATAACAGATCGAAACAGATATATATATATATATGTATGTATGTATAAATATATATATACACACACACACACACATATATATATATATATATATATATATATATATATATATATATATATATATATATATATATGTCTGTATGTATTAATCATTTCACCGCCATCAATGTGATAAAGCCAATGAGTGAAAAAATCTGAAAAGAAATCTTTACTAAATAGGGGAGACAATAAAAGAATAGGGTTTCAAAAGACAGAAAATAGCGATTGGCTTTGCATTTATCTTTTTGAAGATCAATGTTCATTTAAAAGGAAATAGCCGGAAGGAAGTTCTTCTCGGGGCAAGTACGAGAAAAGACACTCACACCATATAATCTATGGTTACATCTAGCAACATGAATTTTAAAATAATTTTTCAAGAAGAAATATTAACACATCATTGAAGAAATCGCCAATAAATTTGTTTCGACAGACAAAATCTTCTTATATCTGCCTCATCAGACTGAAATTAAAAAAAAAAATGTTGTAAATTTGCCAAGACAATTTATTAAAAAATATTTTCATATTAAATCACAAGAGAAAAAAAATTACATGTCTAAATTACTTGACCAAGAAACACTATCCTGCTATGTCTATAAATACACTGAGTTCTTTCCATTGATCTTGGTAATATTTTATATTTAAATGACCAGTTTAGCTTATCTTTTACCACTTACGGATTATATATATATATATATATATATATATATATATATATATATATATATATATATATATATATATATATATATAGTATAAACACACAATGCAATGTAGAGTAAGATATTTGAAGAATAAAAAAAAAAAAGCAAAATAAGTTATCTCCTTCTGATATGAAAGAGCAGACCCCAGCAAGGTATTAAATAAGATAGCGGAAATATGATGGGATATTCACAAGCAAAATATCAATTTAACAGGAAATATTGAACACGGATGAAACATACGTGCTAGAAAATGCAGTACGAACTCTCCATATATAAGGTCGTAAAACACAAGTGACACAAGATTAAGATTGAACGCGGCCTAAACTTTCTTCATTCATGAGAGTGAAACTTGACTTATCTTGGCTATTTTCTAGTCTTTATTTATCCTATATATATATATATATATATATATATATATATATATATATATATATATATATATATGTATGTATATATATATATATATATATATATATATATATATATATATATATATATATATATATTCTATAAATCACATCACTCTTCCAAGTTCAACCTTTTCTGTACCGAGATCTACTGTGATGAAAGAAAATACATCAGAAATACACTGAGCGTCAAATCTTGTTCTTTATAATATGCGTATTACTGACAGAAAAGAGATAAAATATCTCTTCAGTGCTTCGCTTTATTGTAAGTAAACGGCTTATGACACCTCAAGGTATAAGCCAAGCTATATGCTATATATATATATATATATATATATATATATATATATATATATATATATATATATATATATATATATGTCTGTTTTGGACATGTGTGTCTATTGAATGTTTCTGTTGAATACATTTTATCTTCTGTTCTTCTCGATTCACATTATCAGGAAAATCACGGTGGGGAGCAGTTTTTTTATGAGGACGTGTCCTTACATGCCGCCGTGTATAAATTCCTAAAAGATACAACGCTAAACACAAAGGGAAAATCTTGTATGAATTATACTTTGCTTTTGCTCCCTGCTTGCTTTGGATGAATATATGAAAAAAAGAAGCAATAAAAATAAAACTAAAAAAAAATATAAGTCAATGTTATCGGCTTGTTTCTGATCGTTCTCAGATTTGTGAGCTCAGAGCAAGGTTTCATTTCTAAGGTCTGTTTAACTTAAAACTTGTCACTAAAAATCTACTGTCCAAAGCACGAACACATTGTCGATGTTGACAAAGTCAAATGTTTCTCTATATGTTCTAAAGTGGATGTAACGAGCATTATTACCTTTATATTAAAATAAGTTCCTCTAGTTTCCTATGGATCATTAGGCTGCTTCTGTCACCGCATCCAATCAGAAGATGACCATGCGTAGCTGAGGTCCCATACATTAGAATATAGTAGGAATTTCAGTAGGAATCTGAATCCACATGCGGTCTCCAGCCGCATAGACACTTTTAGGTTAGTCCGAAGCGGTTTGAATTCAGAGATTCTTTCATCTAGACTTCACCCTAAGGCTATAAGGACCAGTCGTCCTGATATTTTACCTAAAGCTTGGGGATAAGCGATACATTAGCACGTAAGTGAATGTAATGAACACATCTGGAAATCGATCTCCGCTCTCCGATTCCTCAATCCGATGAACTCTTACTAACCATTACTCCACCGTGTTTCCTATTAAAATATGACCGTGTATATCTTACTAAGCGTTTTGGTGTCCTCCGTCTAAAGAGTCTATGTTGGATTAGTAGGAGAGAAGGCTTTCTCTCTTACTAATCTTATAGTAGGCGGAAGAATCCAACATAGACTCTTTAGACGGGGGGCACCACAACAGTAAGTATTTAAATCTCGTGTGTTAATAAACCGTAGAAAACGAATCAATCAATCCAGATTAAAACAATCAAGATGTCAATTATTGGATTTAAACTTCTTAACAATTACAATATTTGAATCGTTCCAAAAAATACCAGACATCAAAATCGATTTTAATATGAACGCAAAACCTTTGTTCTTACAGGAGTTGATTTGTGCTGATATCAATTTATATTAATGTCATTCTTGTAATATAAATCCTAAGCTATATTAAATTAGTCTTTGTATTCAGAGGAGAATAGCAAAAACGTCAGATACATCAGAAAGTTGACCATTATGTCCAGAACTGGGCCTACAAATGTCAGTAGCTACCCACACATAAAAACAGAAAATCAACCAAGTAAACACTTAGGATAAATAGAAGCAGTGTACCCAGATGACAGTAACTTATATAAATGTTCAATCATCGAGGTAAAAGACAGAATCTTTGAGATCATTACGGCAAGTAGAACAAGGATCCAAGAGAGTCTCCACTAATTTCCGGGTAGTTAATTTATAAAGTCCTAACATGAAAGAACAATAATTGGACATACAAATCATTTAGCCTATTATATCTATTAGCCTTTTACATTGATGTCATTGCACAAATTCTAAACAATACACCTGTTAATGTTTTTAAAAATCTACTTTCGAAATGAGTAACATAAGATTTCTGTGAATCGTAAAATATCATAAGTTTAGCGTGAGGCAATCAAGAATCAGCGGATAAAAATATTCCTACATTTTTTTCACACTAGAAAACAGATGGTTCCAAAAAAGGTATATTTGTTGGAAACACGACCTGTGAGAAATGTATGGACAGAACATGTCAATAAAGATGAAGTTTTAAAGAAATAAGGAAATACAAAGAAATTACTAATTATAATTCGAAAGCCACGGCTGTAATGTCTGTGACCAATATTAGGGAATAGATATCTGGAGAATTTAACACTTGCAGGACATTTGGATGGAAGGTGAAGCTGGAGGGTATAAAGTAACCTCCTTAAAATGTTTAAGTGGATAGTAAAACAGGGACCCAAAAGGAGAGTAAAGGGGTGAAATTTACTTAATAATACTTAAATAAGTAATATATAAAAAGGGGAGATAGGGGCGACATTTACTTAATAATACTTAAATACTTAATACATAAAAAGTAGAGCCAGTGTTGACATTTACTTAATAATACTTAAATACTTAATAAATAAAAAAGGAGAGCAAGGGGTGAGATTTAATTTATAATACTTAAATACGTAATAAATAAAAAGGAGAGCAAAGCGGTGAAATTTAATTAATAATACTTAAATACTTAATATATAAAAAGGAGAGCAAAGCGGTTAAATTTACTTAATAATACCCAATTACGTAATAAATAAAAAGGAGATCAATGGGTGACATTTACTTAATAATACTTAATTCCTAAAAAAGGAGAGGAAGGGGTGAGCTTTAATTTATAATGCTTAAATACTTAATATATAAAAAAAGAGAGCAAAGTGGTGAGATTTACTTAAGCAACAAGTAACTGTAGAGAGACATGATAGCACACGTTCGGAAAATATTTGAAACATAGGAAAAAGAATCATTTATGGTTACTATATGATAATGCATTATAATAGGTGGCATATTTAAATTCATTAAACTCTCCAACACGTAAACCAGGTTTTTGCTCAAAGAATGACTATTTTTTCAATTCGGGCATGAGAAGATATGTTAAAATTGTTGTTTTACCAATAGCTGGCTATTATAAAACTATATCTCTAAGATTTGAAGTAAATGTATTCCAATGCTTTTCACTTGCACTTCTCGCCTGTGGAACTCTCTACCGGCGTCTTGCTTTCTAATCAACTTTGTTCTTCAAAGATTTAAATGTCAATCGTCGTGTTTTTTCTCCATGAAACCCTTCCTTTATTTCCCTCTTTACTTAATAGTTTTTCTTTAGATTCATTCACTCTCGATAATCTCTTCCGTCTTAGTGACTTTGTGTGAAATGATAAAAAATAGTATATTCTATAAAATTAGAGACCGTAAGAATCGTTGAAACTACATATAAATGAATTCGAGGACAAATGTCACTTGTGTCACATGGTTTGCATAAAGAAATCGAATAAGAGAGGCAGAAATACACAAGAGGAACGCCGAGTAATAACTTGGCTGATGTGCCTCTGAAAATAAATCTTTGATTAAACTCTGCATTTATATATGATGTTAATAGTAAACTATGATGAAGAAACTTTTACGCAACCGTATTGGAAATCTCAACAATGGGGATTGGATGTTAGTTTGTGTAATAGTGTTGAAAATGGGAATCAATCAAGCCTAGAATTTCAAGAATACCAACAAAGACTCGAAATTAATCGATAGAAATTCTGAGATGGATACAATGTGGGAGATCATACAAGTAGAGAGTATTCTTAGAATTGCATCATACCTAATACTTGATGGAGATAAATAAGTTCATAATTCCTCGGAGGTTAGGACTAGTGTAAAAACAGGACGTCTCGTTGCATTCCGTGTAACGAACGCGTACGTGAAGACGTTTGTATAATCAATTCGCCAAACGACACAGACGTTTACATAATTAAGTCTATATTTATGAGTCGTTATTCGTTATTCTCAAGAGATTTCTATTGAATTAATTTTCGTTCCATTGTTTTGAAAAGGTCAATAGAGATTTCAATTTTGGGCTCCTTTCCAAGAAGGTTGAATGTCTTATACAATTTTGAAATATATTACTTTATAATCTAAGATCATTTATTATAATAATAAACATTATAATACTAAGAAATAATATCGTATTAAAAATTCGATTAATTGCTTAATTTTCTGTGTTTAAACTTCGAATACAAAAACAAATTTAGCAGTTATAAGCATGAAAAAAAACTCAATTTCTCTGTTGTTTCGTGATCGAATCGGAAGGAGACCTGGATAAAGGCGATTTCCATGATGAGGGAACTTACACTTCATATATTTTATTCTATTATCTAAGCTAGTAATGTATGAGTGGTTAGTATCTTCGCTTTCCGATCATTAGAACCGGGTCTGAATTTCACCATGATCGATTTGTCTGGAATATGAATAATTTATGTAATCGGTAACGGGGAAGAGTTCCTAGTGTCCGGCACCTTTGTGAAGTGCATGAAAAACATACCACGGATTGACGTGAGCCTTGTGAGTGAATTTGGATCAATTTGAGAGCCATCAATGGTTGTGCTAGCGAGAAGTCACAAGACATCGGGGCCGACTGTTTCAAGGTGCAGTCTATCTTCATATCTCCAGATAATGTAAGAAATGTCCGCTCAGCATCAGCCAGTCAGGTATATCCCCGTTACATAAATAGACCTAAGAGGAATATTTGAGCAAGGATGGGTGTTTTTATGTAATGTTGATTTATTGCAAAATGTTCAAATGTAGTGTCAGCTATTTTGTATACAAGGAGATTTTCTTTTATAGCTCCACAAAAACTGTTGGGACGTAATATAACGTACTGTTAGATTGCTTTAAATATTACGTGTAGAGATAAAATTAAATGCACCTAATATGCCGGTGGTATTTCATATGGTTTAGTATAATATGCATATATCTGTCAGTCAGTTATGTGCCATGCGTGATACACGCTTAAGCGGTCATGGATCTTCCGGTACATGACTGACGAGGCAGATTTTTTCACGAAGTAGATTGCCATTTCTTTCTGCGGTTGACCAGTTTCGATCGAAGACTATAGAACCCGGTCTATCCTGCTATTTAGCTGTAGCTTGGGGGAGAAGATGATTAATAAATTTCCCATTGGTATTAGCACGTAAGTGAATGTAATGGATTCGACTGGAATTGTAACTCGGCTCTCCGATTCCTCAATCCAAACTGCTATCCATTACTCCACTAAACAGCGTATTAGTTGTATAAACCATAGGTGGGCTCTGTTGGTGCTAAACAAACGCAAATGTGATTGTACAGGTGTCTGTATCTGTGATTGTCTAGGTACCTTGCTAGAGACGCATCCTCGAGAAAAAGCAGCTCGCCATGAGAAGAGATGTTGCTTTCACTCTTTGCAGGAAAGAAACTGAGTTCTCTTTTAAATACATGTACCCATTAAAACTAACGTCTATAGTCATACTAGCTCAAAAGCCAACCTTTCAGGCGGCTTTTGAGTTAACTCCTTCGGAGGGCTCTTCATCGGGCATTCATCACAATAGGTTCGGAGGAGGATGTGCGATAAACAACAATAAACATCCGAAGAACTCAAAATCGATGTATGTATTGCCTTAATATATAAGATTACCTTTAAACATTTCAGCAATATTTCTCTTGCCAGCACTTAATTTAAAGAGAATTTGATGCATGTAGGTCGTTACTTTCCGTACAAAGATTTAATTTTATTTCTTTTGTGATTTTACTGGTTTTCGCAATCAATTTTGATTATTCACAAATTTATTTCCAAGTTATAAAAATTGTTATCGTACAAAAAAAAAAAAAACTCGTTGCAAAAAATCCTGTACAAAAATCGCCAAAAACAATCGCAGTAATGAAAACTTGGGAATCCAAAATTTCAGAATATCAGTTCTGGATCCCGCCTGGAATGTTTTTGGCGTCGGCCTGTTTCCAAAATGGTATGCTATGTTGGGGTACGGCCTCTAGGAGTGAAGTTGAAAAACTGTGACTGTGACACACTGGCATTCACATTTATTATATTAAAAAAAAATGTATATTTCTATTAGAATATCTAATAATGACTTCCATTATACTGAAAATTAAAACCATTGATTTTTTTCACAGCTTCATATTCCGAAGTTCAACCGTTCATCAACGGTATACCATCAAAATGTCCTATTTACATGGATTGATTTAATAATTTCTCTCCAAGTAAGACAATAAAGCAACTGAAATGAACGGGGTTATTGAGCGTGAAAGAATATGACGAACCTAATATCATTATTAATGAGAGAGAACAATAAAAATAAGAATTAATGAGAGAGAGAGAAGATAACGATTGATACTGCATTCAAATTTTTGAAGATCAAATTTGACTGGAAAGCAAGAAACCGGAAGTGAGTTCCACAGAGTGCGAGAGAAAAAATCTCTTAGCATACAAATTACATTTATATCATTTCCAATGTGGAGACCTAGGTGCCAATTTAAGAAATGAGCTTAAATTTGTAAAATTAATGTACCAAACTGGAAAGCTCACCAAACAATTACCTTCTGATTAGGCTGTGGGGAAATACATTACGGCGTTGTGATAAATTATCGCAATAGTTATCAGGTATTCCATTTTAGTGAATCAATAGACACATGAAGAAGGTCAGAAAGAACATGTCAGAAACGCATTGTGTAAAATTTATAAGATGAAAAAATAATTCGTCTAAATTAATGTAATATATATTGAAATAATTGTTATGTTCTAACTTTTATAATTTTCACTCTTGTGTTGCTTTACTGTGAAATTTATAAGTTCAACGTCCGTAGTTAAAGAAATCCGCCGGGTGTAGTTGATTAACATTATCAATCGTTGCTAAGACTGGATTATCAATCGTTGCTAAGACTGGGATTTTATAACGGCTCATCTTTTCAAAAATGTACCGATATATTGTGTCATAAAATTCCATATGTTGTTAAAAATAAACATTATCAAATTGAGTAGAGGGAATAACAATATTGAACATAAATAGACTACACAAGAGGTCATTTTCTCCAAAACCACAAGTTGTTAAAATAGAAAACATTTGTCTAAGAACGTATTTTAATATACTTAAATACTTTAATTACATCTATAATTTTATGTGGCTGTAATATGTCACGCAGATACATTCAACGATGTCCAAACTGGCTAATGAATACAATCACGTTCTCAGATAAGTGAGGAAAAAAGGGATAATGGAGACTGACGAGACAGAATCTCTGTGAATTGTACCGAATAACAGAAACCACATCAACAGTACCAACTGAAATGATAGTAAATATAACATGAAGTGAAAGATATATAGTGAGGTAAGTAACTCCATCAACGGAAATATTTGGAAGGAAGCAGTCATCAGTACTTGAAACATTAATAACTAAAATATATATAAAAACCTTACATTAATTGCTCAACACCGAGTTCCATGCCGAAGCAATTTTCGAGTGCTGGAATTATTCTTCGTCATGACACTCGGAGATAATGTAAGATATTATGTACATTTCTTAATATTAGTTAACATTGAGTACTGTTTTTTCTTCTGTTTCTGGCACAATAGAGTATTTATATGCATCTGTATACGATCTCTCGATCGTATACGTACCCATATTTAGCCATTTGGTTATATATATATATATATATATATATATATATATATATATATATATATATATATATATAACTCGAACAGGTTGATCCAGAATTTTTACCTTACAATGGATATCAAAGAAGAAGATCCACCAGGATACTTGACACAATCACTTACTTGTTATCCTGATATGATTGGTCTGTTGATGATTTGCAACTTGTGGGGTTGTTCCATGCGTCTCGGTTCCAACTGTTTCGTCTAATGGTAGTGCTTGGCTGTGGCGCAGATATATATATATAACGTGTATCAAAAAATTGATATTTACAGTAGGCCCCTGTCCTCATAACTCCTAACATATTTTCCTTGCAGTTTCGTCTTGCATTCAGAACTGAAGATACCAAAAGCAATATATATATATATATATATATATATATATATATATAGGTTGTATCAAAAATCTCTTTTACGAACTTTTGTTGCGGATTCCTCACACCAAAACAAGAAGAAAAATCCATATAAACACACTAAGTGAAAGGGAAAACCTTAGACATAACCGGAAACTCAATCCTTATACAGGAAACAAGGATAAACATCTACTCCTGTTTAATATTTGGGAAATGAATGTGAACAGGGCAATAGGCGAAACTATCTACTCGATGTAATTAACAAGCTTGCTTCAATGTAAGGAAGGAAAGTGTCATTTTAGAACTATCCACCGTCTTTATCTGTATCACATTTGCTTGCTAACGATATTAATATTCTGCCATTGTTAAACGTATCACTTCTTAGTTAACTCATTACTACAAACGTTAAACAGTGAAAAAAACACTAGCCACAAAAGTACACGCATGACAAGTGTAAACTACTCACAAGCATGACAAGTGTTAACTACTCTCATGGCAACACATCACCATCTACTGTATTCTTTCTTTAAACGTAATAACTCAAAAACGAAGTATTTGACGACATATGTTTATTTAGACTGTTAGCCTCGTTTTGGTGTGAAGTTTGTAAGGGAGTTTTTTGATACAACCTATATATATTGCTTTTGGCATCTTCAGTTCTGAATGCAAGACGAAGCTGCGAGGAAAATATGTTAGGATCTATGAGTGCATGGGTCTACTGTAAATATCATTACCTTTTCAGATCCAAACACCAGAAAGCATAAAGCGTCTTCTGTCTTTGTATATATAAATATGTACTTGCCAATCGAGGATTGCCATCTTTGTGCGGAAAGTCAGAGTACTGGTTAATCCCGGCTGATAAGACGTTCCTATTATTTCACAGATTCCATAAAGCCATAAAGTCCAGTTATCAGCAAAGTGTCCTGGGTGCAAGTGTTGGTTCTCTCCTAACGGTGTGGGTATATATATATATATATATATATATATATATATATATATATATATATATATATATATATTATTATAAGTTTAGAGTCTTCTTGTCCACTTAAACATGTTATTCTCCTGTGGCCTATACATTAAAAATACCTCTTGACTCAATGTATCAGTTAGTTTTACACGTATTAATGAGGATTTAAGAATTGCTCCAATCACTATACGCAAATGATAAACAAAATAAATATCTTGCATATGAAATTTTTTATTGTTATAGCATATCTATGGACGATAATGGGTATGTTCCCATTGCCATATATACAGTAGTGAATACTGCATGTTGATCTACTGCTGGGGATTCCCGCCCAGCTGTCTTCAGAGTGGGAAGGCAGCTCTTAGGTAGTTGTCGAACTCTCTGCCTTCGGGCAAAGAGGAGCGCGGACAAGGCTTTGAGGCAGAGCAGAGTATCGTGCGGAGAGTTAGACAGACCCGACTCCGTGTACTTGAGGTCTACTGGAAATTTTTGCCCGAGCCTACGGGCTCGTATTTGCCACACACAAAAGTTGATCGTGTGCCGCATCCTGCCTCATGAGAAGGTTGGGCAAATAACCTACCGTTGGAGATTCACTGTAGAATTTACTTGACTCACTTCTAGCAGTTGACTACTTCTACGCGCCACCGGCGAATTTATGTCTGTTGTTCTTGTGCTAAGTATTACCACTCATTACCAACCTTTGTTTGATTATTCTATTCAGTGATACTTTCAAGGTTACAACGCTTATTATAATAGTAATGTCATCATGTTTTCATTTATTTCTCTAGACATTTCCATCTTAATATTGTTAGACTTATATATTTTTCTGAATATTCATAGCTATGGCAATATTTATACATTCAAAGAAGCGTATACATAATTCAATTTGAATCCACATATGCTTCATAGTGTAATATTATCAGGAGTATAACTTGTCAAACACATCTGTTGTGTCCGCCTTGTTCAGCTCACGAGTCAGTAACACACGTGTTGAAACGAAGGCAATGCGCGTAAATTGGCCGTGTATCTAAATTACATGTCAGGATTTTGTGTTATTGATCAGGCAAAGGTGTTCGAAACGACGATCTGTGTTTAGGAAAATTCACGCTCATCGAGCATGCCATTTGTACGGCTTTTCTTTGTCCCTGAATCTCGAGCGACATGCGCATTAACGTGGGCTCCAACCCACAATTTGGTTGATGATTTTTAAAGAGCCAACCTCGTCGAATTTCCAACCCCGTGTTTCCTATATATTCTAAACTCAAAAAGAAATAGAGATTTCTGGTTACCCTTAAAAGCTTAATAGTGTATTATTTTCCCCGATGCTGCTAAGGGCAAGACACATGATCCAGGATGCTGTATGAAGAATAGATTTCAAATTTGTTTAACAAACAATAGATCTTATTCTGAAGGCACACTTCTTTATTTTTAAATAATTTCTAAACGGCATGTTTATTAATAAAAAGGAATGATATAAATATTTCCGTTTTTTTGCAGCCTCATGCTGATTCGAACAAATAAAATGTTTTTTAATGATTTCATATCAAGCTAAGTAATAATGCCACTAAGACGCAAGGGGTTACACGTGGAAGAATAGGAGAAAGAAGATATCGATTGGCATTGCAATTAAAGTTTTGAAGAACAAAGTTCACCGGTAAGCAATAATACGGAGGAGAATCCCAAAAGCAAGTAGTGAGTAAAGAGAAACAATTCGCATAAAACTTACGGTTATCTCTAGATTATTCAGCTGTAAAATGATTAGATCTTTCTTGCAATCTAGTACTGCTGTTACGATGTAATGGATAGTGGCTCGGGTTGAGGAATCGGAGAGCCGAGTTCGAATTCCAGTCAAATTCATTATGTTCACTTACGTGCTATTACCCTTTGGAAAAAGTTTGTATCCTCTTCTCACCTGTGTTCTGGCAACTGGTCTACCGCAGAAAGAAATGAAAGATACATGATCATCTAAGCGTGTTTCACGTATGGCACATAACTGACTAACCATACATGGAATTTTAGCACAAGTATTACCGTTAAACTGTTTACAGAAAATGCTGAGATGCCACATTAAAGCGGCGTGAAACTGACTGAACCCGAGATTACAGATCAGGACCAAATACATCGCAGATTCATGTTTGAAATTTGTGAATAATCTATAAATATATAGCAGAAACACCAGACCAGAGGTGACAGCAATATTCAAGGCAAGAGCGAATATTCATATGCAAGGTAGATTCTGGCGAGTAGCTTATCTATCTCGACATAGTGAATAAACTGTCTTAACGGTGGAGCTTAGGAATTCACTAAAAAAAAGAAGAAACACATGACGTAAAAGTATATGATTTATGAAGCTCTCTCTGTCACTCTTAACTGTATATTTTAATGATTAAGTTTTTGGAACCTGCTGCAACATACACTTCTTCGAGACCTGCGAGCTCCCAACTTTCCACAACATGCTCTCCTTTGTAAGACTTATTAAAGCCTAACTTTTTTGATATTTCTCCCAATTTCTGATCTGTCAACCATTTACATACATTCAGCTGGTAGGTTATTTTTGTGATGTCAACGAAAGATCATTGACAATTTTCTGATGTCAACGAATATTCGTTGTCACTTTCGTTAATTCTCATTGTAGAAGAGACTTTGTAATTGCCGATACAACTATAGTAACGCTGTTGAACAATACTGGTGTCAAAAGCCTTCGAATAATACGCGCACTACCAGTACCTGCTCGATAATACTCGCTCGAATAGTAACCCGTATTATTGATCAGAATTGAGGAATAGTATAAAGAAGAGAATAGCGATCCGTATAGTAATATAGTATAGAATAGAAATTGTGATTTTATTAGACGCCACGCTAATTTCCATATATGTGTTTCGTTTATAGTCACGTGATCTACTTACTTCAATAATGGGATCGTCTATGTTTGCTCACTGGTAATATGTTCAAACTCAAATGTCGGTAGCGACAATTTATTCCTATATAATATTATAATTTCTTTTCATCTGAACCAATTGCGTTAAATATGATCTGTGAGTGTCAAATTTTGTAAGCCTTATCTTATTATATAACATAGAAATATCAATTTTTCGGATTCTAACTATAAATGCCCATTTTTCTTCAATTTTCCATAAAACATTGTCGTTGCTCACATATTCGGTACATGAACATCCTTCTGTATAATTAGATTTCTGTTGCCTCATGTCACTTCCGCATCTGCCAAGAGATTATGTCGAAGTAGCTTTATTTAGTCAAAAATTATCTTCGTCGCTTGTTGACTTTTTTTTTTATCAACGAGCATTGAAATTAAAATCCGAAGCGAGTCTTTGTTCTAACTTCCGTCAGTTTAATTTAACAAACAATATGTTCTTTCCTGCTTTAATCTTTAATGATTCCTTACGAATCTAAAACGAGAAATACACGTAGAAGTTTCTTTATTGCATTGTGAAAATTTAACAAAATATATACATGCATTTTTCAGCGCGCCAACGTCTCTACAGAATGTAACATGAGGTTGAGTTTTAGAGTGGGTTTGACGGCAATACCGTGCAAAAATTAATCAAGCCCATTTTGGAGATGCAACGGGCAATAAACCCAGCCCCGTCCCGCTGGAAAAACATTGCCTTGGTTTGGGCTTAATATTAGAAGAATACGAGAGCGCCTACCTAAAAAAGCCGAAACTGAATATATTCTCAACGTATAGTATTTATCTATTGACGAACGAAGTAAATGCCTGGTAGACCAGATATAACTGACTTATTCCTTAACAAAATAAATCCTTATGCATACACACAAAATCGAAAGACGGATATGCAATATGATAGGTCCCGTCGTGGCATCTCGACACCAATCACCTTCTCAGAGACGTGATGTGGATTCCTTCTGTCTTTTCTACAAAAAGATTATTGGCAACAGATCTGACGAGCTAATTTCACTGGTGCCCCAACTGCATGAATTGAAGCGTGCTACTAGGTTAGCATTTCGGTCCCAACTTTTCACTTCTTTCGTTCTTCTCGACAGTGGAACTCTCTTACTCTTATTTGCTTCCATGATAACTCTAATCTTCAAATATTCAAATATAATGTCAATCGACATCCTCTAATAACTTGATCTTGATTCCCGTCCTTTTCTTTATCCTTTACTCAAAAAACCCTTTACTCATACTTTCTCCCTCTGTAACCCCTTGCGCGTTGGTGGCTCCCACGATTTCCTTGGGGTGAATTTCGTAAAAAAAAAAACATCCTTTAGGTGCCATGCTTGATTCATGCTTGGTTGCTCATATTTCTTTTCGAACCAAGAATGATTTAGTTGAAAGATTTCCGGCAGTAGACTACCAATATATCCTGCAGTAGAATGGTTGTTATTTTTACCCTTAGCTGTGAGAAATGAGATGGATTCATGCCTTTCCCAAGAGTATGCGAATGTAGTGAACTTGACTGAAATTCGAATACTGTTCTCCGATTTCTCATTCAGATCCCTTATGCATCTCACCAACCTGAAATTCCAAGCTTAACGTAGCTGGTATTCCCAAATCTTCAGCCACCTAGGTAGTAATAAAGTTCAAAATTTCTTAACTTTTGGGATCGGACGAAAACCTGCGTTTGAACGCGACATGGCCGTAGGCATAAACACATATACAATGAAAAAAGAAAATCTAATTTCAACATCGAATGACAGAACAATGGTTGGTATATTGCAAATTCAACAATCCCATTTCTATATACATTCAATAACAGTGAGATGTCGGTGTGTCTGTTGAGGTGTGGGGACTGTACAAAATATATGTAGTTATTTTGCGCAAAATCGAATCAGTAAATGAAGTTGCAATTTCTGACCTCACCTTGTAATATTCGTGTGAATGGCTCAAATCAAAATTTCCCTGTACTCTAAAGTTTAGCTCGATAGTTTTCTGAGAAACACTCGTAACTTCTTGTCATTAGTAATTAGGGAAATAGTAGATCGTTGAAAGTTTACCTGAACAAATACCTCGCCATGAACTTAAACACAAAAATACTACCGGCAGTATCAAAACACACTCAGACTAACAAGCAAGATTTAATATTTTCTTGGTTAGAGTTAATGTTTACCCGTATGTTCCTGGCGCTGAATCAACTGAAATACATCCGTAGTAGAAAAAAATGATTTAGATTAAATGATAGATGGGTAAGGGCTCGTATTGAGGAATCGGAAAGCCGAGTTCGAATTCCAGTCAAAATCCATTACATTTACTTACGCCCTTGGGAAAGGTATGATTCCTCTTCTAACCCCTACACAGGTATGGGTAAATAGCAAGACAAGGCGGGTTCTATAGGCTTGGATGACAACTGGTCTACCACAATAAGAAATTCCAACCTACTGCGAGAAATAATCTGCCCCGTTAGTCTGGTATCGAATGGTACATGATCATCTAAGCGTGTATCACGCATGGCACATAATTGACTGACTATTTACAAATGTTACCATCAGACCTTTTGGTTATTTTTTTACGAAGAATAGTAATTGGATTCAGGATAGAATGTTTTCTTTTACAGATAATAGCTTCAGTTATTTTTACGTATGACAATATTAATAGTGAGATCATTGGTTTCCATACCGAAATCATTCACCAATCAGAGAATGAAAAATTGGCGTCCATGTTGGTCGAATAGAAGACCTTCCCATGAAAACACCTTTTTCAGTAAGACATGTTTCTCATGCACGCTGTTATCGCATTTTTTGTATTAGTGAGAGTTTCACTATTAACTGTTTCTCTTAACCAGTATGAAAAGATAACCTTTTGATTATATCATTATTTTTAGTTATATGTGCTACCTAATGCGTAATGGATAGCGGCTCGGATTGAGGAATCAGAGAGCCGAGTTGCAATTCCAGTCGAATCCATTAGATTCACTTACGTGCTAATACCCTTGGGAAAGGTGTGAATCCTTTTCTTCTCCCCCGAGCTATGGTGGACAGACCAGATTCTGTAGCTTTGAATGGCATCTGGTCTACCACAGAAAAATGATAACGTACTGCGGGAAAAATTTGCCTTGTCAGCCATGAGTCGAAAAATACACGATCGCCTAAGTGTGAATCACGCATGGCACATAACCGATTGTACTATCTAATTACTTACATGTTATATTTAATTTAATTTTTCTGTTGTTAGAAGTCCTGAAGTGATTTGTTTTTTTATGCTATTTGATACATATATTGATTCTATAGAATCTGTCTATATGATCTGATAGAACACTTAGAGGATTAATTCGTTTGCAGCCGTCTTTAATCCTTTAAAATGATTCTATCTTGCTTATTGTCTAGACGCATTTGAATCGGTTGGACGACATGAATGATATACATATGAAAGTCTAGAGATGCCGAGGCTATTTAAGCGCATTAATCGAAATCATAGATCAATATTTTTTGTTTTGTATCCTCTTCTGGTGTTAGACAATCCAATAGTATTTCCTGCGCTAAATTTGTTATAACTGATCCATACACTGTTTGAAGTATTTAGTGTTTATTAATTCCACATTCTGGATATTGCCATCACACAATTTATTCCAATTTCACATCATACATAGTTTTAGAAGAGTTTCTATTCAACCCTTGTGCAAATAAATGTGATCAACCTAATCAACTACATGATAAAACTTATCTTCTGAATTCTGATGAATAGATCGCGCCTCAGAATTGGAATAGAAATACAACAAAAATGGTTTCGTTAAAGACACTGATACAAGGAATACGGTATAATTGTTCAGAGTGAGCAATTATACCGCATACCTATGTTTTAGAGATTATAAAAAATGATTTATAACTTACGTTAAAATGAACCCTTAGAACTGTTCGGTATGTTTTATTTAATTGGGAAGGATATTAGAATAATAGTGTATTTATAATGGGAGAAAACCACCTGCATACGGTTAGAAAATGAATTCAGTAAATAAGTAAAAGTAGAAAGCCTTATAAGTCAAAGATTTGACTTCTCTTCGGACTTAATCAACATTAACAGTAAAGCAACCCCCCAAAAATAAGAAGTCTCACCAGATTAATTATTTGGCGACCATAATCTTAACAACATTAGATATGCAGATGATAGTGTTGATATCAGACATAGAAAAGAAACTATACGAAGTTCCACAGAGGGTCTTAAAGGTAAGTGAGAAGAAATGACGTAACATCAACAGAAAATATGGTTGTCAGTAAAAGAAAAAAACTTAAAATGGGAATTACAATTTTGAGATACCAATGTAGGGAGACTACACTTATTTTTCCTTGGGTTAAGCTTCTGGGAGTCCAGCCTCTTTAGAGAGGAGAATTCTTCGGTCCCTTTTTTTCTTTCTTGCTTCCGTTTCTTTTTTTTTTCTTTTTATTTTTAGGAACGGTTTTACCTTCCTGTTCACCAGGGCGTCCATACACGTGTAAACTGGACAACATGTGCACTGCATAACGTGGAGAGAGAAAAAATTGATTCACTTAGCTTTGGTCAGTCAGAGGCTATAAAGGTGGTATGTCATTTCTTTGTTCTCGTTTTGTAAACATTCTCATCCCTCGACAGTATGAACAACCATTTGTTTTGGGACATGGGTTAATGTTTTTAATATGTGTATGTAAGTTGTTTGCCTTATGAAATGTTTTGTTTGTTATTGTCGCGTATCTTGTTTTTCTATATTCGCATTCAGTGTTGGTGTATCAATGGTTACGCAAATGCTAATATTAGTACTCGATGTACTACTGGAAGGATCAAACAAGTGCAAGAATAGAAATATCTTGAAAGTCTATTAGCATAGACCAAAAAAGCAACACCGAAATTCGAAGCTGCATTCCAAAAAGCTAAATAAGGCATTAAGAAGCATGAAAATTTTATTAGGATCATAAAAAAGAACCGTTGAATAATATTGGCCTTGATGTATAACATTTAATTTTGGATAACGAGGAAGAGATTAAGAAAAAATAAATGTGATCTTATAAAAGGATACTAAGAATACCATGGATAATACTTGTCAGCAACTAAGAAGAAATTAAAGCAAAAATGACACTCAAACGGAGCATGAGAAATCGACTGTTGAACTTTCTCGGGAACATAATGAAGATTTGTAAAATCTGACACCAAAATCATATTGAAGCAATCAGTGTATAACCCACCGAATTATTATGTATAAATGCTTGCAGAAATAGGGATAGGAGATATAATGAAAATAAAAAGAACCAGATGATGGTGTGGAGAAGCTTGATTCCCCCACAATATAAAGGGTTAGGGCAAACAGAAGAAGAATAAATCAATCATTTATAAATTACGTTAGGTAAAACATCTGAATAATCATCATTTGTCGATCGCAGACGTGATCATCGAGCCAATGTGAACTATCATTACCATTAGCTGTATAGTAAGTTCCACACCCGGGACTACATACATTTTTGAATTCAGAGTGAATTTCCACTAGATTGGCTGCCACCCAGTCTCCTGATCTTTATCCATAGTTGGTGGGAGAATAGGATTTATACGTTTCCCAAGGGTATTATCATGGAAATGAATATAATGGATCTGACTGGAATTCGAACTCGGGTCTCTGATTGCTCAATCCGACCCGCTACCCATTACTCTACCGTGCCTCCATCTGGATAGATATGATGTCAATTTGAGCGCCGAATGTATCAGTTAGCTGAATTTTAGAGACCGTGTTCTACATTATCCAGACGGAAATATCTTCTAATTTCTTTATTTTATGATTATTTGATAACAATTACTCAAGTTTGGTCAATACATATTTACATTTCATTTTCGAATAGTGTAAAAAACAAGTCATCATTATATATTTTGAGGTAATCTATGTTTACTTCGATAGGTAACATTACACGCGAAGAGACAAAGAAAAAACATTAAGATAATTTCCATTGCTGTACAATGTGCGTTTATATTGGTTGTACTTTTCTTGAATACAGTAATTATATTTTAAAATCGTCACTGTAGATATTTAACTGGGGTCATAAAATCTTTCATACACTAAAAAAGAGCTAATACAATCACGAAAGCATCTCAAGTTAGAATGTAACATTTAAAATGAAAATGAGGAATGAAGTATATAATATAAACAGAAGAGTAGTGGAAAGATATTATTATGACGATATGTATGATAGGATGAAATGTGCTTATCGATAAAACCTCCAAATATATAAAAGTATATTTATTGACTTCATTTAATTTATATTGATTGTCTTAGGTTATTAAGTAATACTTCATTTCATTTCATATATATATATATATATATATATATATATATATATATATATATATATATATATATATATATATATCAAGACAAAAAAAATGAATCTCTTTAGATTCATTTTGCTTTTTATGTATATTTGATTAAATTCTGTTTACATTTTTTCAAACAAAGGATTACTGTTATATATTTATTAATTAAATTCACAACGTTTCAGTCGATATAACAACTAATCTTTCTCTGGTGGGTGAGGTATTTGTGAAACTGTCATTAATTTATAAATAATTGTTTTAATTAATCAATTTATTTTGTTAAACTGTTAGGGATTAGAAAGTAAATACATTTCATTTGTGATTGGAATTGAACTTACTGCCATCAAATAACTGGATATGCTTGGTTAATTCACTTTAAAACAAAGGACTAAATGATAATGATGTGTTTGTTGATTTCATATGTGAGTCGAACCGATATGCTTTATGTCTCTAAATCCAAATGACACCTGCCGAATGATGTAGTGTATAAAGACCGAGAACTTGTTTACCATAAGATATTAATCTCGAAAAAAAATCAGGGTGTAATAATTTATTTGGTTGACATGTTTTTCGAGCATTTTTATTGTACGCTTTGATGAGGAGTTATCGTCTGATCAGAAAAGTTCAGACTAATTGTGAGAAAATGAGAGAAAGAAAGAAAACTCTATGGAGAACAATGAGGAACAATATAAGCTGTAAAAAATGGAATGCGAATGGATAAAAGGAGAATATGAAAATAAATCGAAGAATAATTAACATGAAAAACAAGGGAGAGATTTAAAAGGAAACAAAACGCAAGTAAAAAGAAAGCGAAAGGTGAAAAGAAGAGTTAGAGAAATGAGGAGAGAAAGGATATGGACGGTAGCGAAAAAGAGAGCATGAAGTGAAGTGGGTAATAAGGGTAAAAGAGAAAAAGAGATAAGTGGGAGAGAACGAGTAGGTTGGTAAAGGTTGCAGATGAAAAGGGGTAGTAAAATGCAGGAGAAAAGAAAGAGTGAGAGTATGAGGGAAATGCAAAAAGTTAAAAGACGGAAACACGAAAGAGAAAAAGGATGTATTTACGGAAAAATACGAAGTAAAAAAAAAGTACGAAAACGAAAACTGGAAAGATAGAAAGAGAAAAGTGAGAGATGAAATGGAAATGAAATAGAAACTGTAATGACAGGCATTATATTTTGTTTTGTATCTTTCAATAATAGCCAGGAGCGAGAAGGATGAATAGTCATTCTCATTTTAATTGCCGTTTCACAAAACAAAGGATAATGCAACAATAAAATCTGATTAATCTTATTGAAGATAACACATGCACACACATATACTCAGAGAATAAAGTCTGAAGATCTCAGACTTTGGAAAAGAACATTCCTATCGAAAACATCTGAAGCCTTTTTTTTTCATGCTAAAAGCAAAGTCTATTGAAGAAACCAAAAAGGGACATGTACTAAAATTTAAATATCGAGGAAGTG
This sequence comes from Acanthosepion pharaonis, assembly GCA_903632075.3. Taxonomy (NCBI): domain Eukaryota; kingdom Metazoa; phylum Mollusca; class Cephalopoda; order Sepiida; family Sepiidae; genus Acanthosepion; species Acanthosepion pharaonis. The sequence continues at coordinate 2,962,247 of CAHIKZ030004302.1, read as the reverse complement.
ATTTAAAACAGAATGTTAAATATGATAATAAAATAGAAATAAGAATAGCAACATCTTTCCTAAAACTAAGCAAAATAATAAGAATCAGATACATGACTTTAGAAGCATAAAAAAGTTGTATGTAATATACTTCTTGAATACTGCACAGTCTTCTTGTAGATTAGGTATATACTTGACACAATAGAAATGTAATTCATCGCAAAGATGTTGATAATAACAGTGAGTAACTTGGAATTTTCAAGCAAAATGTAAATGTCTATATTTCAGAGATGAGATATTATGTACATTATTTACATTATTCGGACTATTGTCCTCATTTTGTCGCCATATTTATCACAACGTTTCGACCCTTGTACGCCCCGGCCTTCTACAGGCGATTGGAATGTCGAACTGAACCATTTATATCGCTCACTGTGGGAGACTGTTCTAGTTCCACTTGCCATGTTTAATGGATGTCAGTTATCTCCAGTTGTTATCGTTACAAATAATGTAAATAATGTACTAAATGGAAAGAAAAAGGATTTGTTGGTGACAAATACAAGAGCGCCTAACTGCTATTTAATAATAGTCTACCTATGTGGGAACGTTGTTAGAATGTTTGCATTCTGACCATGAGACCCGGGTTCGAATCTCATCATGGCAGATTTGTTGTCATCATGGAGGGGTCAACCCCAGTATGCGACACCTTTGGAAAGTGCCACGGGTTGTGATTTAAAGTGGGTGCCGTCGATAGATAACACGAAGTCACAAGTTCCCATGGCTGAAGTCTTGAGGGTGTTGGCCTTGTTCAAATTGCTAATCACGCTAGATAACACGCCCTTTCCCAGAAATTGTAACTAAGGTCTGCTCAGCATAGTTGCTGTATAAACCACACGTGAGCTCTGTGGGTGTTGAATAAGCACAGATCATCCTGAGCAAGCGTCTTCAGTAGTAGACGGGTATCCACGAATAATATAAGCAATACCAGCAATACCTATTATGAGATGGAAACCTGGACAATTCCATCACAAATGAAGAGTGGAGGCAAGAGCAATGTCTTCTATAAATAGATTCTGAGAATACACTAAACAATAAAATCGCGTAAACAACAAAGAATCTGAAGAAAAAAAGACATTTATACTCGAAATCAGAAAGAGACAATTTCAAATTCTAAGACACATACTGAAAAAGAACATGGCGAATTTGACATGCTGGAGGCAAGAAGACCTGAGCAAAAAGAGGGAATAATCAAACGAATAAGTTTGTCATTATGTTTCAAATACAGTAGAGATAGCAAAACTGCAAACCTTACTAAAAGCTACAAAGGAGAAGAATATTGTTGTGAGCCATGATAACCCAGCATCTGAAAGGATCCTGCGTCCTCTTACGATTTTTATCAAACTATCGACTGTTCTCCAAAACAATACAAGATATCCGATATTTTTGGCACTCAATATTTTCAAAATAAAACAAACTTGGTAATCAAAAAGCGATGTTAGTAAAAAAATTACTTGTTTTAATTTATTATGTTGTGTTAAAAAGGATTAAGACTAGAATTAACGGATTTATTCTGTCTACATACGAAGACGATATTCTTTATTGCACCATATATTTTCAGAAGATTTGGCGATCATGGATCACCACAGCTTTCTATCAATTCAACATCTTGTCTTTTTTACCATTTATCACATACTCTGTTGAGGCATCCATTTTATAACATCACCAGGAAAGTGGACCACTGCTAAACCCTATGAGTATCTCCTTATCTAATCTCTACTTTTTTATTATATGTCCAATAAATTTCACCTCTCTCTGATTCTGAGTATAACTGTCCTTTTCATTTATTTTTTCGTTAAAACATTCTCGTTGTTTACACGATCAATCCTCAGATTTCTCAGCATACTTATGTAAAGCTATATTTTCTGTTTTCTCATGTCTTCTCTTCATGTGGGGTGAGGACTGGCCAGCATTAAGTGCCATAGGAGAGGATTGATATTAGGTAGCAGCTCATAACTCTTTTCTTTGTTTCCTAAGGAAAATTATTGTGTCTTAGTAATTTGTTTATCTTTTGCAATGCACCGTTTGCTATTCGAATCTGTGTTCGGATTTCGGTGCGTATTTGTCAAGTTCTTTCAAAACACTGAAAACAAACCAGGATTTAATTTTCGCGAAAATAAACGAGACAACTTAAGATATGCTGTTGGCTCTCTGTTGACGGCAGTATCTGAAAGATATCTTAAAGAATTCTTCGGGAGGTTTTTAACGGGA
>CAHIKZ030004302.1:2925000-2957500 GCA_903632075.3 Acanthosepion pharaonis | reverse complement strand
CATATATATATATATATATATATATATATATATATATTGTCTGTGTGTGTGTGTGTGCTGATGTTATAACAAATTATACATGCTTCTCCAAATATCAGTATGATTAGAATAATGCACTTGATACCATCTGTGATCCAGTCCAGGTTGTTCAAATTAATTACGTATAAAAGCAATCAATAACCGTTTCATTATCACCGAGTAGACCATGATATTTCTCTATCTTGATGGATGGGTATTATTTCAATGAGACACTTTGCGTTTAACATCTATTGGTACCCACGCTAACCTCAAACATAAACTGAAAGTCATAAATACGATCAGCCGCTGACGATGTTAGAAAAACTATGGCTTTATTTTAGTGATCTAATAAATATCTGAGTACCTTTGTTATACACAAAATTTCTAAGAAAACAATTCAGACAAAATATTGCTGACATATCTGCGATGAAACTAACAAAACCTCACTTGCCTGCCTTGCTAAGAGTTCAAAGTAATCTACGATAGAGTTCAACTGCTTTGGCTATCAACACTATCTTTTGCGTATGTAATTGTGGCCGTCAAAAATGAATTCTTGTAGGCCATCCTAATTCTCTCAGCATTGCATCATTGTATTGGTGGAAAAGATCCGGTGATATTTCTTTATAATTTCATTAATACCCCCTTTCTATCTTTGTCTATTTGGCGAATCCATTTTCTAACTGTATTCAGGCGGATTGCTGTTGGTATATATTCTGGATGTTTCTATTATACTTGCCAAATAAATCAAGCTTATCTTTCATTTCAATCTGTTCTTTGTAACATAATTAAGCAAACGCGTTTCTATAATCTATAAAAAAGGGCATATTTCTTTTTACAATGTTGATCATAAATATCGGCTTCTTTATTCCAGTATCTTTCACGAAGCCTCACTGTTCTCATCCTATTCTCTGCTAGGCGTTCTATTCATCAGAATTCGAGTGATAAGTTTTGTTATATTGCTTATTAAGATGAATATCTGGTGCAGTTTTCATTCGTTTGCGGTTGCCGTTTTAGGCAGCACTATGAAAAAGCGATTTAATTTTGATCTAGTTTATTACCGTTGCCGTATGCTTTTTTTATTTTCTCCTTACTTTTGTCAATACCCAAATCATTTAAGTCTACCAGCATCTCCATATCAAATTTATCTGAACCTTCTGCTTTGTTCTTATTCAATTCAGTATGCCCGTTCCTTCCATTTATTCTGTAATGCCGGCTTTCCGCTTTTGCCGTGGAAAATTTCTTCATAGTATTCGTTTCATAAATTATTTTTCGTTCTCTATTATTAGCGTCGTGTCTTTGGGCTTTACGCATCTGGTGAATGTGCCCATCATGTTATTTCTTTTATTAATATCATCATCATTATTTCCATTTCTGCTCACTTTTCGTTGAGACATTCCTCTTTTGCTTGCCTGTATTTTTTTCTGATTTAGTTGTGCAATGTCATATATTCCGTACAATAACTTGGCATTATTTGCTACATCGTTTTCATCATTTCATCCATTTCTATTTTCCTTGTGTAGTTTTTTCAGGATGCTTTCATTTGCTGATGCTAGTAAAACTTAGCTTACTATCGAATTCCCATTCTTATTTAATTCCTTGTCTTCTTTTAACACAGGTATACATCTCTTCAAAATTCGGGTCGTTCAAGAGACTTCAGTTTTCGTAGTTTCGACGAAAGGTTGCATATTACTAAAACGTGGTCGCTCCCGCAATCGGCACTTGCGTATGTTTTACAGTGTAAGTCTCCGCTCCTGAATCTATTATTTGTTGTTTTGCAATCAATCCGTTTTTTGTTTGTTTCTTCTCCTAGACTTCTTCAAATCCATAAATATCTTGAGGCGTTCTTGGACCTACGTATTGGCTACTACCTAGTAATCCTCAAGGAACAATAAAATCTATTTTTTTCTTCACTTTCATTGAGTCCATTATGTGCCATGGCAATCATGTATCTTTCGATACATGACTGAGGAGGCAGATTATATCCCGCAGTAACTTTCCATTTCTTTCGGCGCTGGACCAGTTGCCATCCAAGAACCCAGTCTGCACTGCTATTTATCCATAGCTGGGGAGAGAAGAAGAAGATACATACCTTTCCCAGGGATATTAGAACGTAGTTGAATGTAATGGATTCGACTGGAATTCGAACTCGGCGATCCGATTCCTCAATCCGAGCCGCCTCATTAAATCATTACTTACCCCAAAAATATTCTTACAACATAAATATAGCCATCAAGTCTATAGAACCCGGTCTGTCCTGTTATTTACCCATAGCTGTGGGGAGAAGAAGAGGATTCATACTTTTCTCAAGGGCATTAGCACCTAAGCGAATTCATTGGATTCGACTGGAATTCGAAATCTACACTCTGATTACTCAATCCGAGCCGCTATCCATTACTTCACCGTGATGCCTAATCCGAATTAGTCAAGTATCTCACCGTCTTGCTCATACCCTGGTTTGGAAGTCACGTCCCCCACGACGATTGAAATGAGATGCGATTTGCATTGAGCATTGGCATTGATAAGTGTACTGTAAAACCTTTCTTCTTTTGCCGTTTGCGCCATACTATTACAATGGATATATTAAAAGGATTCTCTTTGAGTTTGATTTCAAGATTTCTCACAAAACACATTTATTCATGTATTGATCTAGCATTAGTACTATAGCCCTATTGTTATTCTCCTCTCCTGCATATATGACGCCATGTATGTCGCAGAAAACATCCCAACAATTTTATCCACCTTGTTTCACAAACGCTTAAAATACTAACGATCAACTTAGTCATTTCAGGCATTATATTTTCTAACTGATTTAGTGTGATTTTTTTAATAGTACAGACGACTATATCCGACAAGAATATTTATGTTTTCAATGCTTTGGCATAAATATATTTTATTGGCTTGTTCGTGGCATTTTTAGTAACCTTACATTTAAAATGTAAATATCCCATAAAAATTTTCATGCGTTGAATCTTTTCACAGAAGATTTTTTTTCTTTGTATTTGGCAGTATTCATATTCATGAAAATGACGGGAGATGGACGTCTGCACACGAACAAAATCTTTGAATTTGAATGGTTTCTGCAGAAATTCGGTAATTCATATGTAAGGTAACATATTCGTAAACTGCAAATTTGTAAAAATAACATTTCTCAGATGAAATTCAATAAATGTTGTTTGATTGAATTCTTACTGTCTAAGCAGACTTGATAAAAATAACGGCCTCCCATGCGCAGAAACAGGATGAGGTGTTTATCCCCCAAACACCGGAAACGGAAGCACAGTGGTATTCGCGCTATTGTTTATAGTATAACATAGCTTGCGAAAATACAAGCTAACTCTCTGCATCAGACAATATTTTATATACCTGATGTTTAATATCACTAATGAAAAGTCCCAAGAGCTACTCAATGTAGAGCGTTAATGTACGGTATTTCATTAGCGTATGAGAAGGCAAGTAGCGAGTTCATGAGGTTATATCAGAAAGACAACGTTCATTCAGAGACGTCAAATGGTCATGATTGCAGTGATCTAGAAGAGAACGAAGATAATTCATTCTTGTGTACGTGAGATATCCGGTCTGTGACATGATCTTTGTGAGTTATCGACTCCAGAGATTGGTAATCGATTAGTGAAAAGATCCAGACATTTGGATGGAGATGCTTACTCTTGAGAAATCCTCCTCATTGACAAGATCTGTTTGACCTCTTCCAAACTATTACGTATCTGGCAAGGCCAAGTTTATTAAAGCGTCGCTTTCTGCGTGTGTGCGATATTAAGGCAGCTTCCATCAAAATAACTCCACCAGAAAAAAGAAAGCGAAAAGAAATCGTTTCTCTATAAAATAAGACTTATATATATATATATATATATATATTCATTAAAAAGAAGAGAAGAGAGGTACCGCAAAAGTTTTTGGTTGTAATGTGGATTTTTTGTTTTAAATATTATGCTTTATTTTTCATAATTTTACTACACGTGTTTCTGGTTTCGCGACCGTCTTCAGGTAAAAGGCGTAAATTTCCACATATTATTAAAAATAATTACTTTTTTTTCTTTATGTTTTTCAATGTTAAATATTCCCGATATGAGACATTCTCTGTTTTTGTGTTAGCAATCCGAATGTCTTTCTTGAATTGGCAGAGAAGAGTTTTGCGCGAAGGGTCATAAAACAATTAAGGTTGGTCTAAGAGAAATGATGAATTACTTATCGGCATTTTATCTTTTAATGTTTTACTGACCCCTGTGTGTTAGATCTGTTTCCATTTTCGTGTGTTTCTCTCTTTCTTTTTAATATACATACTTTTCTCTCGTTGGAGCCACTATAACCTCTTGCTTATATATATATATATATATATATATATATATATATATAGTATGACAAATTGCAAATAATTTTTTGTGACTCGTTTCGTCCTATATGATTTCATCGGATTGGGCTTTGTTAATGTTGTTACGTTTGCACATGCGCACCAATAGGAAGACGCTATTTTATTTCAAAATTTTTGAAGGAATATTTTTAAAAGAATATTAAACAAAAGTCTATATGAACACAAATGGGACACTTTAAACTGCTACACACCAAAATGTTTTGATTGTTCAGCATAACGAAAGTAAGCACATTTTTGACATAGGGAATGATTAAAAGAGAAAATACTTCACTAAAACAAAAATGACTGGAAATTACATTGATCGCTAGTTCACAAACGGTATCATTGCGTATAAGCTCTTGTCATTCTTGATAGATTTTATGTTATCACAATGTGAGGTAGTCAGGGAAATAGGCGATGGAAAGAAAAAGAAGAATACAATATAATTTGGCTAGAGTGAAATATTATTCTTTTAAAAATTATATATTCTTCCAAATGTTGTGAAACTACCAGTGTCTCTCGTTTCGTGTAGATGTAACAACATCAACAATGCCTAATCCGATAAAATACTAACGGCTGAAACACGGGAAAAACACTTCTTCCAATATGTCAAACCGTAGAAAATGAATGTATCAATCAAATTAAAAACTTAGGAAGTTGAGAAAAAAATTATACAATCTATAATTTTATATAGTAAATATATTTAAAACAAATATTTCAATTGGCATATACTGATTTTACTATAACATCGAACAATACACCAAATTTAACTTTTATTAAATAAAATACAAGGTGCGGCAGAATTACCTCCCAGATATTCCGGCCGCATTTTACAAAGATATTAATGGCAAGCTGTGTTTATCTAGGTAATAAGTTAAACTTTTGTGGGAGTTATATGTAGGAGGTGTTTCTGCTGCATGCTGTATTATCAAATTCATTATTAGCTGAAGAGATGGTCATGTTATAAAAAAAAGTCTATCTATCTATCTCCATATATATAAATACACACACACACATGTATATATATTCAGTAAAGAATTATACTTAGTTTATTTGATGATCAGTTAAAATGGATTTGCATACTAATAACCTAAATAGATTTCTTTGTTATCTTTTATGGCACTTCCTCAACGTCTGTAAAATGCCCTCAATATCATAATGCTTCTTTTAGGTCTACAAAACAGACTTGATATTCGAAGTCTCTGTGAAAAGTCAATAGCTTTCTTCCATTCTTCCAAACTTAAGTCATCGAATCTTGAAACTTAAATTAAAAGCAAGAGAAAAAAAAACATAAAGTCACCAGACTTTATGTAATCAGTGTTTGATAATTTAAAAACGAGAAATGCGTATGCGTCCTTGACTCGGTATGATGTTAATTGGGATAAGAGCCAAGAGTTAAATATTCGTCTTCAGGATCGTAACACGTGCAACCCCCCTAACCCCAGTATTTGAATATGACAACGTCAATTAGAGTGCTTATATAGCTTCAGACTATTATTTTTTAGTAGCATTTCTTTTTTGATTCAGACCTTCTGAGGGTGACCTTTGAGGTTAGACAGTAGACAAAATAGGGAAGTCGATTTTGATTGGCTGAGCTGAACTTAGTAATGACTTATACATTGAATTTTTTTCGAAGAGTTGCTGTTTGGACGTCAGGATAACTAGACCTATTAAATTGCCTTTGTGGACCTCGCAGTAAGGAAGGGTCTTTCGAGAGTTGGTTTTTACACATCAAAGGAAAATGACGTGTGAGATTTTCGTGTTTGAAAGCGGCTCCCTAATAGTGGGTGAAACAAACACTACTTGAGAAAACTTAAAAGTTTTGTATTTTGAGGCTTTTGCTCTCTGAATCCAAAGAACTTTTCCCGACAACTGACCAAGATATGATGTGGATTTAACAAAAAACGATCAGCGATCACCGGCCAGACAAGACGAGATGAAACCAAGCAACACTCCCAGGACCAGTGACAGCACTAAATGACCCTGAATATATATATGTATCTGTGTGCTTGAACGGGGGATTCATTTCTTCTGATCTCAAGCCTATACATATTTTTCTATCTATTTGTACGCGTACGTTCAATAAACAAAACTAGGGTGAAATATCTTGGGATCTTTCAAGTATTAACATTTATTCAACAATCTCATTGCATATTTTAAGACATTATCGCACGTCAAATAAAAGGAAATCTCATAGAATAAATGATAAAAATTTAAATTAATGGATGATTTTTATTTACATCTTTTTTATGATCAGCATTTTCAAGTTTGAGAAAGAGTGAAATGTAATACTTAGAAAGAAAGAAAATATAGTGGCGTTCTGTATGTGGCCTGTGGCTGGAATCCTGATCTGAACAATTCGGGATTGTTTTATTATGTAAATTGGATTCCAGTCGACATCCTAACTAGTGATTTAATTTTTAACAAAATTCTCAAATATTAAATTCATTGAAATCCGTTGTCTTCTTCCGAGAGCTCTTCTCGTGGCTGGATAAAAATCTGAAAGCTTATCATTTATTTGAGGTTTAATTAAAATGTTCATTCAATACGTTCCAATTAGTTTGCCGTCAACCAATTTTACCATCATAAAAACTAACTTTGTAAGATTTTGCATTATTCATTCGCGATTTTTCAGTAGATGTAAAACTGGGGTTCCCAATATCGCTCAATTTGGGTACGGTGAAAAATTCTCTAAGGGGGTGGAGAGGAAGAAAGATGGACAGCTGGGAAAAAAGTGTCGTAAATGAACTGATGTACTATAGACTCAAGTAATATCATTTCAGATTAATTGCTATCCACATCAGTTGGTCAACTTGGAGCAATATTCAAAGATAAAATATCTGGTTTCAATCATTGCTAGTTGCTGATGACACGTTCTACCATTCACAGAACCCTCTTGATTAAGTAAAATAAGTATTTTGGGGGGCCTATATTTAATTTTATTTATTTTTTTATGAACAAGAATTATCCAATCTGTTTCCAATGATTTTCTGTACATGAGTTGGATACTAGCGCATCTCAGCATTCGTATTAAATCATTACTATATATATACGACGTACATATATATATATATATATATATATATATATATATATATATATATATATATCTGTATCTATTTTAATTGCTATCCACATCAGTTGGTCAATTTGGAGAAATATTCGAAGATAAAATATCTGGTTTCAATCATTGCTTGTTTCTGTTTACACGTTTTACCATTCACACAACCCACTTCATTAAGTAAAACAAGCATTTTTTTTTAATTGAGTCGAATTTTAAACTTACATAAAATAATATGTAAGAGGTTATTTTTCTTCCTTCTTCAATATTAAATCAATATAAATGCGTCCATTCTGAGAATTCATATTCCATAACAGATAGTCTTAATCACTCATCAATGATGTCATCATATGCAATGAAATTTCCCTGGCATAATCTGGAAAATATTCGGAAATATTTTCTGAAGTAGGATAGAGGATAAGTACCATTGTAGTTTGCATAACATTATGTTTCTAACGATTTAATATTTAGTTTTATGACAATTCTATGTTTGGTGGATTTTTTTGGTGGGAGCGCGGTATATAATTTCTATCTACACTGATAAGGCAGCCGTCTTAACCCTGAAACACTAACCATCAATTAAAATTACACCACTACTAACCATGCGTATATCATATACGATTTTTAAAATATCAAAATAAAATATTAAATATAAATCTTTATTTGAAGTATTTCGCATGCAGGCACTTCAAACTTTGTACTTTGTGTTAACATTCATAGGAACTGAAAAACATATTATTTACGTAAGAAAATCAGGTACTGAAAATTGTAATTAAAAGAACGAAAATTTGCGCTGGGTAATATATACCCATGGATAGTGTTCTAGGATAAATAAATGAAAAGTCTATCATTTGGAATAAAATTCATATTAACTACTTGTAATGCAAATTAATAAAAACATTAACATTTTGGTTAATCTAAAGAAACTTTCGTATTGAATTGTGAAATGAAACAATTCAGCTACTTCTCCAGTACGGATCCCCCACTTAAAATTGGTTTTATCATCATATGTTTATCCATATATATTTAGAATAATATCTCATATCACTGATTAGGGCATCTCGTCATGAAGTAACCGTTGGCCATTATAATGAGTTATGTGTTCAAACCTAGATAGATTTATCTTAGAAAAGTCGATATTAAATAAAACAAATATCTTTGACCTCTCGTAAAAGTAACCCACCACATTTATCCTGTCAAGTGAATTTCTGTGTGAGCCGTTTCATATAAGCGTCATACATTATGGCTCCTCTAGAGAAACGTTTTCCCTGTCAAAATTCGGTCATGCAACTTGAAGACATTATTTTCTCATTAATGAAAATGGCAGCAAACTTCAGATATATCGAATAATGACTTTCTCGAAAACATTCACGTTAAGCAAATACGGCCTATGTTCGAACTTGGTTTGGCAGTTCCATTTTCCTGGTGAAACGAGGTCAAAAAGTATCGGGACTTTACCCATGATAACGAAGCAAAATTAGACAGTATCGTTTGCACAGATTGTCATTGAACACTATTTTGCATGCACACTATGTTTTAAAGCTTTTGACAACTTTCATTGCAGTTCTTGAAACGAAAGTGTGTATAGTGTGGTCGTCTAACCACACAACAGTGGTTTCATCTGTGACCATGGCTGTTGCAGCAATTTTTGTTTAAGCATACATTTTCCAAATCCGGCACCCACCATATTCCTCGGATCTCGCCACTTGCGAAGTTTTTCTCATCAAAAATTAAATCCCACTTGAAAAGAATAGGATTTCAAGACGTCGAAGAAATCCAAGAGAATGAGTGAAAAGCTGCTCGCTATCCAAAAAAAAGAAGTTCCAGTAATACTTCCTTCAAAGGAAGTGACACTGGATAAACTGTATGGCTTCAGAATAGGACTTATTTGAATGAGTTTTATGCTGAATTGATATGAGTTGTAATTTTCTTTTTTGTCACTACTTTATTAAATCTTGTACATCGAAATTCAGAAATAAAGAACTTGATCCCTTTCTAAAAACATTGTCTCAAAAAGCTTTCCAAGAAATGGGGATTAATATAATACATTTCAAACAGAGTCTCTGGAATTGGAATGAGATCAGTGATGGCACTTACACCGAATCCAACATAACAATTCAGGATATGTAATTAGTAAATACTATGCATTTCAAGTACTGTGTTGTGTGGATCAGTTATAACAGACTTAAAATAGGAGATATTTTATTTGAACTGTGCTAGATGCAGTCCAAGTCAACACTGCAAATTGCTACAATTTAACCTTTTTAAACGCCCCCTCTCCAAAAATGTCATCTTATTAAATCGTCATGTCAGCTTTATTCTTTCATATGGATATCATGCATGCCGACAAACTCATTCAGGAATTTTTACACCATCAGATCATTATAATTTGTTTTGAGCGGTTGAATCCTGTACATTCTTCTGAAGACCACACCAATTCGTACCAAGTGGACTGGCAATGCAGAATCAAAACCAAGGAACTGTGACAAATGAAAGAAACCACATCACTTGAGGACTATCAACAAGAACAAGAACTAAAATGGAAATCACCAATCAACTCGAAGAGAAAATAATGGCCTAATCAATAACTTGAGTTCCACACAACTTCAAATAATTTTTTTAGGAAGGAAACTCATATTAATACTGAAAAAATTGATAACAGACTTTGGACTTGAAAATTACAATTTCCTGAACAATTGTTTAGAAGATTTTATAAAGAAGTACAAACAGTGATTGCCGAATATTTCTATGAAAGGAAACGGCAAATATTACCGTTACTATTACTATATATGCTTATTATGTATATACATAGAAAATAAAAGTGGAAATAGAAGGCTTAAGACGAAAAGTAAATATTCTCCCGAGATAATCTCTGATGAGCTCATGAAAGTATGAAAAGTCTTAACGTTATCCTATATATTTATTTTCCGCTTGAAAACTTATTTATCCGATGATGACAAGATAGTCGGAGGATATTTGAGGGTAAAAATAGGTAAGTCATCAAGTATAATTTCACAGTTATGAGGTTGATGATCTATTTTCCATATCAATATTACTACCTCTGTTGAAATTTTAAATAAGATTTCCTGGGATTTCCAATTCCTCTAAACGTTTCTCAGTGTTTCTCAAACCTTGTAAAACACTCCATTATTAGCGGATACCACCGTAATCTTCGTTGGTCATACTTCTTTATTTCATTTTTATATCAGTAGCAATATATTCGTGTGGACATCACCAAATATTTTTCTTCACGTTATGATGATTATGAATCGAGATATCTCGTCTTGTTGTTATTCGTACTGCCCGTGTATTTTTCGCCTTAATTCTAATAAGTATGCACTACCCAGCTCATGGATTGAATTCACGATCAACAAACAACTGAGAAACACGATCAAAAACTTTTTCTTAATAGCAAAACAAAAAAAAAAAATCTTTATTTCAGAAGTTTAAACAGAAATTCTCGTAGGCATTCACTATTTTTTTTAATTTCATTAATAAGATCGTTCATTCTAAAAGAACAGTGCGGTTTCTTAAAAAATCAATGAAACAAGAAATTATATATTTGTGAAATTTCTGAAAGAGAATAAAAAAGGCAAAAAAAGTAGACATTTTCTGCATAGATTATGAAAAACGTTTGATAAAATACATCACAAAGAACTATTAGAACTGCTAGGTAAGCTTAATTTTTTTGGAATGGATATTAGATCAAACGCGAACATATACCGGAAAGCAAGCCACCTGCATATGGATAGGAAATTAATTCAGTATTTGTAATAATGGATAGCGGCTCGGATTGAGGAATCTGAGAGTCGAGTTCGAATTCCTGTCGGATCCATTATATTCACTTACGTGCTAACACCATTGAGAAAACGTATGAATCCTCTTCTTCTCCTTCCATCTATGGGTAAAAAGCAGCACAGACCGGGTTCTATAGCCTTAGATGGCAATTGGTCTACCTCAGAAATCAATGGCAAATTACTGCAGGGAAAAAAGTTGGCTTCCTCAATCATATATCGAAAAATATATGATTACCTAAGCGTGTATCACGCATGGCACATAAATAATTGATATACACAGAAGTAGAAAAGGGTGAAAGTAAAATTCGCTTGTTACTTGATTTGTTCAACATTTACAGTGAAGCGAATCTGGGAGAAATCGAAATCCTACGACAATTATTTCTTGCCATAATCTTAACAATATAAGAAATGCAAATGACAGTGTGTTGACAGCAGACACAGAAAGGAAATTACATGAGATCCTACAAAAGGTAGTAAGGGAAAGCTAGAATAGAGAACTAAACATCAGTTATGAGTAGACAATGTATATTTGTCAACAAAAGAGACAACATACTATTGTTCTAGGTGTCCCTTGGTTGACGGGGTCGATTGAATAAAGTTATACATTCTCACTCTTTTCTTTCACGGTCGGGTTATCATTAGTTGGTTTGTTCGGAGGTAAAATGACAACTTCAAAAAAGGATTTGAAGCTTATCGATTTTATTACACACGTCGACATGTACATTTTCTGATTAACCCGTTGGGGTCTCTCTATCACCCCCAGTGGGAAGCAGTTTCCATACACGAAAATAACACGTCTACATTTATCGACGTGTAAAATCTTAACTCCTGCAATCATTTTTTATCTCTTTAACATTCCCACGTTCGGTTCAGCCAATCTGAATCGATATCTTTATTCAGTCTACCATCTGAGCTTAAACGTCAGCCCCAGAACGTAAGAGCCAAAATACACTGGCACTAAAAAAATAATATTCTGAACCTATTATTTACCAATAAGAGACGAACAAAGAATTTAAGAAAGCAAAATAAATATTTAAATATCTAGGAAATTTTAAGAGATGATAGAAAATGTGATATCGAAATCATAACGGGCATTACGAAAGCAAAGGAAACCTTCCAAAAGTTAATCAAAGTATTAAACAACAGGTAAATTACGTTAGAAACAAATAGAAAAGAGTAATGTACTCTTATGTAATATAAGTCATGACAAGGAATACGGGACAAACTCATGATAGATAGGAAAGATATTGCCAACCACAGAAATGTGGATCTACAGAAGGATGCTGAGAATAAAAACGGCAAAATTTAGGTAAAATGAATACAAAAAGAACACTTATATTTAACAGAAGAAATAGGCAAGTGTAATTTTTAGGGTACATTTTAAGGTAAACGTACTTGGAACATTTAATGCTCACAAGACATGTTGTAGAAAGCATCCCATAATTAACGTAGCGAGCTTGTGCAAATGTTTAGTAGAACAGTGTTAAAGATATATAGCCAAAAGACAAACACTTTTAAGAGATTAGGAAGTTGTGGAGAACCACGTTCACCCAGGTGCTGAATTAGAAGTAGACGAATTCAACAGAATAATTTTGTCAATGTGATACTTGCTTTCAGTTTTTGTGCACTTAACATTACGATTTAAAGAAATTATTAATTACTTCTTTTATGTATGTATACCTGGCCACTCGTATTCAAGGATACCTGTCTAAGGCGGCTAACCAATCCTTATTGCAGACGCTTGCTCAGGCACATTTGTGTTTATTCAACACCCACAGAGCCCATCTGTGGTCTATATTGCAACTATGCTGAGCAGACCTTATTTAAGTTTCTGGGAATAAGCGTGTTATCTAGCTTGATCAAGAATTTGTCAAGGCCAGCACGCTCAAGCCCTCAGCCACGATGACTTGTGACTTCGTGCTAGCATAGCTATCGACGGCACCCATTGGTTCTGTCCACCCAATTTAATTCATAAGTCTTGGTTCAACCCGTGGTATGGTTTTCAAGCACTTTCTAATGGTGCTACATGCTGGGATTGACCACCTCCAGTCCGATAACATCAGGAATCTCCGTCCCGACGAATCGACTATGGTGAGATTTGAACCCGGGTCTCATTTTCAGAATGCGAACGTTCTAACCACTCAGCAATTTCTTCTTTTATTGTTAAGAGGATTTAGCACGCGCTTCGATTTTCTTTGATAATCTGAGAGTAGAAACTAACAATAAATCTATACACACACAATGACACAGACATCCATAAACAAATATTTGATATTATCTTTTGCATCCATTGTCAAGTTGAGAATACTTTTATCTAAATCAGATGCAAACCTTAAGACGTTACTGTTTATACAAATTTCTTGCAGACATCACTTATTTTCTGAACCATTCTTTAGGATGACTAATGAGTTGAAATAAATGCTGGACATGATAGTTTTTATAAAAATTTTCCATCAGTTTTCTTGCTAATTATCTGGGATTTTTTTTATCTTGTACCGACGGTGTATATCTCTATAAACAAATAAACAGACAATGATAATATATTTTGCTTAATTTCGCATTTGATTGCTTAAATATTATTTCCGAGATATCTATGTAAACCAATATTATAATAAACATATATCAAATCTCAGAACATCCACCTCTCAAACAACCTGACGGCAGTAAGCTATTATACTTACTACTTGTTGGGAATTCCCTTCTGTAGTATCTGTTCTATTAAAAGCTCGGGCGAACCGTGTGATCTATTGAACTATTAGTGTTGTACATATATTAGTCTTTTACATAATTTCCTAGAGCCTCCAACCATCTCCGCTTTGGTTAGTCTGCTCTCCGCCTCCAGTTCGGCTTTAATACAAACAATATGGCTTTCGGTTATCTAGATCAAATGTTGCGCTGTTAATGGTCATTGTTAAAAGAGCTGTTAGGCGTTAGATAAGCAGGTTGAAGATAGGAATCTTGTTTTGGAAGTCCCGAAGACGTTTGATAATATTTGGCATGATGATCATATGAAAAAGTGGATTACTGTACGATTTTTTTTATTCCAATTCCGAAAATAAATATTATTTTTTAAACTGTGAGGTAATCATAAATAAAGACGTTAATACAAAAATAATTGCATACATAGAGACATCATTTTTATAGCATTTCTACATAACAATTCTAGGATTTTTCAAAAGCGATAAACTTGTTAAATTAAACGATAGCATAAATTTTGGTTTAACATATTCCTTGTAAATTTTAGAAATATATTTTGATAATGTTCAAGTTAGAATCTCGTCAAAACCCCGAGATCGAATTCCAGGCAGGACCATTATATTCACTTACGTCCAAATGGCCTTGTGGAAGCTATGAACCCATTTCCTTCCCGCAACTATGGTTTAAATAATAGATGTATCTCGAAAAATAATTTTATTTCATAGAAAGGCAATGCGAAGTTCACTTTTCAATATTATTCTTACAATCAAAGATATCTCTCGACAGTATAAAACGGTTGAGAAGCTGTAAAAGCTCGGCAGAGGACAAACTGATTATTCTTTCACAGGATATCAGTAGATACGACTTTATCTAAAAAATCTCATCTTGAGAATTTACCTTTCTTAATTTCCTCTTCTCTGAGAGGAAAAGTATCATAGTTTATATAACAAATTATTTAAAATTTAAATTAATTTACGTCTATAAATAAATTAGTTCGATAAAATACACCTGTAATAAAATATATTTTTTTAAAGATATGTGATTAATTCATATAAAATAAATATATCACGCAGTCTACGAACATCGCCTGGAAATGTTGGGACATTATAGCAAAGTATTATTCTTAAATGGAATAGTTTGAAACAAAAATATTCTTTACAGTAATTATTCATTGAACGGTTTCTAAAGAAATGAGGGATACCTTATTGATTAATCTGACATGTTTTATCCTTTAAACGTTATTTTGTGTGGATACCCATTGTTGAATAGACTCTCCAGTGATTTATTTATCACTATATTTATTTTCGTCTACTGGACAGAATATACGAGAAAACCTCTTAATGAAATATATGAGCTTTCCCACAGGATCTGCACTACCTCCCTACTTGACAAGAGAAATTGTTGATAGATCCGACGTTCATTTATAAAGCACCATTCAATTTTGGTTGACGACGACGCGATCCGCGCCGAGTTGGTCTAAGGACGTAACACTACTTTTTTGAGAACAAAAAAAATCTGTTACTTCCCTTTAATGTTACTGCAAAATTAGAATGGAATTATCAGGACAACACCCGTATGTTTGGGTGACTTGCCAATATCTGTTGCATGCTCGTGTTTCTTCAAAACCCACAAATGTCACATGTACTTTATCTACTGCAACGATGTTGAAGGGACCTTGGTTGCAGATTCTGGGACAACGTGCATTAGTCTTCATGGCAGGCAGCTGAACTACACCAGCACACTTAAAACATCAGTCAAGATTACTTGTGGCATTGTGCTAAAACAACCATCGATTGCTACCGAACAGTTCATTTTGCCCAATTTAATGCACAACACTTTCTTCGAACGGCGGAATTGTTTTGTCATATTTTAGATACAGCGGCACTCTGTATATCTTTAAACCCATATCGATAACATCAAGATATCGATTTCCTGGCAAAGCGACCCTATGAGGTTCGAACCAGTGCCTCTCGGTTGGAGTGTTCTCACTGCTCTGCTACACACCCATGTAAATATGGAATAAACAAACAAACCAACTGATTATAATGCAAAATGTACTATGCCCATGTATATATCAAATGTCATACCGTCCTGGGTATGACGAAAAACTACATCGACGTCCTGGGTATGACGATAATATCCGACAGCAAAGCCATTGATCAGGAGGTTTTGAGGAGCATAGAACCACCGCTTAATTACTAGTGTTTCCAGCTCCACCCTGACCCGGGTTGGTAGCACTGTTAGGGTCCCAGCTATGGGCAAATAGTTAAATCCCAAGCTGGAGTCAAAACACTTTGAAAGTATGAAAACTTAAATACCTTTTTGTAAAAATATTGCCAGCAATAAATTTCTGAAGAAAAATTATTACCAGCAATACATTATTGAAAAAAAAATATTACTAACAATAAACACCTTGTAGACCCATTTAGGTTGATATACCGTAAAAGAAAAACAACCCAAAATAAATGTCATATACCATTAGTCATTTACTTTGATAAACAGTTATACATAATATATGTACTGTAACTTATAAATTGGAGTCTAAAACAGCTATGTATTCATCATAACATATTGTAAATAGAAAGATGTTCTCAAATATGTTAAGTGAGTCTGAACACGTTTTCTTTAACACTGTTACAATCAAATTAGGCGTAAGACATTAATACACACATGAATTGAAATGCAGCAGAGTTAGTGAGGTTTGGGAAAGAAGAAATTCTTAAATATACTGTCAATAACTCTTATATACACTGTCAGTAGCACAAATTCACATATGTGGTCTGATAAAAAAATTATCGGAACTGGTGCTATAAAGAAAATCTACAACACATATCTATTCCCCATATAACCTCTTTTGAAATAGCCACATTCTAATGACGCACTTTATCCAGAACCATTTCTATTGAAGCAAGCATTCCTGGAACTAATTTTGGTGAGAGGGAGCAGCGCCCTCGGGTCATTCTGTTAAGTTTCGTCGACGTCTTGAAATTCTGTTCCTTTCAATTGGGAAACTAAAAACTTTCTTTCCGATTACTGTTATAAATAATAGAATTGAGCAAGAAAGTTATGTTAGTGTGTATGCGCGGCAAAGTTGGAGATCAAGATGAGCCAAACAGCTTGTCTCTGCGCACTTTACCTCCATTAACATAACCACAGTCCCGATATATTTTAATCAGACATCGTATCGATGTCTACATTTCGCGCTCAAGAGATATGCACTAAATGCTTTCTGTGAGTAATCGATTGTTTGACACTCGTGCATGAAGTTAACTTCACATTGACAAAACGGAAGTGCATCTATTTGACAGGAAAATCAACTGTTTGCGGAAGCTAAATCTGATTCATCAAATGATTTTATTTGCATTTAATGCTAGTTCTGGGCTTTGACTCTTGTAATTCAAGCAACGTAACTTTTCTATCAGAATCCATATTGATGTATGTGTTTTCAAGTTCACGTAATATGCACTAAATACTTTTATTGAGTAAGTGACTGTTTAACGGTAATGTATAAAGTCAGATAAACATTGACAAAACGGAAGTGCATCCATGTTGGCAAGAAACTCTGCTCGTTTGCGTTTAATTGAATTTAATACCAGATCTGCGGTTTATATATGCTCTCTCTCTCTCTCTCTCTCTCCCCACACACACACACACACACCACAAGCAAAGTAATAAAACCACGAGGACGCAAGGTGTTACTGAATGTTTGAGAATATGAGAAAAATACCACCAATAATAGTGGACAATAAAAAATAAACAAGAATTTAGAAAACAAAAGATAACGATCAACATTGCCTTTAAATTTGTGAAGATCACAGTTGAGGGCGAAGCAAGAAGCTGGAAGTGGTTTCCTCAAAGTAATAGTCCGATAGGAAAACCTTTTAGCTAATATTTTGGAAATATATTTAAGATGGTATCGACGAACTTAGCAGATTCATTCTTATAACAAAAAACAGCACCGATACTACTATTACTAATACTACTACTACTACAAGTTATAATAATAATAATAATAATAATAATAATAATAATAATAATAATTAGAAGAAGAACATTTATGTAACTGATATAATGTAGAGGGGGGGGGCGAGGTAATAATATAAAAGTTATTACTGTCATCCTCCATTTTTCATATTCATTCTTTTTACGTGCCATGTCTTTTCAGGACGTAGACGATCATAGCCCTCCACCGTCCTCTATCCCTTGCTGCTCTCAGTAAGATTCATTCTCTGCTTCCTCTCCCAAACCACATTTTGTCATCTACTTGCTTAAGCCCCGCAGGTATGTCACGCGTTGTTTTCCCTTGTCTCTCTTTCCATCTATTCGACCCGTGAGTATCAGATTCTCCAGGCCCTTCTCCCTCATTATGTATCTCAGAAACTTCATTTATGTTAAGTATAAACCTCCTCCTTATTTGCTTCCACTCTAAGATCTCATCGTTGCTCACACGCTCGGTCCATGATACCCTTAGAATCCGTTTGTAGAACTACATTTCTCTTGTGTCGAGTATCTTCTTCGCTGCCGTAAAGAACAGATGTCATGTAACAGCTCAGTATTCTTTTCTTTGTTGCCAAAAAATCTTCCTCTGTGGCATTACTCTACCTAGCTTTTGAAATGCATTCCTGCCCATCCCAATACGTTTACAGATCTCTGTCGCTTTTACCGTGCTCTGTCAAAACGTTTCCTAGATATTTAAACTTTCGCCTCTGTTTAATTCTAGTGTTCACGATCTGCAAATCGCATTTCGAGCTCATCATTTTGCTGATGATTCTGTCATGCATTCTCTCTTCATGTAGTTTATGCTAAGTCCCTTCTTCCCACTATCCGTCGCTACCTTCTGTAGATTTTGTAATTTCTTTTCTGTGTCTGCTATCAGTACTGTGTAAGTTGCTGAAAGTTTCTTTACCGCATTTCTTTGGAACAAAGTTTGCGTTATATGTCGCCGTTTATAATCAAATCAACTGTAAATATTCATGCAAATGTTTTTTTTTTATTGTAATGCAATAGTTCTAGCATAATAGCACTTGTAAAATCTAATATATCAAGGAATATGACGATTATATGCCTTCAAAGGCATTTTTTTCTTTCTGAAGCATTTTGTAGGAGTTGTATTTAAAGGCTCAACGGCTTGCTCCTAACTCATCATCCAAGAGAGTTGTAAAAAGACATTTTTAAGATGTTGACAGTTGACCGAATATAAGCTAAGGGATACATTCTATGTCTTAACGTTCCTAAGTCAATAATGGAAATGTCGGATTATTATTTTGAATTGATAAAAGTGGCCATTGATTTTCTTGCCATGGAGCCGTGTTTCTGCATGACGTAAATAGAAAATGAGATGAGGGCTGTATTGGAGAGAAAAAGGCACTGCACTGGATAGACCCTCACAGATTAAAGAAAGACTGATAAAAAACAGCAAAACACTATAATATAAATGGAAAGAAAATTTAAAAATCATAAAAAAAACAAAAATTGAAAAAAAAAAAGCGTGAGAAAAATTCAGAGTATATGACGATAATCGAAAAGAAATATTTAAGTCGAAGGTGGAATAAAATTAGTTCAAAACAAGAAACAAAATAAGAGTCAAATGTAAATAAAATGGAATAAAAAAAATGTAGCGCGTTTCTTAGAAGTCGTTAGAGTTTGATCGATAAATTTCCGCCTAATTTACGCAAAAATGAAAATAACACTGACATCTCATTTTAGCAGATATATTATCCAAAATTATACACAACTATCTTGAAATACAAAAAAATAAATTTAATCAATAAAATCGCCACTGTCATCAAACCTTTAGCCTATAGACGCCACCCGAATGTCCTTCATCTTTTCTGTGTGGTCTCCTTTTTAAGTTGTTGAATGCTGCCATAATTCTTGCCTTCAGTTCATCTTTGGTCTTACAAGAAGTTTTTTGTATATACAATGCTGATTGCAAGCGCAATTGACATTTCCTTGTTAAACATTAACTTCATTCTCTAACGTTAGATATGTGCAATTATAATGACAGCTAAATAAATATTTTACAATAAATAAAAATAAATATTGACATAATATAATACGGAAAACAAAGAAGAATATCAAGGAAAAAGAAAAATTAAGGATGAATTAAATTAAATTAAGAAATATCTGGAAATGCTTAGGAAAAGGTTTTAATTATAAAAGATCGGAAGAGAATGAAGAAATATGGGAAAAATAATAAATAAAGATGTAAGAAAACAGCCCTAAGATTGTAAGAATTTTGGAATGATGAAGAAAGAAAGAAGGAAAGAAAGAGAGAAAGAAAGAAAGAATGAAAGAGAAAGACAGAAGGTAGAAAGAACAAAAAGAAAATGGAAGCAAAAATCGTTTAAAAAGATGACTGATAAATTTAGAAAATGTCACTTTTATTAAAAATGAACGGAAAAACGATAAAAAGGATGACAAGTAAGATGAACGTTATATCGCGTCAAAAATAGAAGAAAAATAAATTTAAAAGATAAATCGAATTCCAACAGAAAGACAGAAAGTAAGGAATTAGACAGAAACAAATTCAGACAGAAAGACAAACAGAAGAAAGTTAGAAAGAAAGAAAGAAAGAAAGAAAGAAAGAAAGAAAAAAGAAAGTATAGGAATATGATGGAAGCAACACACATCTATCATATTTTAATTTTTCATTCTTTGAAAGAGAATAAATGGAATTACTAAAGAAACGTAGAAATAAATTAAGAATGAAGCCTAAAAGAAGAGAAAAATAATTTATACTGTTAGTAGAAGTCGAATCGAAAGGAAAGAAAGTAATCGTTAAAACCTGAAATAAAAAATACAGAAATGAATAAAATTACAAAATAAACAAGTAAACACTTAAATGAACAAAACACTTAAGGAAAATGGTATAAAAAGCAATTAAATTAAAAATAAAAAAATAACTACAGTTTTAAAAGACAGAGAGAAAGTAAGAAAGAAAGAAAAAATAACAAGAAGGAAGTAAATAATGAAAATAAAAGATGTTAAAATCATAAAAGATTGAAAGAACGAGAAACAAATAAAAATGAGAGTGGGAGGAAAACTGAAAAGAAATGGGTGAAATATCACGAAAAGAATCACGAAAGACAGAATAGCAAAGAGAAATGTCAGGTATTCTATGAAAATAACATATCAAAATGATAAGATAAAATCTGTCAGATACCTGGATAAATATCATAAGACAAATAAAGTCAATCCTAGTTAAATGAAAGACGAATGACAGCTTAATTGCGCTAAAGACAAACGTGACAACAAAAGAAAGATACGTCTCTTCAAAAAGTATTTTGACAGAAATATTGCATTTAAAATCTCTGAAAAATTCGTCTGGCAATATGGAAATACAAACAAGTTTTACGAGTAAAGAGTTTAATCAATAACACTTTTCTTTCACACATCTTGTATTTACTGAGAATTCTTTTGTCTTTTACAAGGCCTTAACTCTATTACAATACACGCTATTCATAAGCGATATTCATTCGCAACCTTATCAGATTAGCTGGCATGCTAATGCCTGACTTATTTTATGGTGTTGACAAATATGTTTAACAGAGTAATCACTTACAGTAAATAAGAGATGAGTGAAAGCTGCTAGACGGTTATAAATATATCAAATATCATATTATTAAAGCTAGATATTTTTATAGTGGCAAAAGGTAGATGGCGTATCTGTTAACAACAAATATTCAGAATGTTTCTCATTCCAACAGAAAATGCTTGCGTTCTCTCAGAAGAGAAGAAACAACTTCTGTCTGTACTTATGGGACTGCCAGCTGTCGTTGGAAAATATTTAAACCACTGAGATTCCAAGATAATGGACGTAGTGTGTGAATTTCCGCCATAATTTAACATAGGTTTCTAAAACGAAGCTGTTCTTTAATAGGGTGAGAGAATCTGTTTTAACTTTCATCAGCATAGCAGATGCTAACCTCCAGGAGAAGTGACTCAGTGCGCCTTCTCAAGCTAAAGATTTCCGCTGGCATTAAGTGGAAAGATTATACTGAATCAATTGCAATGGCTGGTTTACTGTGTGGAAGTAGACAATTTTCATCGCCAGTATCTGTGTTAGATATTTACAAGTTTACCATTGTCCTTGCTTTGAATATTGATGCCATATCTAGTATATTGCTTCTGCTGTATATTTAGAGATTCTTGAAAAAATGCAAAGAATAATCTGTAGTGTCATTGGTTCTAATCTGGCATCTCGGTTCCAGGCATTTTACCATCGACGTATGGAAATTTCACTGTGCTTTTTCTATCTAATAATTTCATAGTGATTGTTTCTTTGAATTTTCCACTATGGTATCTAGACATTAAAAATTTAAGCCCAATGGTAGATTGGCGATAAGGTCACATCATTTTACAGTTGAAATGGCTAGATGCAACCGTATGTTCTATGTTACTTCTCGCTTATGAAACTCTATTCAGGCTTCTTGTTTTCCAGTCAACTTTCGTCTCCAAGAATGTAAATGCAATACCAATCGTCTTCTTCTGTCTTTCCAGTGTTTGTTCTTTTATTCTCCTTTCTTCTTAATAGTATATTTTTCTCATATTTACTAACAGTCATTCACCCACCCAACTTGCTTCATAATGGCTTTATTACCTTTACTGGGGTGAAATGAATATTTTCTATCTTAATATGACAAAGAAAGGAGATTAAAAATTGTAAAAAAGTTTAATTTAAAATCAATTTTAATTAGTTACACTATTTTACATACGGACTTTTGCCTTCATATTTGTTATTTTATCACAATTTTTCGGTCGTTGTGGCCTACGAACTTCATCAGGGGTATATTGATCCAGATAGCTTACACGGAATACCGAACTGAACACTATTTATTTTACGGTTTCTATTTAAAGAGTCGGTTTCTGAATTTGGCGACATAGCAATTGTGACATAAATCCCTGGGGTGGACAGTGTACACTAGGACTCGGTGGAAACAGGCTGAACAATAACCGAGCTGTACTAAAAATAAGATATAGACAAATTATCCCTAGAAATGGGCAGTGAAACCTAATGTCTGTTCTCCGGTAGATTAAGAAAAAATCAGAATTCCCTGTAGGATACACAAATTGATATGCACCTGAAGGTCAGAGAACACAACAACCGATAAGTTGTGTTAACAACAACAAATATGAGGAAAATAGTCCACATGTAAATAGTGTAGATAATGATAAATCTTGATCTCAGAAACTTAGAAAGAAATTAGCATTAATCCTTTGTAATCTGATTAAAATTAACTGTTCACGTAGCCGTTGTAGTTCACTCAAATTAGTAGCCACACGACTAGTTCAAATTCCGGCCTAATGTCTGACATACAGTTCCGCACAAAGCCTCTCTAGAAAATTATCTACAATCAGTAGTTAACTGGAAATTAGATGAATTTCAATGCCTCCAAAACTGCTTTCATTTACTCAGGGTAGAAAACCATTTCTGTCTGCCATCAAAATGACTGATTCTAAACTCCAGTTGAGTAACAATCTACGCCTTCTTGGGCTTCCGTTTTTCCGTTGAAATAAAGTGAAGCGACTCTGCGAGGAAATGTTGGTTCCCTGTGTCGTTTCAGAAATTCTTCTCGTCAGAATACATCTTGCACATTTATAAATCTACCATTCATCAGTGTATTGACTACTGCTGACGTATCTCCTCTGGTTCTCCCCTTGTACATCTCGAGATTCTTAACGAAATTCAAGGAAGGTTCCGTAATGTAATCGATCCTGATCTGGAATCTCGACTTCAGTCATTTTCACACCCACATGACGTGGTTTCTCTGCATATATTCTACAAGGATTTTCTTTCTGTTCTGGTGAGATTTTTTTCTCGTGTTTCGACAACGAGATTGACAACTATGTCTCACTATTTTACTGCTAGATGCAAACGTCCCTTTTATTCTAACAGCTTCTTTTCTCGAAATTCTCACCTGTGAAACTCCCAATATCTTCTTTCACTGGCATTGGAAATTTAAATTCAACGGCAATCAACATCTTTTATCTTCCTGGAATCTGTCTCTTTTTTTTGTCATTTCCTCATTTCTCTTCACTAAATCTCTTCCTTTTCGTTCACACCGTGCAATCCCTGCGTCGTAGTTGCATTATTGCCTTATTTGGGGTGAATTGATTAAAAAGAATACTCTCACGAAATGATTTAGTCTGTCAATTTGGTACTATTAGTTATGGTTTGAATAACGTTATATTTTGGGCTTTGTAGGTTTCAGTGAGAGCGTTTCAATCTATAAGAAAGACAATGCTGGATTTCAAACAGTGGGGAAAGAGACTGGAAAATAATTGTCTATCTTAGCCAAGAAGTCGTGAATATTCACAGATATTAAAGTAAACGATTCTCGGATAGCTATCTTGAACTGCTTCGTGAGAAACTAACAATAAAAAAAAAACATAATACTTACACTTGGACGTCGAATAGAGAAATGTATATTACTGTGATTTAATTTTGTAAAAATCGGTGTCAAGTTTTGAGAAAATATATAAATCAATGCAAAAATATTATTGCTATTTTCATCATATTTCGACGCTAATAGTTAATGGTTTTGTTAAAGTTTTTTTGTTGTTGTTTTGTTTTCTTACGTATTTTTCCCACACAAACAGGCATTGCAACTATTATGGGACAAATCTATATATCCTCATGAATAACGAAATGCATTAATTGTCATGTTTTTGCATTTACTAATATCTACTCCCGCTTCCTGGCCTCGGTTTAGTGAAGAATTTGAATCTCAAAGTCGTATTTGATTTTGTGGGTTTCAATTTATAGAAAACATTCAGTCATTTATTAATTTATTTATTATTAGTATTTTTCCTGATTTGCTGTCTGATGAAATCCATTACCAAAATTTTACCTGAGAAGTGAGGTAAATTTTTATTTTTTCTAAGGAATATTAATGGATATATTATTAATGGACAAATCTTGACCCAATTTTTAGGAGGGAGCTCTGGTCATAAAACGACGTTTTTGTACAGCAAACATTGACGGTTTTCCTGTAATTATTAGTATGTATCCATCAATATTCATATTATGGCTTATGTTATTTGATACATTTCTTTGTTTATTATTCTGTAGCACCTGTCTATAATTTTGAAAAATTATGGTCCTCGGTAATATCTACGTAATTCATTCACTCGAAGCTATTTTTAACGATTGATCTGAGAAATCTGTCCGTTTAAATATTCCTGTCATTTGTCAATCATCCTTCTCATAGTCGATGTGTTTTGAAATGATTCCTTTGTGGCGCTATGTCCAAGCAAGTGTTTTTTAACATACATGTACATCATGCATATATATAGCTGTTTTTTTAATCATTGTTTGTGCTTATTAGTATAATACCATTTTCTGTGAGGAAAAGTAGTAGTAGTAGTTGGCACATCTCCCAAAGAATGTACTTCTCTAACTTATAAAATTATATTTAGATATTTAGATGCTCATTGGATTGTCCAGATTTCGTAAAAATAACGGATTTTCAGATATGCTTCATTTGGAATATATATCTGGAAAAGCCTTATTGTTAGATTTTCACCTTGAGCAACTAAGTTGAATTTTGGCATTTCTTATCTGACCTCCGTAAATTCTGATGGATCAGTTTTTGACTAAATCGGAATATTCTGCTAAAGAATGGTTTCGTAATTTGTCAAATAAAAAAACAAAACAAAAAAACAAAACAACACACGACGTGAAGACATGCAATCGAAGCAATAACCTAAATGGACATCACATTTAACTAGAATAACAACCAGAATATCGGAAAAAATAATAACACTAACAACAACAACAATAGAAACAACAACAATAATAATAATAATAATAATAATAATAATAATTATAGCAGTCAATTTAATAAACATATCAACGAAATTTGGGTTAAAAATGCATATATTTCCAAACTCGGTCGGATTTTGGGTGGGAATCAAGCTGAAAATCTCTCTCTCTCTCTCTCTCTCTCTCTCTCTCTCTCTACACACATATCCATACACAAGAGACAATTTCTCCTTCTCTCTCTCTCTCCCGATATATATATATATATATATATATATATATATATATATATATATATATATATATATATATATATATATATATATATATGAGAATAACAGACAGATTTTTTCAAAATCTCTGAGGAACATTTGGTGTTTTTTTTTTTTT
This sequence comes from Acanthosepion pharaonis, assembly GCA_903632075.3. NCBI lineage: Eukaryota > Metazoa > Mollusca > Cephalopoda > Sepiida > Sepiidae > Acanthosepion > Acanthosepion pharaonis. The sequence continues at coordinate 2,931,407 of CAHIKZ030004302.1, read as the reverse complement.
GTTTTGTTATTATTGTCTCAGTACACAAGCAAATATGGGTCATTGTTTGCTGCGTCAAGAATTCTTCATCCATCGCATATATATATATATATATATATATATATATATATATATATATATATATATATATATATATACAGAGAGAGAGAGAAAGAGGAGAAAGAGAGAGATTATATTTATGAATGTAAGAAAGTAGATGTATTTCATTGACATATGTTTTGTTAAAGATCACAGACACTATTTTTTACATAACCATTTAGATGACTTGCACAAGGGAATAAGAAGCTCGTGTTCAACGTATCTAATGAATGTTTAAAAAAAAATTAGACATTCCGTAATCAGTGATAAAGATATGCACAAAAATCTAGAAGTTCGTTAATTCTCTTTGTTTGCTAATATATATATATATATATATATATATATATATATATATATATATATATATATATATATGTGTGTGTGTGTGTGTGTGTGTGTGTGTGTGTGTGTGTGTGTGTGTGTGTACAGGGTGTAAAATACTTTGACAATCTTCCTGACACCAAGACAAAGTAAAATGTCCATATAAACATACTTCGAAAAGGCCAAAGTTTTACCTCTGTACACCAAAATATGTTCAAAATGTTCTCCGCTTGCTTCTACACACGTATGCACCCGTCGGATCATTGACTGGCGGACTTCTTCAGTTAGTCCCTCAGCGTGTCAAATTTGTTTTACGGAACTCCAAGTCTCGTTGACGAAGCGTCATTTATTTTTATTGACAGGTGCATGAATCAATTGTTTTAAGTGGCCTCAACAGATAAAAATCCCAAGGATTGAAGTCTAGGGAATGTGTCGGCCATGGAACCCGTCCTTTTTACATGTCCATCTTCCATAGCAGATCACAGCCATTGCATCGCGAACAATGTGAATAAAATGTGTTGGAGTTTTGTCATGCATTAACCACATTAACATGGTCTTAGAGTCTGTTCGAAATAAAGTTCCTGTAGACAGCTCTTGTAAGACGTCCAATTCAGGCCAGATATTAACCGTAAACTAATGCTGGTGTCTAGCTTCTATTTTACCACGGGGATTCCGATCAGTCCACAAAGGCTAATTTTCTAAATGTGTTATTCCTTCCCTTTATAATGTTTTCACATATGTAAACAAGACTGTAGAGACAAACGATGGTTCGGAATTTCAAGCAATAAAACATTGACAAAATTTCTCACGTGGTGAGTGATCAAAAAGACCCTGCACATGTCGCAAATGATACGGATACTGGAGTTACAAAGTACCCTGCATAGCTGTCCTATGAGATGTACCACATGCTTGGACCTATTGACGTGTACTAATAACTGGATCATCTCCGAGAGCCTGCAGTATGTATTCTTCGTGGTTAGGCTTAGGAGCGGTTCTCCCTTTTCCAAGAGCCATAGGTTGTGATTCCGCGGATCCTGTCTCAGCAACGCAACGGGAAACAGCATCAAAGTTTGGCTGACTTGATTGACTTCAGTTTGCAAACGGAACCTGATACAGCCGTGCAGCATTGCATCCAGTACCATTCGCGCGGTCGTATTTAAAAATCATATCTGCCAGCTCACAATATGTATATCTTGCCATTGTTAATGATTTAATAGATCATTATTTTTAGGAAAATTATTAATATGTTGCTTTTCAGGTAGATACTTGGTATATAGATAACTAGCAGTAGAGCCCGGCGTTGCCCCGGGATGTAACAGTAAGAGATAGATCAAGTATCGACCATCGTACAGACTGAAAAATAAAATTGACAAAGATTATTGTTTAAGGTTGACGGGCACGCATGACTTAATTAGATTTTTTTTTTTTTTTTTTACGAATTGGTCAAACCCAAATTCAAACAAAAACATTGTTTACAATGGTTATGAGTCTATCGATTGGTGAATAGAATTTTATTATAAACAATTGTCTTGTAAATTGAATTTTTAAAGCATTCTGAATGTAAAAATAAAGAAAAAAAGTGTGCAAGACAATAAGAAACACTACATGCCAAAAAAAAAGTGAGTGAAGTTTTGTTGAAATCGGTTGAAAAATGTAGGTAGCCTTTCTGTAATCTTTTAGTTTTACAATTTATGATATTTACTTATTGAATACAGTAAAAAAATTGCATATTTTGCTTGTGGTGATTCATAATTAGAATTCTGATTTGAATATATTTTCAACTCGTTGTTTCTAATACAAAAATATTAACTTTATTTGGGTTTATTAATTTATTACAAGTACTGTGTTCTTTCCTTAATAATTATCATCTTCGAAATATTGTTGTTTTTTTGTCTATCAGATTTTTACGTCGGATTTTTTAAATTATTTCTTAATACTTTCTTTTAAATATTGAATTAATTTCAAATAGAACCAATGCCTTATTGATCTGCCTTGTAAAAAATTGCAAAGGGAATTGTAAAAACGGCCCTAAAGTACGTGGAATTATCTTTCCCTAAAGATAAAAAATTATCCGATTTTTCGATTCGTACAATCAGTAGAGATAGTTAGATTATTGTTTAGGTTGACGGACACGCATGTCTTAGATTTTTTGGGTTTTTTTACGAATTGGTCAAACCCAAACTCAAAGAAAACATTGTTTTCAATCGTTATGATGAGTCCCCCGATTGAATAGAATTAGAATTTTATTATAAACAATTGTCTTGTAAATGGAATTTTTAAAGCATTCTGAATGTATAAATAAAGAAAAAAGTGTGCAAGACAATAAGAAATACTACCTGCCAAAAAAAAATGTGGATGTTTGTTTTATCGGCTGAAAAATGTAAGAAATCCTATCTCATATATAAAGGAACACACACACACACACACAACCTGGGTTTTTTAACACCACGGTTCAAAATATTTTAAATAAACAGTATATTTTCTGTTTTTATTAAAATCAATTTTGAAAAAATGATAATTGATTTTTAAAAGAATATCAAAGTCAGATTTTAATATTTTTTATCAAATCGAAAAAAAATGATTGAAAATGATTGATTATCTGTCCTTTTTTTTGACCAAAGAAAAAACAATATTTTTAACGAAAATTTCAGACGTGCTAGGAACGATTAAAAAATGTAAAAAAATACCCCAAAAAATAGTTTGATCTTTCCTCTTTAATAATAATATGAACATTAGACGATAAAATTTTGTTTTCGTCAAGTTGGGCTTTTTTTTCATCATGCTATGCTCTTTTGTTTACATTTTCGTGGGTGAGTTGTCCCCCTTTTATTCTCATGATGTGTCTTAATCGTGTTTTGAAATTGATTTTGTTAAAAAACAATTGTATTTTCCCATTTTTGGCGCAGTTAGAACCACCACAAGGTAATTTTATGTAGTCCTGTGAAGTTTTGTTGAAATCGGCTAAAAAATGTAGGAAATTCGATCCAATATATAAACGTTACACACACACACACACACACACACACACACACATACACACAATCTGCGTTTTATAATAAATCAGATTTAAGCACTTAATTTTTTTTTTTAATATTTTACATTTTACTCTGGGGGTTTTACTGACTTCTGTTAAATACGAAAACTATTTGTTAGGCATGTTCAGTTAGATCCGCGTAATGAACTAACTCTAATATAGACATTGCATGATGTTTGCCTTAAAATATAGTTAATAGGATTCTTCAAAAAATAGGTTTATTACAATTATATATCCATTATATTAGTATATACAACGGCACTTGTAATATTGGTTTAATCCCTTCATTTTATAATTGTAAATTGTGCCATGTATTAAGGGTCATTAAATAAGTGTTGTATTTCAGGTTTATAATTATATTTAATATTATTTAATCATACTACAGTCCCCTTTAAGATTATTTTTAAGTATATACATAGACATATATATATATATATATATATATATATATATATATATATATATATATATATATATATATATATATATATATATATATATATATATATATATATATATATATATATATATATCATATTATTTCATCGTATCTTCAAAGTATATTCTTAACTGGATGTATGCTGTCACGTCTTAATATGACGCTTCCTCCAGACATGTATGAATACCAAGCATGACCCAAACAACCTAACATATATTTTTAACTTTTCTGCCTTATTTTGACCTGTCTTTAGATTGGTCAACATTAACATACACTTAAGATATTAAAGTTTTAATCTCCACCAGATTCTTTAAACTTTAATAAGCAAAAAACTTACCGAACTTTGCCTGATAACATAGAAACATAGAATTTTTCGTGTTTCAATGTAAAATATTTTTAAATAGAAAGATTCTTATAGAAAATATTATGCTCTACATAATATTGAACACTTTCTTAAAAAAGTAAATGTTAAAAAACTGTGGCTTTTAAATCAGTTTGTTCTCTCTCTCTCTATATATATATATATATATATATATATATATATATATATATATATATATTATTATTATTATTATTATTATTATTATCACCGAAGAAATTTCGAGTCTGTTCAGTGTCTAGATAGGTGGTCTCGTGGGAATAATTTTTGCAGTAATCTAGAATATGTGAGTAATACACACACATTATACAATCATTATGAATAATATATTTTCTATAACTGCAGATTATGTGCAACGTATGAGTTTTGTTGTGAGTTATGTTTCAGATTTATTGTTCTAGGTTGATTTGCCAACAACAGGAATACACCCCAGTCTGCTTTTCTACTTAACCCATTGTTGAGAATAGGGGAATCGCCATGCATTCGTGAATGTGTAATTGTAATTAACAAAATGTGAATGCAGGAAACTGCTAGCCAGTACAATAACTGCATACTCATATATGAAGATAGGTTGAAATGTTAAAGTTCGACTATGAATTAATGCTACTGGAGCTGCTGGATATTGCATCCATGAATTTCAACTCTTTTATTAATAATTGCATTGTTTATGTCTCTGTAATTTAATATAACTGTTCCAATAAGATTGAATACGTAATAAGTGTTTTTTTCTTAGAATATTTTAGCATCGTGCTGCTACGGATAACCAACAGAAAAAAAAGTTTTAGTACCCAAGGAAATTCATGCTCTCATGACTGCTACATTAAGGAATAAATCACCGGCGATATCTCCAGTGCAAAAGTAGTCAGTTTAATTTCGGAGGGGAAGGAAAAGTTTTGCAGATGACCAAACGGACGTGTTATAACTCCCACCACCAAGAAAAGAAATTGATCTTGTTCACCACATTGTGAAGGATGACATCTTATTGATCATAAATCAAATAGCCAATGCGCTTAGAACATCACATGATATATTTTAAAATATTATGCACAATGAATTTGGTATGACGATTGTTTCTCTTCGCGGGGTGTAACGCATTCTGAATGCTTCAAAATCACAGCGGTCTGTTCAAATCATGGAAAAATTTGACATTGAGGCAGATTCATCTGGTTTCCTTGAACGTTTCCTAATCCAGGATTTGGTTCAACACTTTGAACAGCGACAATTCATACAGTGAAAAATACATCCATACCTATTCAAAATTAGAGTAAGGCCGTCTCGTCTGCAGAGAAGGTGATGGCCTCTATCATTTTAGCATGCAAAATGCATTGTGTTTATTGACAATCTTCAAATGTGACACGCTGTCAATGGAGTACTATGCCATCATAATGAGTCAGCTATGAGAGGCTAGCCAAGCATCGAAGTAAACTGAAGAATGTGGTCATGTCTCATCAGGACAATGTTCCAGCACACGAGTCCTTGATGACATTGGCTGGTGTCCGAGACTGTGGATTTAACTGGTTGAGTAACCTTTCTTTTCTCTTGATTTCGACCCATTTGATTATCATCTGTTACCAACTTGATTAGAACCCACAGTGATTATGACTTCATATCCAGTAATGTAAACGTTTTTGCCAAAGAGGGTGATTAGCTTCTTCAGAAATGGGATCCAAGCACTGATGCACTTATTAAAGAAGTGTTTGGAAGGCAAGGAGGACTATGTGGAAAAATAAACCTTATTTAGCACATTCCATGTGAGTATCTTGGTCAGACTATGAACTTTTCAGCCTGCATTCCAATGATTCACTCTTGTTATTTGTAGGTTCATTAGAGAACGACATAATCTGTTTGACTATCGGATAACTTTTAATGCCAGTGTTGTTTAAATTGCATTAGAAATGTTTTTAACTCAGAAATTTCAAAATGCGGAAAATAATAATATTTTATATTTTCTTTTTCATAAATTGTACGGGTTGTACGAATGCAGCGCTTATGGAAAACATGAAATTGTCGAATATGTCTCCTGTAATAGGAACCAGAAATCGGACATTTGTAATTGCAAGAGGTAAGTATACATTTAGATTGGTAAATTCCTCTGACATCCTACAGGCGAAGATAAATATTTCCAAAGAGTTTGTTCCGGTGGAGATGTAATAAGC
>CAHIKZ030004302.1:2835000-2922500 GCA_903632075.3 Acanthosepion pharaonis | reverse complement strand
ATGTCTTGTTTAACATTGGGTTTCCGGTTCCTTCTACGTTCTTCTCAGTCTCTTTCGTTCTCACTAGCTCTTGCTTCTTCGTGACATTATCGCTTTGCTAGGTGGTGAATTGTTAAAAAAAAAAAAAAAAAAAATGTCTTCATAAACTATGTCTTTTGCAACTCCATAATTGATTCCCACGATTGCTGCCAGTTATTCCAACCTTATTTGTCGGCCTTCCCTTTTTTCTTTAACGGTTTTTGAGGAAACGAGTTTAAAGATTACGCTTAAGTTCGAAATCGTCGAGTTGGCATTTCATTCCGGTGATCAGTACAAGCCATATAGCACAACCTTATAAAATTTATAATTTACTGAATCTCTATAAATTGGATATGGAGAAGATGCATAGTACAAGCAGCTTACTAGTGCCATCAAATACGACATTCAGAAATTATTCTGAACAATTTAACTATATTATGATGTAATATAGTTTACAGTGCTGTAGTTTCAGGGGTATAATCAACGAACAATGCAATTTTTTTAAGAAAATGGTCTTATACATTGTGTCTAACTCTATTATGGTGTTAAATACACATTTATTTACTTTTCTTTTAATTAGTATGATCTAACAAATGTCTTAATAAATCTTATTCACTAACTAACCTTTTTGTAATCATTTACAATGTTTAGATAGTTTTTAGCTATTAAATACCGTAAAAATAAATTCTTATCGTGGTATTAACATATTCAGCAAACATGTGGAAACAGAATGGTTTCAATGTATATACAAACATAGAAATAAGAGTTAAGTACAGATGCATTTTGCGAAATTATATAAACTGTACAGCAAAATGAACTTAAGAGTACAAGAAAACGTATGAGGATTTAATATCGACGGATATTATCTCAATAATATAAAATTATACAGTACTGATAGCAGACTCAGATCTGTGCTTTACCTATAAATTCTTACATAGTAATTGTTCGGTAAAGTTTTCGCTATGGCACGTAGAAATTATGAATTTGAGCAAAGCAGTAGCTGTCATCCATGTTGCATCATTATACATTTGGAAATATCTAATGTAACCGTCAGTTCTATGCTAACAGTTTCTTTTCTCGAAATTTTTCGCTTATGAACTGTTTTCCGGCTCTATGTAATTCAGCCAACATTTATCTTCCAAAAAATTTTTTAATTAAATTTCAATCGTTATCTGCTGCCTTCCTGATTACTCTTCTTTTGTTCTTACACATTAATAATGATTTCTGTGCTCAAATTCCTTTTCACCCAGTAACCCGTTGTATCTTAGTGGCATATTTTTTTAATCAAAGAAAAAGTAGAACAATGGACAAACATTTACAAGTAAGTCAATAAATTTCATATTCGTCAGCAAAGAAAGACAGCCTATGATATTATCTATGGGAATGTCAGAATCAAGCAGGTTCCATATTTCAACTATTTATTATACGGAAAGCTATGAGGTTATGCGAGACAAAGAAATCTGAAATGTCATCGGTATAGTGACATATATCTTCCTGAAGCTAAGTAAAACAGTTCAGATTTAGGTTAATTTCGTTAGAATCAATGGAAAAGTGCTGTATTACTAAGCTATATCGAATCTTCTATATCGAATCTTCTATATCGAATCTTCTATATCGAAGTGGGACAATTTATTCAGTGGCTGGGAGTGAGAAAAGTGGCGGGACATATGGGAACGATGATAAATTAGTAAAGAATGTAATAAAAAAATAAGACATCTATAATTGCAAATAGAAAGAGACAGTTGGCAATTTCGCGGACAAATAATATAGAAAACAAGTCTGTAGAATCCGCGCAGATTACATCAGCTTGACTTTTGTCTTGGCTACGCGGAAATATTCAGGTTAATAAAAAGAAGGTACGGGGATGTAGTAGCAATAAAAAGCGTCTCTTTTCTTCCAGGGAGAATATCCCCAGTCGGTAGACATCTTAATTTCAATGAAAGTACGGGAATAGCACAAATACACAGGGGCAGAAACAGATACACACACACATAGACAATACTGCTAACTATATTAATGTTTATTTTGCTGTATTATATTGATTCACACTTTACGTCTCCTTCAACTTATTTTGTGAGATATGTTGTTTATTCTGATAATGTATGTAAATTCTTCGTCGTGGAGTACGTTACATACATTTGTTTCATTTACAAATATTGAATTCATTTATTTGAATGTACTAAAACCGAATCTTGTCCAACTGCAACAACCCTGTGGCATCTATGGCCTTAAAGAATTAACATTTGCGTAAGTGAAGCAGGGAAAACAGCAGGTAGATAGATAGATCAGAACAGACTGGGATATATATATATATATATATATATATATATATATATATATATATATATATATATATATATATATATATATATATATATATATATATATATATATATATATATATATATATATATGCCGTGCAATGGGTTAGAGTCTCCGACTTTGAGGCAATCAGATTTCTATCCCCACTGCTGAAACTGTCTGTCTGTGCATGACAAATTATATATATATATATATATATATATATATATATATATATATATATATATATATATATTATGTAGGAATAAAATATCGCTTCTGCCACTGGAGATTTTACACTGATCGCCAGAGAGCAAAGAAAAGCGATATCACTTTAAATAATTAATTAGATCACGTGATGGCAAATGAAATGTATGTATATATGGGAATCACTATTTCTATTCTATCCTCTATTACTATACGGATCGCTAATTCTACAATGTCCTCTATCTGTATACTATTCGCTATAGTATTCTCCCTAATGATTACGGATTACTATTCGGTGGTTACTTTTCGAGCGAGTATTATTGAGTATTATTATTTCTAGTGTTATTCGAAGACGTCTGACACCTGTATTCTTCAACGGCATTAAAATAGATTTATCTGCGATTACAAAATCTATAGTGACAACGTGTATTTTTTGGCATTTCAAAAGTAGCAATGAGTGCTCGTTGACATCATATATATATATATATATATATATATATATATATATAGATAGATAGATAGATAGATAGATAGATAGATAGATAGATAGATAGATACTAGTTTTTCTGGAGATGAATAATTGATCTAATAAGAAAACATTAAAATTATTTTTATCCCTATTTAGTCGAAATGAAAATATTTCAATAACCACTTACAGACATTTATCACTGGTTCTCGTATGATCACCGGATTTAAGCAACATCGACCTGGTCATTACCTACATGAGTGAGCGCTTTTTGAAAACCTGTTGCTGTAAGTTTGGTTACGGGGATAATGAAGTGTATAAGGGCATGGAATTGGATATCGAGGAGGCCGATGTGCAGTTCCAGTCGCTTTCGTTGTGTTCATTTTCGCACGAATATCATTTTCAGGAAAGGCATGGCTACACTTATTCTCCCACTTCCCAGGGTATGTTCTGGCTTTAAATAAACTATAAAAGGTTGATAACCCGAAAAAAAATCAATCAGCAAATTATCGACTGTTCTCAAGATAACTATTTTTCGAGGCCTGCGTTCTCTGGACCAATTTCGCCAAGTCTAGCCACATATTCCTTTTATTTATTATCAGTGTATTTCCATGCCTTAGTTAGAAAGGGAGTAGAGACGTTTTCTGTTGCCTTCTATATGGCTTACAACTTTTTTTATGAATTATATGACCTACTAAACACTTCTTTGTTGTCTTGTTTATTAGTTTCCAACTGAGTAAATTCCCTAGTCTTAATCAAGCATAATATATGCGATAACCATAAAATAGTGGCTATGACCATTTTAGCAAATTGCTCTAAATTCTTCACGCAAGAAAGGTTTTTAATTTCCAAACTCTGGCTAGGATGGACAAAATACCATAAAAAGATGTGGCTTTTTTTTGTTTTGCCTATATCTATGTCTGCAATGACCTGGGTGTGCCGATAAATGCTTACACGTGCTGACAAATAACTAACGTGGCATTTAAATCTTTCATTATTTAACACTAAAAATTATCCGGCTTCTGAATTTGTAAATTACTGACGGCAAGCAAGCATGTTGAATGCTGACGCCAGGAACATCATCTGAGACATGTTTATCATATTCACGCAAATTAAAAAAATTAAGCAAATCATCTCTGTCCCGTTGTTTATGTAACTGCTTGCATTAGAATTTTACCATGATTTCAAAATCGGATGCAGACTTGATATCACGTGCTTTTGCATTCGACAGCTGAAAGTAATACCATATGAAACCTGAACACGGCTTCTTAATATGGTGTGAAATTGTGTGCACAACATAAAACTTTTTTTTCTCTAGACTGTACTTCAAATAGAGAACTGAATTTCAATGTTCAAGCAATTCATATGCGGATAAAAGCATTTGTAGGATTAATCCAGGGACTATGCCCAAAGCTTTGTGAGTTTAATATATGGACACAGCAGAGGTGAACTGAAACTTGGTGAGTTTAGTCACTGAAGGCAAATGACTGATTCTGAGTCATCAAGAAAAGGCAGAAATTCGATTAGAAATTTCAATGTATATTACCTGACGAAGGCCGGAGAGTCCAACATCTGAAACGTTGTTTATACGACAATAAATCTGAGGACAATAGTTCGAATAATGCATGTAGTGTAAATACTAGTTTAGGCAATTTACTTCAATTTGGAATATTTCTGTGTAGACAGTAGAAAGAGTCAATGAGTCACTATTTTGACACTGATATTATGAAAATAATTAAAAGGGTTCATTTGAAAACCCCGAACTGAATTTGGAGCATTGGAAAGATTAAAAACGTGAGAACATGAATTGAAATATGAAGCATTTTCCCCTTTCCGATAACCAGAAACGAAGAATTAAATGTTGGATCCAAAATATGATTCGAGAAATATAAAATGTAACTGTTTTCAGCTGTAAAAAAACAAATGAAATTGTTATAAATTCAGAGCCTATAATGTAAACAAACTTAAAATATGATTTGAGAATGTAAAATGCAAACTGCTTGCCAGCTTAAAAACAAATGCAATTGTAAGAAATCGTAAGCCCATAATGTAAACATTCTGAAATGTTGTTTTGTAAATATGCAAAGTAGGCAAAATTATTTAACCGGTTCTATTGAAAAGCCAGAAGAAGCATTGTGATCTGCTGTCGAGATAATTCCTGACCTTGTGCTTTTGTTTTTAAATCATCTCTAAGGTTTAGAAGAAAAAGGGAATGTCAAGATAGAGATTTGACCTGGAAAAGTTAAATTTCTTGTACCAGGAAGTATATAAAGCAAGTGAAAATTAACCCGTCGACATTTTTCGTTATTTTTTAAGACATTTTTATTTTAGCCATCGGAAATGTTCTTTGACCCAGCGTTCGATTACGAACGAAATTTAAAATTCACTGCTCAGTGATCAAGGAACATAACGTGCGGTAGAAGCAGAATAAATAACGAAGCGGCAAGCAGATAAACATCAGTTGACTGACGGGTTTACTGACCGGCTTAGGAAGGTCCCAGGATCAAGCCTGGCCAAGCGTGTTACATATGTTGTTCAGCAGTCTTTCGCCAATTCATAGAATAAAGAGAAATAGAATTAGGAGAGAAAAATCAATGATGTGAACAAGACATTAAAATGAATAAAATACAAACAAACGCTACTGACAAATGAATGAAGAGAAAAAGTTTATATTATTCAACCTTGTTATTTTGCATTCTATATCTCTCTCTAAGGATATGTGGTTAGAATGTTCGCATTTTGACGATAAAAATCGTGTTCGGATCTCGGCAGCAAGGATTCATCAAGGAAATGAATACATGATACTGTCATCCTGGAAAGATGATACTAGCATTCGGATCAATTAGTAATTGCTTGCAAACCATATAATGAGTTGACTCCAGGCGTGTGAGTGATAATTTGTAGATTCTTCGGAATCTGTTATGGTCCGGTTAACCCAAAGTCATCGTGACTCTCTTTGTTGAAACTTTTGATCAAACCAGATTATGCGTTCCCGACATAATTTCTATTTAATGTCCGCTCAGCATAATTGGCGCACAAACCACTGTTTAGATCTATGGGTTTTGATGCAACATAAATGGGCTGGCTTGATCGGGTGTCTGAAAAAAGGAAATAGTTAATGTCCCTAGCAAACGAGCAGCCATTATGTTTTAATTTCCGTATAAATATCTAGTACAATGATCGATAAGGAAATGAACAACAGTATGAATATCATATGATGAAAACGAAAAGAGAAACATGTATTTTCAAGATAAGTGATGATGAGATCAAAGGGCGAGATTTGTGTATTATAAAATGCTCATCCTAATTTTACTTTTCGTAATCTAACATAATCATCTGTTTGTTATTTTAACATTACTCGCAAAGTCTTCAGGATATTAGCTTCTTTTTTGTTAAATTTAACATTCAAATCATTTCCACTAATCTACTATAATTCGTGTCATTTATTTTGACGCCATTTAAAATTAAGAAGTGTCGTATATTCATTAGTGTCTATAAATTAACTGTACCATTTCAAAAACTCATAAAAATGAAATTAACTCTATTGGGTTTAATGAATAACGTAGGTAGGCAAATAAAGTTTTATTTCAACACCTTATAACACTTCCAGATTATGCCCATTGCTTGCAGTCAGTATATCTAGACGAAGCGCAACTTGTGTTTTTTGTAACACGTTTTCCGTTTCTAAAAACTTCTTCTCCCCAGAAACGCATGCTAGTACGAGTTGTTGGTTGTTTTTAATATTTTGTACTGCAATTCCGCTCAAGTTCAGTGCCCCATTTCATTTCGATGAACCAAGATAGATATCGCACTTAATTTGCGGTGTTTTCATTTTTTTTAAACCAGGAATCAATAATAAACACTGTTAACATTTACCTCAAAGGACCAGCAAAACTGAATAAAAATAGAATGAACTTTACATAAATTAAAACTTTATAAAATTCCTTTCCATACAAAGAGTTGTATTCATGGAACTTAAATCTAACGGATGCCATGTGCTGTGGGATTTGTACAGATAATTCACCCATTATTAGAGAGTATATAGTAACTTCTATCCAGCATATCTCACCCAGTTGACTTCCAATATTTGCGTGCATATTTCTATGTATTATAATTCTACCATTTCACCATCAGTTCAGTTCGATTTAGACAAATCATTATTTATGTATTTTTTTGCCTATCTTTCTATATTTTATCTTCACTATTTACATATGTGTCAGTCTCTTTGTTTCATGTTTTAGGCAAGTGTATCCCCATTCTAAATCGATTCACCTTGTTTCAACCATGTTGTTGAATATCCGATTCTTAGTCAATGAAATATTCTTTTTTATTCCTTCATTATTTTTCTGTATTTTTTTTTTGTATTTTTTGACATAGTTGGAGGCAAATATTTGTTCTTTGTTAATTATTTCAGCTTAACATTTTCTTCTTACCATGGAACTTTTTCGAGTGTGTCGCATTTTACAAAAGTTATGTTAGAACAAAAACAAAATTTACAAAATATTATTTTTTGAGTGTATATCATTCGTAAGACCGACAGCTGAATTTACCCAGAAATTTTAATAAAATATATATAGAAATACATATTTATATATACAACTATTTTTTTAACAATATGGTTGACAAAACAAGGGTTACATGATTCAATCTATCAAAATCAATTACGTTAATAAATATATTTGTGACAAAAATAGATACTATTTACTGACTATAAAATTGTATATTTCTCATAAATCAACGTACATTGCGTTAACGAAATATGAAATCTAAAAGCAAAACGGAATACCCACAAATAATAATTTCGCTAACTTCACAGAAAAGAGTGCGGAAATGTCATATGCTATCTATCTCCTTATACAGTAGTGGATGCAGGAAAATCTTTATACAGAGGAAGAAAAGACTGAAATTAACCGAAATGATTTTCTACAGAAGATTCCTGAGAATTACTTGAAATTTAGCAACGAGGAAGTCTTAGTGGAAGTGATAACAAAAGGTACACATACACACAAAAACAGAAAGAGACAGCCGGAATTTCTTGAACACACCATGAGGAAGAAGGGATGGGAAAACATGACTCTCACAGGGACCCAAGAATCTAAAAGAGATAGGGGAACGCATCCGACTAACTATATGACAAACCTGTAACTTGGTAGGCGGAATGGATGCACGGCGGCAGAAATGCTGCTAAGAGCCACAAGGGATTGGATATTGATGGGAGCTGAGATCACCAAAGTCCTGAAGTGACACGACACACAGAAGTTGGTTGATAACATTTGAGAAAAAATAGTTAGAACTATGGAAAGTGCTCGGATGAACTCCAACTCCTAGATCCAATAGGTCTGACCTTCATGACTAGGACCAACCTTACCATGGTAGCAAACAACCAACATTCTCTCCGTATTCAATCGGTGAGAATTTCTTCTCTGATCCATATAAACTAGCCCTTAACGTAACCTTATACCTCGAGAGGCCCGCAGCCATTGTGCAGGCTGAACCTTACTGTCAACAAAAAAATAAATAAATAAACATTACCTTGCCTAATAACACCTGGGGTAATGTTGTAGTTTCAGGATGAAGTAGAATGTAATAAATTCACAGTAGAATCCTGAGGACAACGTGAAATTCGAGGAGGTATATCTCCAGAAAGAGAGGAAAATAAAAACAGGATATATCCTATATGTAAGTATTAATGTTCACAAACAACGAGGATTTAGGTAGACCATTGTCATTGAAGGAAAAGCAGAATTTTAATGGCCGAAACGACACAGGAACAAAATAGAAAATTAATTAGGTCAATATTTTCAACAAGTATAATATACCACGTTTAAAAAATGATATCAAAAGAGAGAAGAGAATTATTCAAGCAGTTGATTCTAGCCTTAACTGATCGGAGTTGTTGAAAGAAACATACTTTCTTTTATTAAGAAATGGACAAGGTCCGACAATTTATTTATTAAAGACATTTTTATGTTTAACGTTGTTATTTTATAGATAAAGTATTTAAGCAAATGCTCTGTTTATGATAAACAGTATTAAATAACATTTACCGGCCTGAATGAAGGATAGAATATTTTCTATGAAAATTTCTCGGACATTCAGGCCGGTAAATGTTATTTAATACTGTTTATCATAAACAGAGCATTTGCTTAAATACTTGTATCTATAAAATAACAACGTTAAACATAAAAATGTCTTTAATATATACTTTCTTTTGCAGAGTTGTTAAAAGCAAATGTTTGGCGGGGTTGTTAAAAACGCATGTTTTTTATCAAAGTTGTTAAGCGCCAATACTTTGTTTGTTTTTTGTTTTTTTTTTCGAATTATGACGAGCTACAGAACGAGCTTTCGGTACCACAGCTTCTCAGTTGACTGATCTTAACAAGTTGGGAATATCTATTAGGGACAACAGCTCTTTGCGTCTTTCTCCATGAGGTGTTGAATGTGTAAATCACATTGCCAGCTGTCGATAGAGATATGTTTGATGTTTAAATAGTGACGCTGCCAAGGTGACTCGTACTTGAGAACTCCGTGATTCGAAGGACCGCTGTACCTATTTTGTAACCTGATGTTCTGACTGCAGTAATACTTTTATCAAAACCTGTCAATATATGACGCACATTTTTCTGCTATACATGTGTCTGGTATAGTCTTCTCAGACTAGCTGTGTTGATATGTATTTGCAACACGGCATTACATTTTTTTCGCATACTGCTCCCTCACTGAGTAATAATAATATCTAGAGAACTGAATCTCCCCACCGAGCATAGAAGAAATTAATTCATACTTCCCCCATAGGGTATTCTTGCGAAAATGTAATCAACGATAACAGCCGGTATTTGAACTAAGCATTTAGCTCCTAAATTCCAAGTCGATAACACACACAGAGACAGAATTTTTATAATTTTTTAAATGTTTTTTTCTTACTATTTGTTTATTTAAACCTTGTATAACAGCAAATTTGTCCAAATCGTATAACAACAAAATTGTCCAATTGTTGGATTAAGATTTGAAATGATCAAAGATATATTAATGGAATCCTCCGAGCTTTTTATAACACTACTGGATTCTATTTGAGCAATAAGAATGCATAATTTTCTCCGAGCCTAACAGAAGAATCCTGATGAAAGCGTTCAAAAACGAAAATGGCATGTTCATCATTAATTAATCATAGCTAAGGATCAAAGTTCAAGAAGGATTGTAATTAACTTCATATATATATATATATATATATATATATATATATATATATATATATATATATATATATATATATTTACTCCATGATAATTCTCCCACTTAACGAGATGGTCTTCTCTATTTAATCTTCTAAATTCCTGCCCTTGATTATCAAGGTGGTTCACAGATTTCAGGTACGATTTCATTTTCAAAACTTTTGTTCACTAGTTTTGGATTGTCATAGCTGAAACTCTTTTTCTCGCATACACTTAAGCTAGCTCATGTGGAAGACTCTTGCATTGATCATTTTGAAAATAGCTAGCGAGTAGTAGAAGCGATAGGCATAAATAAACTACAGAAGAACTCAAAATTGATCGCTACATTTAAGTAGTGAATTAATGTTTAAGCTTACCTTTTAAAAGTTCAACGATAGTTCTTCTACTGCCACTTAATTTAAAGACGATTTGGTGTATCTAGATCCTTATTATCCGTACAAACACTTATTTTTATTTCATGGACGACAGATAAACTTAATAGAGTGTAAAGATGGGAAAATAGAAAATAGAATTAGTTATACATTCAATATTTGAAGAGTCAGTGAAACATAATAGCTAAATAATATTATGGAATCAATATGAATAAATGCGAGATTGGAGCCCAATTCTCCCACGAATTCTCAGATTAAAAATCCCAGCTCTAATTTATAGTAATTTGGTATAGAGTACACCAACCATGGAGACACTTTGTGACATAAGATCTGTTTAATGTGAGAAGCCCGAGCGCGTACACTCCGACTAGGAACAGAAAATCGCTGGCCCCGATGCGAGCATGGATTCCTCTCTCTGGTGCAATGGGAGAGCGCGGCCTCGGGCAGCTTTGCACCAGGGCTGGGCACGTCTCAGTAAAATTTTGCTCAGTTGCGACTCTGTCTTTTGACGGAGCCGCCTCTGAACGCACTCTGCCCAAAGAGAGAGAGAGACGCAACTGAGAGATGATAAATACGGTGTTACAAACTACTTGAGATTAATCTGTATCTACTCACCCCCCCCCCAACGTGGTAAGGTTGTGACACAAGGTCGGTTTAATGTGGGGAGCCTGAACGGGTCAACCCGGGCTAAGAACAAAAATTGTCCTAGTCCCAGCAACCATGGATTCCGCTAGCTTCGGTGCGAGCGCCGATCCCTCTCTCTAGCGTAATGAGAGGGCGCTGCCTCGGGCAGCACTTCCGCAGGGCTGGTAACCTCTCAGTATAATTTTCCTCAGTTGTTAATCTCTGCTTTGACAGAGCCACCCCTGAGCGCACTCTGCTCAAATTAAAAAAAAAAAACTACTCGAGAGATCAGCTTGCACACTAGATATTTATGCTGTCTCCCAAATAAACGAATTGTGACAAAGGTTAGTTTTTATGGTGGGGACCCGAGCGAGTACATCCGGGTTAGCAACAAAAATTTCCCGCGGCCCCCGCAACCGATGATAAATAATGTGTTACAAAACAATCGAGAGAGTAGTTGATTAACTTGACCCCCACCAGCACCACTGAGCCAGTTTGTGACACAAGGGGAGTTTTTAACGTAGTGACCCGTGTGTCTTCCCTCGCGTCACGAGTTTTAGCTGGTCATAGCTTGTTAGAGCTGGACTAATCCAGTCATAGCTGGTCCAAGCAGGTCATAGTTGAGATACTACAAGCGTAGGGACGGATCCCTGTTACCTTTAAGTATCAGAATGTGTATACCGCTAGAGTGAGTGATTTGTATTTACTTGAACCCACAATGAGTCAGCTTCTGACACGAGGTCGGTTTTTAAAGTGGGGAAACCAGTGAACACAATCTGGGCTTAGATGGTCAAACCTTGTCGATTCTGGTCAGAGATGGTCTAAACTAGTCATAGCTGGTCCAAGCTTATCAGAGCCGGTACAAATTAGTCCTAGCTGTGATACTACCATCACAGGGACGGATCCCGGTGACCGGCAAGTATCAGAATGTGTATACCACTCGAGTGTGCAGTCTGCCCAAGGAGAGAGACGCAACTGAGAGATGATAAATAGGGCCTTACAAATCACTCGAGAGAGTAATTTGTATTTACTCAACCCCACCGCCGAGGTCAGATTGTGATACCAAGTCGGTTTGATGTGGGGAGACCTTGCGCGTACACACGGGTAAAGAACAAAAATTCCTCGATCTCCACAGCCGTCGGTTGCATTAGCTTCGGTGCGTGCACCGATAACTCTCTCTAGTGCAACGAGAAGGCACGGTCTCGGGCAGTTGTTACCCAGGGCGGCACCTCTCAGTATAATGTCCCTCAGTTGCAATTCTGTCCTTTGACGGAGTCACCCACGAGTGCAATCTGCCCAAGGACACAGACGCAACTGAGAGATAATAAATAGGGTGTTACAAACCACTCGAGAGATAGAGAGTAGTTTAAGAACGTGAAGTTCAATATCTGTATTCTATATTATCTAATTTTAGCCAATATCACTCTTCAGATTTAACTAATGGTCATAATGATTTTCCTTATTTAACTGTCCTTCATTAAATTTCTATTATTAGAGGATCATTTTGATATTCATATGACAAATAAATCTGTTTAGGAATATCGTCTTATATAGTGTAGAAAAGTGTTTGAAATTTACATTTTACTTGGCCTGCAACAAGTTAGCATCTAGTTGTAAAACTGTCCTTAACTATAACAAGCCAATTTTTGTATGAAATGTTCATTTAAAATGTTCGTTTAAAAAATTTTCAAGTAGTGATATATCTTAATTTGCGAAACGATAGAAGCCTGTAGTATATATATATATATATATATAGAGAGAGAGATATATATATATGTGTGTGTGTGTGTGTGTGTGTGTGTGTGTGTGTGAAAATATATAGAAAATAGGAAGGAATTGGTTAGGTAAATAATCTGGGACTTCTTATGTCGCGATTTGGAATCATATTTTTTTAATAAATAATTATATATATATATATATATATATATATATATATATATATATATATATATATAATGAAATGTAAAAAGTCCGACAATTATTTAAAAGAGTTTTTTATGTTTATACGTTTTTTTTTTTATAGATAAAAGTATTTAAGTAAATGTTCTTCTTATAATAAACAGTATTAAAAACATTTACCGGCCTGAATGTCCGAGAAATTTTCATAGAAAGACAGAACGTATAAACATAAAAAAAATGGCTTAAATATTTGTCGGACTTTGTCCATTTCATAATCGTCATTTGTTTACATTCGGATTGGGTAGAGATGGATCAATGAGAGCAAACCATGGAGAATTTTGTTTAAAAACAGTAAAATCGACTTTGCTAACCGAACGCTCCTCTGTAGCCCAATCGGTTAAGGCACGTTAGGCTATATGACGGTTCCGTATAGGATACAGGTTCGATTCTTGTCGTAAGACGCATATTTTCTATGGAAATTTCTGGGACATTCAGGCCGGTAAATGTTGTTAATACTGCTTATTATAAACAGAGCATTTACTTAAATATTTGTATCTATAAAAAGAACGTATAAACATGAAACATATCTAATATATATATATATATATATATATATATATATATATATATATATTAGCTCCTGAAAAATTTATTTCAGTTGAGCTCTCTGGGGAGGAGGTGGGTTTGTAAACAGTGACTATTATAGCAATATAGCGAGACTCTTCGCAAAAGCGAATTGAGTCACTGTCGGTCACTGGGCGTGTTTCTAAAAATAAATACGCTAAAAAATCCATCTTCATCCCTACCGCACTGCCGACGGCTTAGTGGTAGAATCTCCGACTGACACCAATTTAGTCGGGTTTCATTCTTAGCTAGAGGCAACCGGATGTCTAGCCACACTGATGAGCTGCGAAACAGTCTGTCTGTGGATGACGTTATATATATATATATATATATATATATATATATATATATATATATATATATATTAATGTGTCAAAATAAAATTTATTGTACTTAATTTAATGTTTAATGGTGAAAGATAATATAATTTGAAATTCCATATGCACATTGCCCATATTCAATAGTGTATAAAAACGTTTTAAATAAGAGTGCTGTGAGATTACTAATTGCGTTTCACTGTTCTACTGTCGAATGAGCTAGATGCAGCCATTATTTCCATTTTAATACATTCATTTATCGCACATCTCGCCTGTGGAAATCCTTTCGGATTTCTTGCTTCCCTGTCACCTACAGTCTTCAAAAACTTAAATGCAATGTCAATTGCGACATTCTGTCATCTTGAATCATGTTCCTCACTTCTTCTCACTAAAGTCATCTATTTCACTACCTGTACCCTCCTACTGCGTCCTAGTGGCATTGTCGCATTTTTTGGTGTTGAAAGGGCTAAAAAAGATTTTTGGTGACTTTTCTTCTCACCTTAGCTGGAATATTTAAAGGATGCATGCTATTTGCATGAATACCTTAGTCAGTAAAAAGTACCTCACAGCATATAATTTATACATGATTATTTTTTTCATCCAGTGAACAATTGAGAGAAATACAGGGAAAGAAAACGACAAAGACAGACAAAAAAAGGAGGCTATACCGAGAATAAATGACATTATTTTTATGTCGCCATAGAGAAATTTCTTGTTAATGTTTATTGCATTTAAATGCAACGATGTTCGTCTGCCTTGATTGGGGTATTTAAAAATTTTACAAGTTTTCCCATTTAACTGAAGTAGGCGTTAAAACATTGAAAATTCTTTCTTTATTTTTTTCTCACTGAAAACAAACAGGCTCTTTGACATGTCTTTCCACGGATTCAAAACGAAATAGTCCGTTATTTATGTGACAGTGGCAGGCCGAAACGTACGTGATAATTAACTAAAGTCTTAACTAATGAACGCGCTGAATTATATTGGATGGGCCAAAGTGTTCGTTCGCATATTAAGTAGATTACGAACGAACATTTTGGCCAACCCAGCAATATTCTAATAATAATAATAATAATAATAATAATAATAATAATGATAAGAAGAAGAAGAAGAAGAAGAAGAAGAAGAAGAAGAAGAAAAAAAAAAGGAGAAGAAGAAGACGAAGAAATATAGCAGTAGTAGTGGTAGCAGAGGACGTTATGCGGAACAACAGTTAATCAAAAAGGAGGAAAGACAACATTAATAACAAAAACAATATATTGACGAGCAAGAGAAAGAGAACGCATGCATCATATTACATTTGTTTTATTTCTAAAACGTTATTGCAGTGTTCATTCTTTTAATTATCTAATTTTAGTGGACACCTTCAATCAAAATATGAATATTAAATTAAGAGGCTTCGTGCAAAAGGGAGAATTTTCCTACACTTCGGTAGCAGTACATTTCATACAAGAACGCTGACAGAGAGGTCATCACACAATACGTTTCCTTCATCAGAAAATATCAGTAAGAAATATAATATATATTCACTAAATTCCAGATCTCAGTATAGAATATTCAATTCAAACATGTTCTTAATGCATTTTGCTAAGATAAAACAATATAACGGGTTTCTGCTCAAGACTATAGCTTCTTCTCAAATCGAGGCAAATATTTTTGCACTGGCTGAACTTGAAAGGGAAATTACTAGATACAAATTATCTTATTGTAATAAAAAAAAAATTCGCTGCGGAAACAGCGAGGCGGAAATACAAGCGTTGTAACCGCTGTGCATTTTTAGATGGATCTGATGGAATATGCATTAAATATATTGCAAGGAAAGGAAGGGTAGGTGGTATTCACGATAAACATTTCATGAAAAGATACACATACACACAGTTGTGCGTATATATATATATATATATATATATATATATATATATATATATATGATTGGATGCATACACATATATGTCAGAACGTATATATATATATATATATATATATACAAGACAAGTTATCAGACATAAAATGTTCTTTCGATCTTTCGATAAATCCTTACACTGGAATGAAGGCTACAAGAAAACATAAAAGGATAAGATTATATATATATATATATATATATATATATGATGAAAATATGGTTTTTACTTATGACATATTTATGGATAAAAGTACTCAATATCAGAGATAGCGCCTATTTAAGTATACAATTGGAAACTGAAGTCATCGCCAAGTGGTATGAATGAGTTTCAAGTTTGAACGCAATCTTCGGCCTTCTGTCACCGTTTGATATGGACCTCAGTATCCTCTTAAATATATACATGATTATACATAGATATGGATATACATATAGATGCGTAGTAAAATTAACAATTCTCCGCTTATGGCATATGCTAAAAAAATGCCTCAATGCATTGATGAATGTGGGGATGAAAATATGGTATGCCATAGTTAGTGGTAAAAGTACTCAGTATCAGAGATGGTGCGTATTTATGTGTAAAACTGGAAACATCTAATCCACGTCTACATTCGAAAATATGAAGAAATTTCAAATTGTCAGAATTCTTGATAGAAAGGATGCTGTTATGGTACAGGTCCTTATACCACGGTGATAGTCCAAGGTAGAACCAATAAAGAAGAACTCGAAAACGGATATGGAATAACACATATATAAAGAGGAATTGGGCACCTCGGCGGGGTGTAATGATTAGCAAGCTTGTCTCGCTAGATCAGTTACGACTAAAAAGGGAGTTTGATCCTCACCAGGTACCCCATACTTTCGGCCTTGTGCCACATCTAAGCTACACTTAGAAAATAACTATATAAACAGGAATATATATAGAGAAGTAGAAAGTTTTAGTACGAACAATCAGGTTTAGTAGGGAGAACAATGTAGTCTCGACCAGTATCACTATTCCAATGTCTTGTAGTAATTGTCTGAACGCGAATCTGTTTCGGACTGCCTCTAACTCGACTGACTAACTCGCTCGCTCTAACTGACTGACAGACTTCTGACGGACCTCACTCCAGACTTCAGACTGAACAGTATTTAGTCAGCCACCCACGAAATTATCATGTGGCACAAGGCCGGTTTAACGTGTGATCTCCGAGCACGTGGGCTCCGCCAAAAATATGTCCTTTGATCCCGTATAAACGGGTTTAGTTTCGGCGTAGCCTTGTGTGCGTTCCTCCCCGCCCGAAGGCAGAGAGTTTAACCGATCAGCCGGTCAGCCGGTCGTCCGACTTCAGACTCAACAGTATTTAGTCACCCCCCCCACGAGGGCATCATGTGGCACAAGGTCGGTTTAACGTGGGATCTCCGAGCCCGTAGGATTTTTCCGAGCCCGTGGGCTCGGCCAAAAATATGCCTTTGAACCCGTATAAACGGGTTCAGGTTCGATTTACCTCCCCGAAAGAGACTCCGCCATTCGGCGTATCCTCGTTCGGGTTCCTCCCCGCTCGAAGGCAGAGAGTTCAACCGATCAGCCGGTCAGCCAGTCGCCCGACTTCAGGCTGAACTACCTGCTTCCTCTTGACGCGCAGTATTTATTACGTATGGAATAGTCCAATATGTTATTATGGGTAAGGTCCCATAACAGATGCACAGTTACGACTGATAATTTATCGAAGTAGTTTTTAAATGCACTACAGGGGTCAAAAAGATTTCCTCGCACACATACCTTTCCAAAGAAATTGTTGACACACTGAAACATAAGTGACATAGAAGGTAAATACTCTCATGTTTAATCCATAGTATATGACTAGTCCCAGATCATGGACTTGCCTAATCGAGTTCTCTATAGAGTGGATCATTATGCTAATCATCCTGAACTCTTTCTCACCTAATGTGCTGGACAATGTTGAAGTGTGACTTCTCTTCGTTTCTTCAGGCCACGCTCTGGTCAATGTCAAAATGAATGCCAAACTGACGCCATTCTTCGCTTTGGCTCCTTGGATAAATTAACTCGCCATTTAATGAATTTGGTGACACAGTAAGTTCAGTGACAGGGCCAGACAATATGTTATTGGATTCAGTGGAAAGTGGGTGATCAAGAACAGAGTAGTGCTAAAACATAATACTAAACGAGATATACCTAAACTCGAGGTGTGTAACAAAGACAATATACCCGGATCGAGAAAAAGCTGATGTAGTTCGGAGTGAACAAGGATCGAAAAGTTCTGATAAAATGATACGGGTTATAGTCAACATGTAAATAGTGTAAATAAAGATAACTCCTCAGCCCTGAAATTCAAACAGAAAAATACAATACTGCAGTTATTCTTAAGAACTTTAGAAAAGGTTTAAACAAAATGCGAATCCCTAGGAATGGCATTTCTGGAAATAACTTCTCAATTGTCCGTTTCTTTCCATCGGATATGTACATGAATTTCGTTTTAAATGACCAGTCGTCTGATTTCCAGGAGATATATGAAGTTATCTTCCAAAGCTTTCTCAAATTATTAGTAAATATAACACATTTTATCTTCATGGTGTTATTGTCTTGCTTCAGGTGAAATGTCTGTGTGTATGTGTGTGTGAGTGTGTGTTAGTGTGCCTGTCTGTGTGTGTATGCTTTTTATGCACGTCCAGATTTCTCGATCGAATTCGATGAAAGTGTACAAACTGGTTGTAAATTTATAAAATAAAGATCAAGACCAACTTTTCAATCTTTACCCTCATCACCGAGTTTGATAGAAAAATCGATGAAACTGAAGGTGGATCCACCTTTTTTCGTAAAAAAAAAAAGGCAAAGTCACATTCTTTACTGGATGAGCTGATGTCTTTGCAGCTCATATTACGAGATTTATCTAAAGGGCTTGATAGTTTTCCTGTGACATTGGCTTCACACAAAAAAATTGAAATAGTTTGTGAAAAAATCGTTTTTTTTTTGGGCGACTTAAAATAAATCTTGAATAACATTTTTTATTCGATTTTCTTCAATTATGTCGCAAAACATTTCCCACCATGTAGGAAATAAGTGTGGTTTCAGTCCTGATCGCTTCCTCGTGTATACCCCCACCTCAAAAAAAAAAATAATAAAAACACACGAAAACCTGTTAAAAAGCATGTTTTTCAGCGATAACTCCCTGGTTTTTCATCCGATGCTTTCGAATGTTACCACCTAAATTACATGTGACACACAAAATGTCATACATGAATGTTTGGTTTATAATATTTCAGGTAAGTGAATGAAATCTGCGACTGTCTAGGTCTAAAATCGGCTATTGCCCTGTAGTCAATAGATTCTTCATATGATTTCAACCTAAATTGACATTCTAACAACATTTGAAGCAATTTATCTGTGAGAATGATTATTGAAGCGTTAAAAGGGAGAAATTCCTGAAGAAAATCTAATTAATTCCAGCTTTACACTAAACGTGCGAATAAGGAGGGTGCGTTCATACGTTTGCACTTGCAGTTGAATCAAAGTCTGACGCTTCATCTCTGTTTTTGATTTATTATTAGAATTTGAACAATGCCAGACTATTTGAAAATTATTGCGGCCATAGGAAATTTATTGAATATCTAAAATATTGAAAAAATTTAAACTTGAACACTGACCACACAAGAAGTTTTTATTGGTAGAATTCCTTTATTATGAACAATCAAATAACTTCCGAACGAATTGCCGTAAAAAGTTGAAGGGGGAGTATCTTAGTATGCAAATTGATGATGTACGTAAGCGGGGACGCAAGAAAACATTTCTAGATTGAGGTTGCAGTTATCCAGCGTCGTGTGGTTATACAATTACAGGCATTTAACCCCGGGCAAAGCCGGGTACCTGGGTTAGTTAACAATAAATAAAAAAAGTGAGATTATAAGAAATAGAGTGACCGTCATATGAAATTTCCCATCAGCCAAAGCAGAATGAATTTTGCCAGCAATTAAAACAGAAACTAAATCATATTCAACGGCCAAGCGAAGCACATGTCGGTGGGCATTTTTCAAGCTATGAATTTCATAGTCTGTATAATCGCTCCAGCATTAACCAGACTGACGTCCTTCAATGTGCTCACTCAGTCAACACTATTTATTCATATATATATATATATATATATGTGTGTGTGTGTGTGTGTGTGTGTGTGTGTGTGTGTGTGTGTGTGTGTGTGTGTGTGTTTGTGCGTGAGTGTAAAAAACCTATGTGTGGGAAAGAGAAAACGAAAGAATGATTACATTTGCTGCGAATAATACACATTTATGGAAATTATTTTGATGTTAAAAATTAAAACATGTCCATGCACCACCTGCACTATAGTGTCGTCATGTAGTATTTTTATCAGGTTTTATTTCCTTTTTTTAAAGCATATAAAACAAAAATTGCCAACAGAAAGTACAGAAAAAACCTTTCATAATTACAAATAGATATGAACAGAAAAGCATGAATATATATATATATATATATATATATATATATATATAGAGAGAGAGAGAGAGAGAGAGAGACAGTGGGGGAGAGAGAGAAAGAAAGAAAGAAAGAAAGAAAGAAAGAGATGTATTTATGAGTTTGTAAGAATGAGTGATTGAGTGAGTGATTTATTTGTATATAATTAACTATATGGCGAAAACAGCAATATCGGTTCTTGGAGAAAGTGCTCATTTCAAGGTTATAATTCTTCTCGCGGCAATGTATTTTCATCCAATCAATTTTACGTATTTGTTTGCGAGAGACATATCTCTAATCTCAAATGCAAAAAAAAAAAAAAAAACCTAAATGATGAGAGGCTGAGCGAGAAAGAAAGAAGGAGAGAGGGAGGAGAGAATGGATATAATAAAAGATGCATAGAGAAAAACAGAGAAAAAAAGTTATTGGGAAAGAGAGAAAATCCAGTTCCAAATTTGTAGTCGTGTTGTTTGCAGCTGAGGGAATCGGTCCAATTTTTAATACATGCACACACCTCCTAACAATTTATTTTATTTCAAGAGTTGTTATTCACGGAATACATTTTTCTCTCCAGAATTCCTTATATAATTTAATTCTATTCCATAAAAAAGATAAAATTATAAGAAAATTCCTCTCTTCAAATTTAATTCAGCCATGTTATTTCTGATATGGTAATATTACACCCAAATAAAAATATATTTATACAAGAATAAAAGTAGGAGACATATATATATATATATATATATATATATATATATATATATATATATATATATATATATATATATGTATATATATATATATATATATATATATATATATGTATGTATGTATGCGTGTGTGTTTGTGTGTGATTGTGTTTGTTTTTGCGTTTATGTTTAAATCTGAGTGTGATGTTTGTTCTTACGTTATCGTGAAATATGCATATGAATATTGCGCGTTTATATGTGTGTATTTCTCATAATTTCATATATATATATATATATATATATATATATATATATATATATATATATATATATATATATATGCATTGCTAGACTGGGTATAAATATTTATCACTTGCTTGGAAAGTCAAAATATGACGTATTTGTCAACAATAATAATCCATTATTCAATGACATTTTGCTTCATTTATCATTTGCTCGGATCTTTTTATTCTATACTTGACCGATTTCAATCTTTGTTGCCTGTCTGTTTACATTGCTTACTTTTATGTGTGAAGAATGTATAAGTGTTCCATATATATATATATATATCTATATATATATATATATATATATATATATATACATTTTACTATAGGCAAAATGGAGTAACACAGCATATCTTCAAAGACATAGAATAAGATAGTGTTGTTCTTTCTTAAAATAAAATGCAAAATTACAGTAACTACAGTGTAATTCCTTATTTTCAGTCATTGTCCATGTTGCTCATACTAACAAAATGTTAAAATTTGAATTCGTCCGTTCAAAATACATTTTGCAGAGTTACGAATATCTCGTATGATTAACATTTTTTAGTAAATTTGCAACATAGGAATAAATTGTCGCTGCCGACACAGCAGCTTGAACATCGATCTCCAGAGAGTAAACACAAGCGATCTCATTTAGAATAAGTATATCAAGTGATGGTAAAGAGAATTTATATATGGGAATTAGCGTGGCGTTTAAGGGAATCACCATCCTGATTACTTCGGAAGTCTAGTGGTTAAACTCTCTGTCACTGGGCAGAAAGGAACCCAGATGAGGCTGTGCCGAAGGGCAGAGTCGCGTCCTCGGTGATAGACATATACTTGAGCCCCGTATTTGCGGGGCCTACCGGATATTTTTCCTGAGTTTACGGCCACGGACACCCCACTATGAGCTTTGTCTTGTACCGCTCCGGCACTGTGGGGCGTTTTGTGCATGTCTCACTATCCGGATTGCTTCGGAAGTGTTCTGGACACACTCTCTGCTTCATAAGAAAAACCCAAAGGAGGCTGATCGGAAGGGTAGATTCGCGTCTTGGGTGATATACAGCTACCCGAAAACATTTTTACGGGGTCTTTGAGTAATTTTCGACCGAGCCGATGAGGTCGGATAAAGTTGGCCCTGTGCCGATCTGCTTGTATCTGCGATAACAATGTCTCTACTACAACGACCACTGCAAAAGAGACAAGGCGTATTCATTGACATTACAAAAGTCATATTGTTTTTTACCATTTACTCCTGTTAGATTTTTTGAAGTAATCGAAATCAAATTTAAAAGTTATTTACAAGTAGTAAAAGTTAACTTGGCGCTGCCTAATTCTGTAAATAAAAATATCTGTCTCTCTTAGAAGAAAAAATGTTTATGCCATTGTGACTGTATTTTCATAGATTTCTTCTACTTTTTTGTAATTTTGAAAGGAGTTAGACATTGAGAGCAAAAGAAATACAAGGAAAACTTTTCTAGACTTGATAGCTGAACTTAATTCCTCTCAACAGCAGCAAGTGTTCCTCGCAACTGTGAAAAATCGACTTAGATAAGCGTAGCTCGGCGATTGCATAGACATCCATAACCCGTTACGGTAGGTGAATTAGCAGAAAAAGACTATTATGGTAAAATAATGCATAACATCTGAACATTGAAAGAACGTCAAAATATATTGTGGATAGAACAATTCAAATTTGACCATTTTATTAGTAGGAGAATTTGTATGTGAGAAAATCCAGTGTATAGACTGAATGATGAATGGGTGCCTATCACAGTGTGGGGTTGTTTTGCCGGAGAGAAGACTGAAACATTGATTCAGGACAAGGGAATCATGAAAAAGTAACAATATCGTTATCATTCGATTTTAGAAAGCAGGCTATACTACCTGATTTACACAAAATTGGGAAAAAATAATCTTTCGACGAGACAACGATAAAAAATTAATTCAGAAGTACTTCAAATAAAAAAAAAGGAAAAACATATTGGTAATTATAACTTAGCCGCCCCTTCTGATCTCTGTCCTATTAAATTTGTATGAATTGGATAGGATTGTTCGAGGAAAATACCCAAAGTGTGAGGGTGACCTTTTCAGTGCTTGAGCAATACTTGGGACGCTCTGCCATCTTTTTTTCAGAAAGAGATATGAATTGAAAATGCGCCATTACTTTGAGATTTCTGTACTGCACATTTCTTCCAGGATTATAAAGCATATCTCTTTTCCGCATAGAAAAAAATGTGGTGATAAAATGTAGGATAATAAAAATGATAATAAGAACACAGAAAACTGTAATTGTTTGAAACGACTTGCTCAGTTCTCATCGAAATCTAAATTTAAAGCATGCATTTATCTTTAAAATTTCGGTGTAAAATTATCCGTCCATTTTAGTTATATGTTATCTAAGATTGTCTCCTTGAAGAAAGCCGCTCTTACTACGCTAAAGAATTCCTAGCTTGAATCTAAACGCGCCACTCCAATATTTTAGCTTTCCTTGATGTCATTCATTCATGCACTAAACTTTTAATTCTATCT
The DNA here is from genome assembly GCA_903632075.3 of Acanthosepion pharaonis. Taxonomy (NCBI): domain Eukaryota; kingdom Metazoa; phylum Mollusca; class Cephalopoda; order Sepiida; family Sepiidae; genus Acanthosepion; species Acanthosepion pharaonis. The sequence continues at coordinate 2,898,589 of CAHIKZ030004302.1, read as the reverse complement.
ATCTATCTATCTATCTATCTATCTATCTATCTATCTATCTATCTATCTATCTATCTATCTATCTATCACACACAGACAGACACACACACACACACACCTATATATATATATATATTGTTGTGGGTTCCGAGATCAAATCCGGTCTCTAATGAATGACAAACGCAGGAATGAAATATAACAAATAAATGCATTTACACAATAATACAATTGGTAATACGGTTAGTAAATCCAGAAACACGGTTAGTAGCAATAATAATATATATACACTTCCTTAGAGTCTACGTGCTTGTAACTGTGACTTCTACAAGCGGTTACCTCACACTATTACTCTACCTCCAACTCAATCACAATCACTGTCACTACTCTGACTGACTCTGGGTATTTAACGGCAGCAGTCCAAGTACTCACTGGTCGAGTCCACTTGTATGAAAAAGGGGTGAACCCCATAACATATATATGTGTGTGTGTGTGACCGTTCAAATTTTTAATATGTATATGCTATTCTCTGTTATTTTTTCACAGTGAACTGACTTATTTTCTATGCCTATCTCTTGTTTTTTCATGCTTCGTTTACTATTAACAGGACACAAATCCAATAAAATTTGGCTCCATCTGTTACTTTTTCTATTTGCTACGTGCCACGAAAATCTCCAGGTTTTTTTTTAATCTCCGCTAGTTTTTTTCTTTATTTCGGAGTGAAACCCACAATTTCTATTTCCATCTTTTCTTTCCTGCAGTTCTTAGTCTATTTTCAAACGATTTTAATAATTTCCATATTTCCGAGCCCTTCGCCATTTCATTCCGTGCTGGGTTCATATTGTAACGTGCTTTTAATTTTTTTTTTTTATGTTTATTACTTATTGTCTAAGCAAATACCGCGTCCTCGTTGAATTAAATTTTCATAGTCTTGTTTCAACACATATCTTCCTTATTTGTCTATATTTCTGAGATGAGGTATTTTAGTTCTTTCCACTCTTATATTCTTTGGGACAAGTCACTGGATCCAACCAACGTTTTCTCAACTGCGTCATGTACAACACATAATCCAGTGGATAAAGCTTTGGTGAAACCAGTGATTTGACCAAAAGAGTTGCTACTGCAGTGGGGAACAAAAACATGGCGAGTTGAATTAAAGGGAGATAACTGAGACATCCGAAAGAAGTATGGCACATTGAACTAGAATAATCTATCCAGGCGGATGAAATAAGGGGTTCAGTTCGAATTTCCAATTACCTGAAAAATGCCGGAGCGTACAATGTCCGAAACGACGTGAATATGGCAAAAAGATGATGATAACATTCAAAGATTATAAAAAAGTGTAAACATATCTTTCTGGCGTCAATTTGATCTGACGACATCTTTATTCTTTATTATTCTGTGAACAATTTTCTTAAATTTCATCTTTTCTTCATTTCAGCTGCAAACTTGTATATTTTCAACCATATTTCCGTAAAATATATTTATTCTTTAAATTAGAGTTTGTGGTTATAGCTTACATATCTGGAAAAAAGAGGGAGTTACTTGAAATAAATGCCAGGAGGATAGGCGTTAACATAATATCTTGTATTAATTAGATTCTGTCCTTGAATAAGTCCAATTCTTCACATTTATTTTGTGATATTTTGAGGACTTGTGTTTTGTTTCTTTACATTTTAAATATAAATTAATATATCGTGTCCACTAAAATAGTAAACATTATTTATAAACCAATCACACTCAAGAAAACACTTACATCTTTAAAAAAAATCACCAATATGATCATAGAATACAAATCAGAAAGTTTGTTTTATTAGTCATCATTATTTTCAGGTAGATATCGTACGGACGTAGCAGAAGACATACCACCTGCCCTTTTAGGGCCAATTAGGAACAAATAAATAATTTAATTCTGGAGCCGATTTTGTTACGAAAAAGTGTATAAAATATACGTAATCCGTTCCCAAACGGGATACACACAGCTGTCAACAAACTCCACGCAACTGTCGCTTATGAACTTCATGACCTCATGCTAAAATCGACAGCGTCGGCAAACTTCAGACTATGGCAACATCGCCAACAGTAAGAAACAATATCTATCTTTGGTATCCGTTTCACTATGAATCTCGCACACACGAGTTGACTTTTTCGTAAAACACACATATAACAACATTTTATTGTTTCTCACATACGTACACAAACACAATTTATATTTTATTTCAGAACTTTATTAACCCAAACAAGAAGATATTACTTTCCAATCTATCATCAACTGCTTGTATTCTTGTCGTTATATTAAATTAATGTTTATTTTTTGAAACTACGTCGTTGTCTTTTCTATTGAATTTTATTCCTTCAATGAAAATCGTGTGATTATTCTAGACGGCCAATTTACGAGCGACCCCATAACGTTGTTTTGTTATTGTATCTAATCCCGACACTCTAAAATTTTAATATTCAACTAAACCGAGAAGAAGAATTCCTACAAATATTTTCCCGGTTCATGTAATTTAGCATTTCTTCTTCGATGGACTGATATTAGTAGAATGTTGCCAGAGAATCGTAAGTTGCTTTTTTTTTTTTTTTTTTTTTTTCAGTAAGGTGCACTCTGTTCAAGGCACGGGGGCCAGCCGAGGTAGAGAGTTATATTAAGAACGAGTTTAGACAGATAGTAGAGGAAGATAGATATGAACAGATCACGATTGTATTGATCCTGGAAAGATCCGCATGTTTCGCAGTAAGAAGCTGTTCGAGTTCAACTTATATCTCACCAATAGAATACGGGGGAGATATGGATGGTGTGATACAATGTGAGTGGCATGACGGGTTCTGGTCGCGAAGGGTAGAACTGGCAAAACCAACAAATTTAGTTCGTACGATCGATTTCCAAGAAAGAAGCGATACAGCAGTTGTACTTCGTAACAATTAATTTCCCAGATATGTACATTATATACTTGAACTCTTATCTCTCTGCCTCCAAGAATTCCAAATCTTTATCTATCTCCACGAATTATTGAATCGTTGTCATCCTTTTTAAACCTCGGTAATGTTTATATAATCTACTTAATGCCGTTCTCCCGTAGTAAGTTACAGACTGACAATTATTAAAATAAATCAAATTCATTTTAGTAATCAACAAATGTCAAATTCAAGGCTTTGTCATATTCAGTTACCTTTCTTTTTATTCTTTGTAGATGGTTTATTATTATCGTCATGTAGGTTATATCTTCTTTTCCTCTATCTTTCTTGCATTCAATCTGTACTGTGAGCATCAAATTTTTGCAAGCCGTTTTTCTGTATTTTGTGCTTTAGAAATTTCAACAATCTCTTCCTGATCTTATGTATAAGTGTCCTTTTTTTACCAAAATTTTATGACCTCATTGTTGCTCATATATTCGGTTCATGGTATTTTCAGCATACTTCCGTAGAACTTCGTTTATGTTGTTTCAAGTAAATACTTCATCTGTAAGGAAATTGTCGAGAATTCATTGCCATATAGGAGGACTGACATTACATAAATGCTCAGTACTCTTTTCTTTGTTTATAACGAAATTGTACCTAAACGGAATTTTCTAAAGAAAAACTGATTTTCTAAATTTGAGGAAATCTATTTTTCCTCCTTATATTTAGCTTGAAAACGGAAAAATAATTTCTGAAAAATTTCTCAATCAACAAGAGGAAAACTAAAAAATACAAAAAAAAAAAAACGCACATTTTTTTTTTTTCTGGCCAACCAAAAAAACGATTTGATTTTACTATATGAAGGTACGCCTCTTATATTAAAAATGCAACCCAGGAAATTATAACGATAACATGTGAATTTCCTCAGTATTTAACGTATTCTCCAGAACATTTGAAGTGAAATATTTCTGTCAAGGTGTCATTGTATACGTACTACAAATTTACATTAAAAATAAATCCATAAAAACATCGAATCAAGATTTAATAAGTGATCAAATATAAATCGCTTAACTAACGCGTACTTGCATAGAAATTTTCGGATAGCAAATTGATTAAATATAATTTGATTAAAGAATAAAAAATATAATTAATTACTGAATAATACACTTATAAATTTATACAAGCACAGGATGTTTCTACCATAATGCAGAATAATATTTCCATCAATCTACAATATACGTGCAACACGTAAATTCGCATAATTTTTTAATAAAAGATAACTGGTTTCAGATCAGTGTTTATACTGCCCACGGTGGCAAGCCTGATTGAGAATCCCGGGCAGTGCTTTCTGACATTTGCTATCATCATTTTTTCTACCTGTTTCTATCTACGTTACAAATCAAATTTAAATTTATTGTTCTCTCTCTCTCATTAAGAATGTTTTCTTTTTCTGATATTCTCTTATACTCAGTCAACCCTTTGAGACTTAGTGGCTTTATTGCCTTGATTAGGATGAAATATTAACAAAATTATTCCCCATCCTCTCAATTACTCTCCCTCTCTCTCTCTCTCTCTCTCTCTCTCTCTATATATATATATATATATATATATATATATATATATATATATATATATATATACGTGTGTGTGTGTGTGTGTGTGTGAATATATATATATATATATATATATATATATATATATATATATATATATATATATATATATATAATAAAACAGGCATTAATATACCAAATATCAACAGTATAGCATATGTGTCCATCTCACGATTCTTCTTTCAGGCCAAAACCTTTTAAAACCTCGGTCGCCCGATGCTCTACCCTACGCCTAAAAACTGAGAAATCTGTGTGAAATAACACTTTTGACATATCATGTTTCTCATTCACGAATTATGCCAGGAGATATTTTATTCGCATTGAAGAAGAAAGGGTTCAGACGCATAATATTTCTTGTTTTGTCTGCAGTCAATTTGTTTATTCTGCTTTATAATACTTCTTGGACGAAAGTCATCAACTATTACGCGAGAACGGAACAAAGGAGTTTAACCAACAGGCTTTGAATGGCACGCTGGGATGCTTCAGGGATTCCGTGTCTCTACCACGATTCTTGTTCGCAGTTGATTTCCGTTTGCATGTAGTTGAGCAACCGAGTTTCTTTATTCAAAACTTGTATAATATAAAAATTCTACAGACATCCATACACAAAAGAAGTCATAATATTGTTAAGGATAGATATTATGGACTGAACCTCGCGTGATTTCCTGCTCTTTCTGAGGAGACATACCCAACTTGGTTAATTTCAAATTTATAGTAAAGTCATTGACTTGCATATCTAATTTGATATCATGCATAAACATATGTATGTTTTTTACGATATCGCGCAGTAACACCGTTAAAATGTATATATATTAAAATTATTATCGATATAAAAAGCGTGATCATAGAAATACACGTAAGTTAGCTGTGTAGGATAAATATTGGCCAATATCACATAAAATAGGCCTAATAAAAAGAAACAAAGTGATATGAGACCTTACCAATAATAACATAATGGACTATTCTATACGGATTAAATATTGCGCCTCAAGAGGAAGCATAGAGTTCAGTCCGAAGTCGGGTGACCGGTTGACCGGCTGATCGGTTGAACTCTCTGCCTTCGGGCGGGGAGTAACCCGAACGAGGCTACGCCGAAGAGCGGAGTCTCTTTCTGCGATGTAAACCGACCCTGGACCCATTTATACGGGTTCAAAAGGCATATTTTTGGCCGAGCCTACGGGCTCGGAGATCCCACGTTAAAAATCCGGCCTTGTGGCACATGATGCCACCCTTGAGTGGGAAGTATATACTGTTCAGTCTGAAGTCGGACGACCGGATGACCGGCTGATCGGTTGAACTTTTTGCTTTCGGGCGGGGAGGAACCTGAACGAGGCTACGCCGAAAGGCAGAGACTCTTTCGGGGAGGTAAACCGACCCCGAACCTGTTTATACGGCTTTAAAGGGCATATTTGTGGCCGAGCCTACGGACTTGGAGATCCCACGTTAAACCGGTCTTGTGCCACATGATGCCCTCGTAGGAGGTGAATAAATAACGTTCAGTCTGAAGTCGCATGAGACTAATATAAGAAAATATTTACAAGTTGAAATACAAAACAGAAAAGTTAGGTTTCAGCTGGATTCTGGTTCAGACTTAACTATCATAAATCTACAAACATGGAGAAAATTGAACAAACCTGTCATGTTAAAAACGGATATAATTGCGAGATCAGTTACGGGGAGAAAGATAAAATTCGAGGGTGAAATAATTACAAACGTAACATTTAACGGAATGACGAAAAAACTGTACGAATTAAGAAATACTGAAAACCTATTCGAGACAGACTGGATGCAAAAATTCGAACTGTGGGATCTACCTATTAGAACCTACTGCCAGAATGTAAAAAGCTTATCATCCGAGGCAGACAAATTAAAAGGAAAACTAAAAACGAGTTTCCCCGAAGTATTTTCGGCAGGTCTCGGAAGATGCAAGAAAATGACAGCTAATATCAAAATAAAGGATAACGTTCAACCTATTTTTAAGAAAAAAAAAGAGTGTACCGTTTGCGTCAATAGAAAAGATTGACCAAGAATTATCTAGACTCGAAAATGCGAGCATATTGAAAAAAGTAGAGTACAGCAAATGGGCCGAACCGACGGTCTATGTTAAGAAGAAATCAGGAGAAATTCGAGTTTGTGCTGATTTTCTTACATGTTTGAACGGAGCAATAAAGGACTACCATTATCCGATACCTAGTCCGGGAGAAGTATTCACTGAATTAAATGGCGGAAAATATTTTTCAAAAATTGATCTAAGTGTTGCCTATCTGCAAATTCCAGTCGATGAAGAAAGTTCAAAACTACTATGCATAAACACACAAAATGGATTGTACATATACCAAAGACTACCATTTGGAATTAAAATAGCGCCGGGTATTTTCCAGCAGACAATGGATACGATGCTGGCAGGACTAGTATACACAATAGCATATCTGGATGACATATTGATTAATAGCGAAAGCGTTGAACAACACTGGCAACACGTACAAGAAGTGTTTAAGAGAATTTAAAGCTACGGATTCAAAGTGAAAGAAAATAAGTGTGATTTTTTCATAAAAGAAAATTAAATATCTTGGCCATATAATAGACCAAGAATGTAGACGTCTAGCCACTGAAAGGTCTACAGCAACAAAAAAGATGCCAGTTCCTAAGAATATAACAGAACTACAAAGTTTTCTTGGATTAGTGAATTACTAATCCAAGAAAACTTTCAATTCAGGAATTCATACCTCAAATGCATAAACATCGCGCACCATTGAACGAACTGCTAAAGAAAGAAAAATGCCAGGAAACATTTGAAAAATTAATCAAGACATTAACATCGGATTTATTTTTGGCACACTATGATCCTAAATTAGAGATTGTTGTAGCAAATGATGCAATCGCCTACGGTGTCGGAGCGTGTATATTACATAAAATGCCAGATGGGACAATAAAACCTATCGCACATGCTTCTCGAACCCTACTATCAGCGGAGAAAATCTATTCACAAATTGAGAAGGAAGCTCTAGCAATTAGCTTCGCAGTAACAAGATTCCATTGATACGTCTATGGTAGACACTTTACTCTGCAGACGGATCACAAACCGTTAATAAACAGGTTTGGTTAAAAAAAAGGTCTACCGGTGTACACAGCAAATAGGCTACTTAGATGGGGAACGATTCTTCTGAACTATAATTTCAGACTGGAATATTTACCAACGAAAAGAATCGGGCACGCAGATGGTCTGTCGAGACTTATACCAACAAAGACAAAGCCATTGGAAGATATAGTAATCGCAGCCTTTAGAAATGAAAAAGACATAAAAACAATACTATGTTGTACAGTCAAAAACCTCCCAGTCACAATGCAAGACATAAAAAATGAAGCCAAAAATGATGAATTTATTAATGAAACAAAAGTAAAAATGAGTAAATTTCGGACAGCTTTTCTCTATGCGATAATGTGCTACTTTACAACGAAAGGGTTGTAATCCCCAAAACTTTACAAAAATCGGATACTAAAGGATTTCCACAGAGTACACCCGGGTAAAAATAGAATGAAGTTCGCTAATACGAAGCTATGTATATTGGAAAAATATTGACCAGTATATTTCTCAAAAGGTGGAAATGTGCAAGGGTTGTAATTTAGCAGCTAAAGCACCTCCAATCATACATAAGCCTTGGCCTGAAACTGATCGTCTATGGTCAAGAATACACGCAGATTATGCAGTATCAATTGAGAGGTTCTACTACTTAATCATAGTTGATAGCTACAGTAAATGGCCGGAGGTGTTTCGGTGCAAAAATCCTACTACAGAAACGAGAATAAATTTCCTCCACGATCTATTCGCTCGGTTTGGCGTAGTGGTCTGTTTAGTAACAGATAACGGAACGCAATTTACGTCAGCAGATTTTCCAATTGTTTTGCGTAATCTATCAAGTAAAACATAAAATCCCCGCCTTACCATCCAAGATCAAATGGAAAAGCGGAGAGATTAGTTGATACTCTCAAAAGAGCATTACGAAAAGGGTACGATGTGGTTAGGCAGAAAGCATTACAGCACTTTCTACAGTTATATAGATTAACGCCAAATAATGTGACACCATCAACATTATCACCAGCAGATATCATGTTTGCTAGGAAAATCAGATCAGCGTTCGATAAATTACTACCAAGTAAATCAAAACAAGTAACACAGTCCTACACATCAAAAAGAAAATTCCTCCCAGGGGAAAAAAAAACTTTTTAAAGGCATACAAAAATAATACCTCTTGCTGGGAACAAGGGATAATTGAGAAAAGAATTGGCAATATGATGTACATAGTTCAAGGAAAAAAATTCTCACACAGACGACACGTAAACCAAATAAGGAAGAGACCGTTACAGGATACTAACGGTCCCCCTCAAGAAGAGGTATTGGACACGATTTTCGACACATTCGATATCACAAGACCGCAAAAAATGCCAGAACCAAAAAAAAATCGTCTAGAAAAAGAAAAATTTCTGAACTTTTGGAAATAGATCCAAAGAAAAAAAGATTAAAAAACCCCTGCTACGCAAAATTTTCCGAAGTGGGCTGTTATGGGACCTTACCCATAATAACATAACAGACTATTCCATACGTAATAAATACTGCGCCTCAAGAGGAAGCAGGGAGTCGAAGTCGAACGACCGGCTGATCGGTTGAACTCTCTGGCTTCGGACGGGGAGGAACACCAACTCTGCGAGGTAAACCGACCCTGAAGCCATTTATACGGGTTCAAAGGGCATATTTTTGATCGAGCCCACGGGCTCGGAGATCCCACGGGCTCGGAGATCCCACGTTAAACCGGCCTTATGCCACATGATGCTCTCGGGTGGGGGTGACTAAATACTGTTCAGTCTGAAGTCGGACGACCGGCTGATCTGTTTAACTCTCTGCCTTCGGGCGGGGAGGAACTCGAACGACGCTACACCGAATGGCGGAGTTTCTTTCGGGGAGGTAAACTGACCCTGAACCCGTTTATACGGGTTCAAAGGGCCAATATCCCACGTTAAATCAGCCTTGTGCCACATGATGCCTTCGTGAGCCGGTGACTAAATAGTGTTGAGTCTGAAGTATGGAGTGAGGTCCATCAAAAGTGCGTCAGGAGTCTGTCAGTCAGTCAGTCAGAGCGTGTCAGTCAGTCGAGTCAAGAGTCGAGTCAGAGGCAGTCCGAAACAGAGTCGCGTTTAGACAATTACTACAAGACACTGGAATAGTGATACTGGTCGAGACTACATTGTTCTCTCTACTAAACCTGATTGTTCGTAGTAACACTTTCTACTTCTCTGTATATACCCCTGTTTGTAATATATCTGTGTTATTCCATACCTGTGTTCGAGTTCTTCTTTATTGGTTCTACCTTGGACCATCATCGTGGTACAAAGACCTGGGCAATAACACAAAGTATAAAACACCAAGTACAATATTAAAATATTTGAACTAAATATAAAAAATGTAATGATGTTTTTGTATATAAAGTTTTTTGTTTGTTTGTGCCATATCAATTATTTATGGGTCATTTAATACCTAGATTTAAATTTATTTCTTCGCGAGCATCAGTAATTTATTTTTCAAAAATGTGTACTAAAATGTATTGTATTGTTGGGATTTTTTTTTTTTTTTTTGGTTTAATCACAAAACTGTATTTGCGGTAATGGTTTTTACTATGAAATTGTTTATACTTTAAAAGTGTTTTGACTACAGATTCGGGGTTAACTATTTGCACATAGCTGTAACCCTAACAGGGCGCTATTACCTCGGGTCAGAATGAACCTGGGAACAACAATATTTAAGAGGTTTTTCCACAAAGCAACCCCATCAGAGGCTTTGCTACCGGATTTAGTGTAAAATTTGGGAATAGTTGTATGACAGGGAGAACTGTAAGCACTATTCGAATGGTAAGAAGGGAGAAATCTTAGTGAGTCTAAAGAGTTACAAGCATCCACCTGAAAGGAAATCCGAGCCAAATAGTGAGAGAGCGTGAGAATGAAATATAGAGAGAGCGTGTTTGTTTCACCTTCTAACGAAATGCATAATTCAAGTTCGGAAAAGACACCTAAATACATACACACTCTTTCCGACAGCAATTGAAGAAGTTTTCTGTTGCATAAAATGTCAGCTTCGTTTTGAGTGATGGCATCTTGTGTTCTCATTCAAATAGGAGGTATATGAAGAAGTTATGAGACATTTTTCAAGCACTTTTAACTGTTTTACGTTAATACATCCTTTATATGGTTATAATAATCTAATATACCAAAATCCTTTTTGATAGGTTGTAGGTTCGGAACGCTACAGCACCTGATCATATCTATATACATAGAAATAAATTCAACCACAATTTGATTTAAAGAATGTCACACTAATTAACTGAAAGTGACTTATTTAGACGGAAACTTTTCGCTATCTGGCGCTATCGAGTGTTATCGAAAGATAATCAGCGTCCCAGAATTTCCATCTATCTATCTATCTATCTATCTATCTATATATATATATATATATATATATATATATATATATATATATATATGACTGGATCACTGATGCTTTAGTTTGTAAAACATTGATGGTGATTTCCACATTAAAATGTGTGTGTTTGACGAAATTTGAAAATGAAAAAAAAAAAAATTACTTAGATACATTCATGAGATCCCTAAAAAAGCGTATAGCATGACGAAAAACACGCCAAATTGACGAAAAAAAACTTTATCAAAAACTTTTATCATCTAAATGTTTATATTATTATTAAGAGGAAAGATCAAAGTATTTTTAGTCAGTAATATTGACAGATAAAAGATCATGTCAAACATATTTCCAATTTATAAAAAAAATGAAAATCTCAATTTGAAATTCTTTTAAAAATCAATTATATTTTTTCAAAACATATTTTAAGAAAATCAGAAATTATAAGGTATATTTAAAATATTTTGAAGCAAGCTTAACTTAGTTTCTTCGCCAAAAAGATGTAGTTTGAAAATAAATCAAAGCAGGTCATAACCTTTCGCGTCGCTTGACAAGTGAAGAAGTTTGAAATAAAAATACTTGTAATTTGAAAAAAGTTGAAATAAAATACTTACTAGTTTATTTGGGGAAAATTAAAATAAAAATACTCGTCCTTTTGAAGAAGTTTGAAACAAAAACACTTACTTGGATGTTTGAAGAAAGTTGAAATAAAAATACTCACTTGTTTGAAGAAAGTTGAAATAAAAATAATTACTCTATAAACAAATCGTATTCTAAAATCACATTTGCCTGAAAATATTTTAAAATAGCAATTTTTTTAAATATTTAAAATATTGTTTGTTTAAAAAAAAGCTGAAATATAAATAAGCACGCACGCAATGACGGGAAGCTGGAAAGAGAGAGAAGTGGAAAGAAAGAGTGGTGGGAAAGAGAAAGGTGGAAAGAGAGAGAGGTGAAAAGAAAGACAGGTGTAAAGAGCGAAGGGGGAAAAGAGAGAGAGAGAGAGGTGGAATAGAGTGACATGAAAAGAAAGGGTTGTAAAGATAGAGTTGGAAAGAGGAACAGGTGTAAACAGAGAGAGAGAGAGAGAGAGACAGACAGACAGACAGACAGACAGACAGAGGTGGAAAGAGGGAGAGTTAGAAGAAGAGAATGTTTTTTTCGTTTGGCCTCACTGTCAATTCAAGTTTATTTACCCCTACCTAAATGATAATAAATTTACATCTTTCTTTCCTCTACGGTTCGTGTGGCAAACACAAATCAAGCAAGCAAGCTAAAAAAAGTTCATAGAGTTTAGTGTATGTATATATATATATATATATATATATATATATGTGTGTGTGTGTGTGTGTGTGTTTGTCATACACGTCTTCCGTCCTGGGTGAGACGATAAACGACATACAACAGCAAGGCCTCTGATCAGGAGGTTTTGAGGAGCGTGGAACCAACTCTTAATTTCTGGTGTTCCCAGATCCAACCTGACCCGGAGTTGTTAAAACTGTTAGGGTCCCAGCTATGGGTAAATAGTTAACCCGTAAACTGTGGTTAAAACACTATTAAAGTGTAAATATAGGTTTTAATACCAGAAAAAAAAAACATTCTAAAAAAAATTATTACAGTAATACGTTTTTGAAAAAGAAAAATATTACAGTAATACATTTTTTCAGAAAAAATATTACCAGAAATAAATTTTTGAAGGAAAAAAATATTTCCAGGAATATATTTGAAAAAAAAAAAACAGCAATAAAAATGTTGTCGGCGTTAAATAACCCATTGAGGTTGATATGTCGTCAAACAAACCAAACCAAAACAAATCATATACGTCTTGTCACTGCTGAATGGTTCCACAATGGGATAGGAAGTTGTGAACAACTTGGAGGCGCGATACCCCAAAAAAATATTTTTTGTCAAGCGAGACTAGAACGTTGCAGCAGCCCATGAAATGGTCCAAACTGCTTGTGGACTAACATTCCTGACTGTGAAAGAATAACTTCATTCGCAAGCCAGCATATACGACCACAAAATGTTACAAAATCAAAAGTAAATGGTTAAATCGATTACCATATGCATTTGAAGATGAGACCGCAGATACGTTAATCCTAAACCATAACAATCTGTTCACAATTTAAACAATATTCTTTTACTAAAATATGGTATTGGCTATTACTCGCTTACATTTGTCTTACCAGGCATTTATATATGGCTGTCTGTGTACCTTACATGATTTGAATAAACTGTCAACAAATAATATCCAGGAACGTTCTGAAATTTACAAATATATGATATCCTTGCTTTTGTACTTCGTAACAAAATAAATCCTTATATTAGCATTGATAAAGTTCCTCTGAAGACAAAACGTGTTAGCTAAGAATAGTTTTCTTTATATATATATATATATATATATATATATATATATATATATATATATATATATATATATAAACCGACACGGTTTGAACTCTGAGTGATTTTATGAAGGCTTATTTAAGATTTATTTTTGCTGCGAATGTTTAAATGCGCACACACACACACACACACACATATATATATATATATATATATATATATATATATATATATATATATAAATATATATATATGTATACATATATATATATATATAGATATAGATATAGATAGATATAGATATATAAAGAAATAACAGTAAGATATATAATCCGTTGTTCTTATTGATATTTTATATTTTTATTTTTACAAAACGGTGCTCAATGTAAATTTAATGACAATGAATATTATAAATTAACTGATTTTAAATATGGTTTCTTCGCTACACAATAATAACCATGTTTCAAAAACTGAAGAGAAATCCAATCATCCAGAGAGGGGCGATAGCGTGTTCATTATATTTAACTATTGTTGTAACATTTATGAATTATGTTCGAAAAATATATATATATATATATATATATATATATATATATATATATATATATAAGAAAACTATTCTTAGCCAGCGCGTTTTGTCCTCATATATATATATATATATATATATATATATATATATATATATATATATATATATATATATAAATGCAACTGTGTACGAATTTTGTCTCTTTTGCTTCCCTCTTTTCAAATAAGACTTCACTTTTTTTCAGTTTATTATTATTATTTTTTTGAATTATGTGTTACTTATTACTTTTTCCCATGTTGCATATAACCTGTCGTTTTCTTTTGTCGAGATGTCTCTGACAACTGTTAATACATTGTATCATTTTTAAGACTCTATATTTCCCAACGGATATCACAAATACACGCATCTTGGCAACAAAACATTTTTCAGATGGAATAAATAAATCTTGTTTTGCTAAAGCAGATATGAATTATAGACATTGATGTAGTTATAAATCTTTTTAACGCGTTCATTTCTGCTTTACGTTCCCAACTTGTAGGAACCTTTATGCTTCTATTTGACTTTATTTATATTATTAATTTTTCCTCACAGGCTTTTTTTTATCTTTTTTTTTGACACTTTTATTTTTCATTTATGACATATAAAGGGATATTTTTCTTTTTTTTATTTATTACGTAACGTCAAATATTCTTTAGCATTACTGAGTAAAAATAAAGGACATTTTCTTAATTTTCTGCATTAAATATTCCTGAAATAAATGTTGCTTTCCTTATCTTCTGCCACCGTTCAGTTGGCTTTATAAATCCATCCGCCTTTTTAAAACTTAGACGCCTCTGATTATTCAACATGGATAATATTTGAAAAAAAACGAGAAAAATTCCTATGTAATATTTGGTGAATAGATCACACAAGTTAACCTTTCCGTGTGAAGTACTAAACATGTTTCTTTGATCATTAATGAAAAATACAACCTAGTGTTATGTAGAGGTGACACTACACAACATTTTTTTTTTTTTTTGCTTTTGAATGCAGAATTATTTTGAATTTCTTGCAAAATCAAATAAGTTTAGAATTTAATTAAATATCTATTCACAAATGAATGAAATTATTTTTAAACGTATTTTTTTTAGAAAGTCTTGTTAAAATTTCAATAAAATTAATTTAATTAGAAATACTTTTAATTGATTTTATGAATAAAATATATTATGGACACTATTTTCTGAAGAAAATATTTTCGATAAAAAAGATATTTACAATAGTTTTCATTTTGTGAAAATATTATTTAAAAGTTTCTATTAATATAGGGTTCTAATGCTAATGTTATTATATAAAGAACAATATTTATTAATCATAAATTGTAAATCATAACACAGTCCAGCGTCGCCCAGTATTAAATAATTGATATTTTTTGTATGTATATTAATAATTTTAAATGTCAAGCTACTGAGAAAAGAATATATTTCATTAATTAAGAATTGCGAGGAGTTTTGATTATTTTGATATCCATAAACACACGTCCAACACATTATTTTATCAAACTTTTATAATATGCATAAAGGCACTAAGATATATCTACCTACAATCAGACGCAAAAGATCCCCAAATAAACGTATAGGCAACCAAGAAACAGGTTGAAAGCGCCCACTAGAAGCACACAGACGAATAAACAATATCATCCGAATCAAGCAAAGAAAAACTAGAATCATGATATACACACACACGTGAATTATGCATACAGACGCTGCCTGACAGGAGCGATAAATGGGATGTCTGCTTTACCGATAATAAATAAAAAATATTCTGATGTGAAGTCGAAGTTTAGGACTAGTCAGTCGCTAAGCTTGTCTTCGGTATTTAAAAGACCCCCACGAGGAATGTATATAGCACAAGGCCGAGTTTAACGTGGGTTTATCCGAACCCGTCGGCTCGGCGAAAAATATACCTTTTGAACCCGCCTAGACGGGTTCAGGACCTGTCTATCTCCCCGGACAAAACTTTGCCCTTCGGCAAAGCTTCGTCCGGGTTCCTCTCTGTCAAAGTAGAGAGTTCGACAGAAGTCAGACCCAGAAGACGTACAGCTAAGCTTGTCTTCGTGTCACGTTACTCTCAGTGACGAGTTATATAGGCTTTCTCTTGCACTTATGCAAATTAGGCATATTAATTTGCCAGTGTCACTACATATTCTTTTCTAGGCCATATTTATTATTCTGATGAATCTTAAATAAAAGCTAAACCATAAATTTATAAAAATTTCCTATTTATTCCTATATATATATATATATATATATATATAGATATAGATAGATAGATAGTACGATGCGGAAGTTGTCGCTATTTTATACTTTTAATTTCGTGCATGCGCGTTGTTTGCTTTTGATTTTGGTCTAGTGCTCCGGGTATTGACCTCGAAATTCTTCACAAAATACAAAGAAGGATGTGTAACTTAATCAAATCTAACTTGTCATTTCGACTTCACTGAATTCTCACCGACGCAGTGCGACTGCCGTCTGTCTTTTCAACAAATACTATCATGGCAATTGTTCTGAACAGTTTTTCTCTCTGTTGTCCCGACTACAGGAATTTAGGCATGCTAGAATATTGCAATCAAATTCCCACGTTTTTATTGTTGAAAGCCATATTACACCGCCATTTCTACTCCAAGAGTTTAATGTCTCGCACTTCCAGCCTGTACAATTCCCCTCCGTATCCGCTCTTCGCTGATAATTGCAATCATGAAACATTTAAATGAAACGTCAAAAACTATCTTCTATTTTCTTGGATCCCGTTCATCTTTTATTCTTTCCTCAATACCCCTTATAACTAGTCGTTTTTTTCACTTTTACTTCCCTGCGTACTAGCGGAACCGCCGATTTGCTTGGTGAGAAATGATTGGAAAATAGTTTCTCAATCAAGGTTACGTGATACAGTTTTGATTCCAATTGGGCGCATAATCTTTCTTTGATAGATCATCTCAATCTACACTGTTTAAGAAAAGAAAAGACGGGGACATTAATTACTGAGATTCGAAGATGGCCAATGATGGATGCCAAAACTTAACCAGCGTACTGAGACAGAGACAAATTTCGTTTGAAACAAAGAAAAGAGTACGGAACTGTTACGTCATATCTGTTCTCGCGAATGACACAGAATACTGGACAATCTTGTCAGCGAGGTAGAAGAATCTTGACGCAACAGAAATGCCGTTCTACAGATATCTAGCTATCTACCAGGAGCCGAACATGTGAGAAATTCAGACGTTTGGCAGAGAATGGAAACAAAAAGAAAACTTTTAATTAAAAACTGGCAGCAGAATGGGGAAGGGGGGATTAGAAAATCTGTTACTAACAGGACAGACAGAGTTAAAAATTGATAGAAGAAAAACTGCGTAACATACTTAATGGGTTTGAGTAAATGGATGTCAGAACAGACTTTGGAAGAGATATAAGGGATAGGAAGATGTGGAGGACCATGTAGGCTTACAACCTGAACAGACACAGAATATCAAAAAAGAAAGAAGGTAGAAATTGAAATGTATATAGTCTCTAAATATGTCGTTTATAGTAGCAATTAAAAAAAAAAATATATATATATATATATATATATATATATATATATATATATATACAAGTACTTATGTGTATATATATATGTATATATATATATATATATATATATGTATGTGTGTGTATGTGTGGCCTGACGATTGCGTTTAGCATGAAACAGTCTGTCGCTTAGGAGTGTTAAATTCAATCTCCATTTTTTATATTTACATACGCTCTATCTCTGATATTGAGGATTTTTCTCCCATAAATATAGCATACCTTAAAACTATATTTTAATATATATATATATATATATATATATATATATATATATATATATATATATATATATATATATAGATACATAGATAGATAGATAGATAGATAGACGATATTAGTGGAAAATATACATACATATGCAAAATATATAAATACACATACATGTATATTTTTAGAAAAAAAATTTCAAGAGGAATAATATATATATATATATATATATATATATATATATTGAACAATAAGAAAATTAAAAATTAAAAAATTAAAATCATTAGACACACTGGGTTGTAGATTAATATTCTTTCGTTTTTTTATTATTATTATTATTCCATTTAAATTCCTCGACTAGTTTCGACCGAAATGGCCATCATCGGGAGGCGAAATATTTCTGCTTGCTGTTAGCAAGGAACTACAGAAATGAATGTCTTTTGTTGGAGAAAATGAACTTTTGTCTGTAGTTTTCATTTGTTTTTTTATCTTTTTATCTTTTTCACATGAATCTTTTAACATTCCTTGTGTTGGTCAAACAGTCTCTTTTAAGTTGTTATTTGAGATAAGAACTGGATAGATACATTTTATCCTGAATTCTCTGGTCAGTTTGACAGTTTTATTGGACCTGGTCAGGGGATGTGTCTCTGTTTAGTGTTTGTGTGTGTGTTATTTGGTTCTTAGGGAGTGAGTGAGTATGATATGTGTAAGCGTGTGTATTGCTGTAGGTGTGTGTTATCATTTGGCTCATTAGGGAGTGAGTGAGTATGGTGTGTGTACGTGTGTATAATCGTGTGGGTGAGTGTATAAGTGTGAGGCCTCCATTCCTCCTTAAGCATGTCTGTCTTGTGTGGGTGAGAAATGTGGGTAGGTTTTGATTTGTTGATTGTTACCATTATATGTTGTTAAATTTGTGATTTAGCCCGGCTGGGTATTGTATTTTTAGACGTTGTATCCACTTATTTTCATGGGACTCTAAAATCTTTCTAATGTTATCTGCTCTGAACTTTTCTATTCTCTCAATTATAGTGAATCTGGCATGGGTTTTGAAATCGTGTTTTTCTAGGCGGAAATGTTGTTCTACAGGTAATAACTGTTCATAGGGAGTCGATTTAATTCGCTTACGATAATTATTAATTCTGTAGTTAAAGGGCCATTCAGATTTTCCTACATATTGTTTCTGGCATAGTGTGCATTCTAGGAGGTAAATTATGTTTTGACTTCTACAGTTAGAATCGTGGTAGATTTTGAAAGTAGATTTAGGGATTGAGCTAGTGAATGAATTCGTGTTTTTAATATGGTTGCAACATAAACTTCTTTTGTTGTTACATGGTTGGGAAAAATCCTGTTGTTTTTTTGTTCTCAGTTTCTTAAGGATTACCTTGTCCCTGAATATATATATATATATATATATATATATATATATATATATATATATATATATATATTTCGTGTGTACATTTGTCTTTTATGCATATTTTTGTAAGTATATTTGTAAAATTGTGACCGATTTCAAATTAGGTAGGAGAATCTGGCATTTATAATAGGCTATTACCTCACTTTCTTTGTTTTTTTCTCTCTGAGACGCGGGCTCAAATCTCTTCATGATTGATTATTCTGTACGTTTATATCTTGAAGGATTCAGAGTGCAGCTCGTTTAGGAAGTGACTGAATACTATACCATGAAGAGATTCTCGCTTTTTCAGTGAAACTGTTCGAAATTCGTCGTTGGCTACGCTGGTACAAAATCATAAGTAAATTGACAGACCACTTGAACGTAGTGCCAACACTTGATCACGCCCATGATCACTCCTAAACTATAATTGAGGTCCGCTCAGAGTAGATGCACTATATATTACAGACTGTCTATGTGTGTTTATGGAGCAAAAATTAGCTGTTTTTCAACTGAAGACATTAGCTCTTGAAATACAAATAGTTATTTTTATAATTGGATGTGAAAGTACAAGCGAAAAAGGAGAGATATCTACAGATATATAAAAATAATTTACCGATCATGGCACCAAGCTAGATTAGGTTATAGAAGACATATGAATCACAGTGTAATTTGCGCGAAATTGGTGACTGATTTTTATAAAAGCTGCAAATCAAATCGCATTTGGGAATCCGTTAGAAATAACTTCGCATTTGATCTTCTAAGACGAATTCATATTGTGGGTATTTCCAAATACAGATTGTCTCCCAAGTCGCTGTGGATTCTTCATTTATTCAAAATAAAATAAATCAATTCTCGGCAGGTGGACTTGAAAACCTCTCTATAAATCCTGCTTATGAACAGAGATGGATTGTTTACAACACCTTCATTGATATTATTATTATTATTAGTAGTAGTAGTATTAGTAGTAGTAGTAGTATTTTATTTCCTTTGTTTTCTGGTATATATTCATTTCTTTCCATGTACCGACCAGAGACCTAAAGAAGGAAATGGCAACAATATATGTTTCACTGAGCAGCTTTGAAAAAAACACACACAAAAACACAATTATTTAACATAGATTAAAACTTTTGAAAGTTTTGGGCTGCACTTGTGAGAAAAATTGTTGTATTTCTTTACGGCACAGGCTATCAGGGATTCCTTCAATGAGTCTATTGGAATCTTTTCCAATCAATCTGAGGGCTCCAATTACAACCGCAATTTTTAATATCCTTTTGTGCCACATTTTGAGGACATTAGAACATTAACAATTCTATTTGGAGCTGGAGCCCTCGAATTATTACTGTTATTATTAGTAGTAGTAGTCCTGGATGAAGATTATTAACTTCATTCAAATTGCGCAATATTTTTTTCTTTGTTGAAATCATTTTCAGCTTCCTTGATATTTTTCTAAGTATGGCTATTTTTTCTGCTATACATTACAGAGGCTATTTTACTAGGAATTGTACTTTTGTTTACTCCACTATAAACTATAGCTCATTTTATCAGCTAAAAGCTATGGATGTTTGTTTTTTCTCCCATATGCACTGCAGATCGTTCTTTCCCTAATATAACTTATAAATACCTATTTTCTATAAATTTTCGAGACTTCATGTTTGCTATAAAATCTAAATGTATTTTCTCTGCTATAAATCGTGCTATTCTCTGCTATAAAATACACATGATTTTATTCTGATATAAACTATAGATGTTTTATGTTTTTTCTAAACAATGTAAGTTTTTTTCTCTCTCCTATACAGTATAGATCATTATTTCTTTGTCTGTACAACGCAGAATGTTAACTGGCAGGTAGTGTTGTTTGAATGTAGGATTGTCTGAAACAATTCTAACACTCCCATGACGTTTTGGCCATCAAAGATCTTTTTTATTGTTCTAATCGTAGGGTTAGTAACAGTTATGAATAGTCATTTCTTGGACATAATTTTGTTTGTCGTTCTTAAATCAAGGACGGAATTCATACATTGCACTATCTTAGTGTTGTGGTAAACCCTCCTACAGTAGAATGAACTCTTGATCCTCTCACAAATACTAATGCGAGAGTAGGATGTGTGAGTAGACGCAGTATTAACCTAGCGTTCGGACGTACACCTCAATCTTCTTATTACAAACACTTTTGCTTTGTATATATGTTATTTCAATACACTTTTTCAAACTACCTTCGTTTTCCGTGTCTTTCTTTCTTGCCCCTAAACAGACCACAACACATAGAATGGCATTTTCAAGAAGGTGTTAGTCTCAGCTTTTTCTTAAACGAGTTTTATGCTTCGGAGCTACTATTTACCAAAGAATAGACTTCGACTGATAATAT
This sequence comes from Acanthosepion pharaonis, assembly GCA_903632075.3. Lineage (NCBI taxonomy): Eukaryota > Metazoa > Mollusca > Cephalopoda > Sepiida > Sepiidae > Acanthosepion > Acanthosepion pharaonis. The sequence goes on along the minus strand of CAHIKZ030004302.1, from coordinate 2,877,191 downwards.
GCTAACTTGGGCCGCAGGAAAAGTGAAAATGTTCCATATAGAGACAAATTCTATACTGATATATAAGATCGACAATAGTGTTAGTACGTTAGATGCCGTTATGTAGAAGTACAGGTATGGCAGTATTATTTTAACGGTTAGTTGGATTTTGATTCTCAGGGCGTTGGTGCAATTCCATTGAAGAACATAGATATGAGCAGGTTGTTGAGAAGAAATCATTTTTTTTCAAATTATTTCTCTCTAAATGTTCTTCCCAATACATAGCCTGAGAGCCACAGAAGGTATATCATTACTAACGAGTTTATTGGATAAGCGTAAGAGAAGCAAGTAAATGGGGATATATGACAATATCTAGATATCTAACAAGACCTAATCTATGACGATATCTAGGTATCTAACTAGACCTAATCTATGACGATATCTAGGTATCTAATAAGACCTAATCTATGACAATATCTAGATATCTAACAAGACCTAATCTATGACGATATCTATGTATCTAATAAGACCTAATCTATGACGATATCTAGGTATCTAACAAGACCTAATCTATGACGATATCTATGTATCTAACAAGACCTCATCTATGACGATATCTATGTATCTAACAAGACCTCATCTATGACGATATCTATGTATCTAATAAGACCTAATCTATGACGATATCTAGGTATCTAACAAGACCTAATCTATGACGATATCAAGGTATCTAATAAGACCTAGAATTAAGTAGGTTAAAATGTAGTGGTTAGGGAAGCATCCGCTCGGGAGACCGTCACAAAAAGTATCCGGAATAAACAGGATGAATGGATCATGCATTGGAAATGGAAGGCTATTTGGTGTGAAGTCATGGTGAATTAAATCAGCTCAATATTGTGATTTCCTCCCTCTAAAGAGTCTATATTAGACTCTTCCGCCAACTATAAGTTTAGTAAGAGAGAATGAACAGTGAATAGATTGGACGCTAGTTCATTTGATACACTCTCACTAGTCGTGTAATACCCTTCTGGTTTACTTACTGTTTAATATACGATATACCTGCAAACCTGGTTTTTGTTATTACTTAAACATTTATTTGGTCACAACAGTCATGCAGGCACATGTTGGTGATGAGACCCGTGTCAGTGATTTTGGTGGATGTATAAATTAACCTCGTATACGAAGGTCTGCTGAAAAGTTCGTAGGCAGATCAAGATATTCTCATGAAATATGATCAAAAGAGGTTTATTTTTTCAGCATAATACCCCTTGCAGTTCACACATTTCTTCTACCGCTGTTATAATGTTTTGGTTCCTTTGGTGAAGTAGGTGTCATCCTTTTGATTAAAAAAGTAGATATGACGCCAGCATCACAGTGATATATATTCCTTGCTAATTTTCATTTTGGAATAAAGATGATAGTCAGGTAGGACATCATTAGGTGAACAGGGAGAGTCAGCAACCAGTTCAATGACACTGTCAGTCATAGCAGCCATAGAAACTAAGGACGTGTGCGCAGTAGCATAGTATTGATGAAACAAGACTCTTTTCGTCACTTTTGCTGGGTATTTGATCAATATAAACCATTATTAAGTGCCCCAGCAATTTAGCGTAGTACTTTCCACTGAAGGCATGGATCTTCTGGAGACAGTCTGTAAACACAATGCCTTTTGAATCTTAAAATTTGAGGCGATTCCTTCCCTGCAGATGAAAATACCTTGGCTTACTTTGGGGCAGGTGACGAGGGGTGTTTCAAATGCATGCACTATTTCTTTGTCCCTGGCTCAAAGTTATGAACCCAAAACTCATCCGGGGTTAGGAAACAAAAGAAAAATGTTAGATATCCCTGCGATGTGATCAGCTTTGGTGATCTTGATCGGGTGTCAGAAGACGTAACACCCATAAAGCAGAAACCATACTTCATGCCAAGTTTATTGGGCAGAATATTCTCAACTTGTCTCACGGAATGTGCTAATAGCATTGACTATTTGATTTAGAGTCAATCGCATGTCATCCATCATCGTTTAGTTAATCCGATTAATATTTTCCTCGGTGTTGGCAGTTGCAAGATGTCCATGCAACGGGTAATATTCAAAACTCCCTTTCCCCTCCTAGATTGAGCTATCCATTTTTGCACTGTTAATGAAGCTGGGACGTCATCCTGTAATGTAGCAACCATGTCAGCATGAATGACCTTGATGGTTAAATCCTTCATTTGTAAATACTTGATAACACCCCGATGGTTTTTTCAAGAGGCATATGTACAAGTCATGTTTGAAGTCTTCTTTGAACAGTCAAATTTACCTGGAAAAAATAACAGTTATTAATTAGAAGAGTTAGAATAAATGGATAAAAGATTTCATAGCTCTATTATCATTCCTTAATAGTCAGCCAGTGAACTTTTTAGCCCACACTCGTACCTGGAAAGAAACAATTCAGTTATCAATAATAAGAGTTGGAAATAATGCATGCAAGATTTTACAGCTCTAGCCTCATTCCTTCATAGCCATCCTATGAAATTTTAAATCCAGCCTAGTAATTATCATGAAAAACACCATATAGTCATTTCGTTTTGCTTTTTAACTCATTAGAGATATCATCGATCATTTTCTTTCAGTAGACAGAAGATAAATCTCTGGTATCAACGATTCTATGGTTGTAAGTACTTTTCCTATTATAATATTATTTTCCTTATAATAGGACAATTTTGACACTGCCTTTATCTTTTCTGGAGGTATCTAATACAATAGGCCGGTAGACACTAAGCAGGCAAGCCAAATCTTTGTCCGGTTTTCAGAAAGCATCTAACGGTTTCACAGGTTGCAATTGACTTCCTCAGGGGGATATTATCATGTCATTACCTCCTTAATAAAACGCCCACGGTAAGCTTGAAAAATGAGTTTTATGCTTAAAACGCTCATATTCTAATCACACGGTCATGCGTCCATTGTATCTTCTACTAGGCGTGTCAACTGTAGCGCTTTCTGGCATTGGTCATAATTAGCTACATGACGAAAAAAAATGTAATTTTTAAATTCTGGCACATTTGTCCAGCGATACAACTCTGACTTCCAAAATTGAGTATTTTGGCAAGGGCAGCTACTAAAAATAGATAGATAGAAAGAGAAATAGAAAGGTAATTTTTAAGGTAACATGGCAGGTTCATTAGCCTCGTCAATGTGACATTTCTTTGTGAAAATGTATGTTGGTATTTTACACAAGAAGAGACTTGCAGTAGATAAAAGAAGTTAACGAAGGATGACAAACGATTGCTTTATTTGGATGCTGAAGTGATACACATCGGAACTCTTCGAAATTAATATCCATTAGTATGGGACGGTTGCTTCCCTTTTGATTGGAAGCCAATTGAATCTTTACATTACAATATATGTTAATAGCAACATCCTATCGTCATTGTTCGCCTGAATCATCATCGTCATCATCATCATCATTTATGCTGCAAAGTTGCAATATCTGTTCCTAGTTGCATTATATTGATGTAAGTTGTACATATGTAAGTCACATTCTGAATCCCCATGAATATGTGCCAGTGACAAGATTTTAATAACTTTTCGAATCGTTGAAAATAAATTCTCTGGAACTAATATCAGTCTATGGCCATATCACGTTGAAACAACGGTTCCCGGACGATCACCGAAAATCCAGATCGTTGACCACTTCGGAAATACCACGTACTGTAAGCTTGATGTGCGTATCGGACAATGGGTAAGTGCTATTAATTGTAAATCGGAGAGCCGTGTTCAAAATCAAGGCGGGTTCGATATATTCTCTTGCGCACAAAAAAGCTTGGGAAAGGTATGTCACCACCTATTTTCTTACTAGCTATAGGTTAATTATTAGGAATTATATGAGTAAATCATTACTATGTCCCCCTTCCCCCCATAAAAAAAAAACCTAAAAATATGTTCTGGCTAAAAGAGTAAAAAGCCAATCAATCAATCAATCAATCATCAATTATTAATACAATATAATAAGTAACAATAAAGATCGATGACATCCGTTTTCGTCAAAACTAAGGATGAATTTGAGATCAAATGTTAAGCTACTTCAAATTTATTAATGAATGATGTAATATCAAAAATAAGGAACCCAGTCAAAGTTATCGTATATCACCATATAGCTATACATCACATAACTTTTCTGGGGCCACGGCGGAGTAATGTTTAGCAGCTAAGACTGAGGAATCGGAGATTCAAATCGAATTCCAGTAAAAATAAATATATGGATTTATCTCTTCTCTCCCAGTTATGGGTAAAATAGTGCGACTGACTGTTTCCTTGGTCGACAGCTAATCTAGGAGAACGAAACTCTGAATTAAAACCGCGCAGCAATAAATTGAACGTGTGAAACGGCTGTGAAGGCAATTTTACATTGAAACTCCTACTAGCGTTTGCACAAATGAATGAATACGACCTCTGCTAGGCTTGGTCAGATTTCGATTGGATGCGAGCCGGTTTTTTTGATGGAGCTTGCTCAGCCGACCAGCTGAATGCCAGTACATCACCATTGCCCCTCAATAGTTTGTAAATTTGATCAATGAGATGGAAGTCTGATGCTGCTAACTCAGGTGGCATTGAAGAAAAGAAAACTACACAAGAAACCAGCTGATTTTTACGAAACCTCGATACCTGCTCTAATTCGTAGTGGGAAGATTGGCATGGAAAAAGATGGTGAATGATGACTTCATTATTTATGAAATAAAAAAAAAATCCATCGCGTTTTGACTCACCCGCGTAGAAAATTGACATTAACTTGCTGAATGTCATATCCCTGTTACACTAAACTTTGCCATAAGCATGCACACACACGCAAACTTGCAAATGGAAGGACACACACACACGCGCACAGACACACACACACACGCACATGCAATGCACACAAACACACACACACACATATATATATATATATATATATATATATATATATATATATATATACGCTAATATATATGTATGTATATACGCTTATTATAAAAGGAAGATGCTCATATGACGATGAGAGGCGTTTCTCTCTCTTCTCTCTCTCTCTCTCTCTCTCTTTTATTGAATGAAATCATGTAAATCTTAGAATTACTTTAATGAAAAAAGGGAATTCTAAGAGCAGATAATTCTGAAAGGAAGGCGAAAGTGAAATAAAAAAAAATCTTTTACATGACATCGCCTGCTGGTATTCACAGAAACGGGAATTACAAAGTGGAAAGAACATTGAAATTTACGCATTGATTTTTTCCCACTTGAATTCTGAGGTTACTGCACGATAGATTTAGATAATTTTAGTGCGATATAAATGGATATACCGATCAAATAACCCCGATATTCGCTCATATAGGGAGAGTGAATGCACCTGGTAATTGAGAATAAATTAAGATTTAGACAAAAACAAATGTAGTTTGTTCCAGTAACTTGGAACGATTTAAATGTGAATTAATTTTAAGCGTCTAATGATTTTTTTTTCTTTTTCTTTCAGATTTAACAACTTAAATCTTTGGAAATTTTAACCATGGAAAGATTAACAATCGAACAACTTTTTAAAGTTATCGCAACCTACTAGAAAAATGGACGTTGAAACAAAAATGCCTTTCGCGCTCTTCGCGATTCTTGTGGTCAACATAATCCACCAGTCAAGAGTGCAATTGAAAAAAAATCTTTCGGAAATTCAAATAAACTAGGTGGCATATGCGAACACACGATTGCGTGCTCGTTTACACTATTCAGGGGAAAACGTTGTTGCAGTGCATGCGAATGTGGCCGAAAATCCAGATAAGTATATTCGACATCGCGCGCAAGAACTGTACCACTCCACAACAACGTTACCTCGGAATTCGACAAAAGATTTATCTCTACACGCTTACAAAATTAAGTTGACACAGTGTTATGGTCCAGGTTATGACCAAGGAAGAACAACACGAACACAAGAGTAGAAATAACGAAGGTATATTACACGAAATAATAATACAAGATGTGGAAGGTGTGACTGTCAGTCTGGTTTGGAGTGAACTACTATCGGCTCGACTCGATTCTTAGGCGTAGTATACATAGTGTTAGGAAGAGTTCATTCTGTAGTAATAGATAAGGACCCATGACACAAAGGCACTGAAACCTGCTGACCATTTCGAGTTCCGTACGTTCGTCAAACAAGCCGATGGAGATTTTTCGCAAAAATCCCTCTTTAGTGATTATTTTAAACCCTAAGAAATATTTTATGTTAATAATGTTTTTACTGATACAATTTCTACTGGATGTGAAGAGGATGATTCATACCTTTTTTAAAAAGTTATTTATGTATAAGTGAATATAACGATATTTAATGGAAATAAATCTAGCTCGGCGATGTCTAGTTCGAATCATTTATTATTATTTCACCTCCATATCCAAGCTAGCATCATTTGGTATTCCCATGGGATCACCACTCTAGGGACTGTAGAATTAGATTCCTACATTCTCTGTTTTAAACCTGTTGAGCGTATCACTGCATGTGCTGAACCCATTAAAATTGGCTCCAGAGTTCAGTACGAAACAATGCTTTCTGATTGGTCCATAAATGATAATGTCATATTTCTGCCTACGCCCGCTCGGTTGATCTCGGTTTGACCTGTTAAAATTTCAACGCGCCAAACAAATGTAAACCTTCTCAACTCTACACGTGATCAAGAAAATTCATAAATATGAAACTTCTACGCGATTCAGCGAATCCTTAAATTAATCAACTCGTCACACGAATACATGAAACACAACTAACTCGCTTAAAGTTATTTTTTATTAACATTAACCCAGCTTGTGGAATTCAATTTCTTTTCACCTCATTTAGTGACCAATCCAACCAAGACGAGATTCAGAAAGCGACTCACTGAATATCTTAACAACATAAAGGAAATCGTAACTATATCAGTCAAAGCGAGACAACTCTACAGTAAGTAAAGCAATCTATTTCATTCAATTTCACCATCAACATAAATTGTTTAATCTCTTACCAGGTCTATAGCATAACACCTTTTATATTACCCGTGATTACACAACCAAGAATTCTAAAGTGTTTTAAACAACTTTATTGTATCTGAAACTCACCTTCGCAAGATTTCCAAATAGCGTCCAGTTAGCTAACAAAATAACCAGCCTTGTAATTCAATACATTTTTATCTCTTGAAAGGTCACAGTATGCTGGATATTTATTGAGCACAATATCCACACTGGAATCATCATCCAATCAGAATTTACAGAATAGACATGCCCAGGTTGTTATATAAAGAACCTACCAATTTACCCAGCAGAAAATAAATGATCTGTCAGACTCAACTTCTACTACAGTCGGGTACTGTCTTTTACTATTGCCAATTTCTACAGTGTGTACTTGTAATACAAAAATGTTTTCTGTTAAAACAAATATCTGTCTATTTGATTATTTCCCTTGTTCTTGTCTTTGTTGCATTTGCTTTAGTAAAAATAGTAGAGGGTCAGTTTAATTTGTATTTCTTACCGATACATCGGCTAATCCGCTACTGTACTGATAAATAACTTGCAAAATGTTGAAATACCGTAGAAAACAACTCAATCAATAAATAAATTTAATTATTTCTTTTCTCGCACTCGTTTCTTTTAGTTTATTACTTTTCTGTCACCTACGATCTTCGATAGTTTAAATGCAATATCAATCGTTGTGTTCTGTATTAATTTTGTGCTTTTTATCCTTCTGTTTCTTCATTAACGTTTCCTCGTGTTTCAAACTTACAATATCATTGCAGCGGCATTGTGGGTGAAATGATTGAAAAATACGTTCTAATCTTCAACAACCGCCTCTCTATGGACTACACTGGCCCACTCTATTGATCAACGGTTGATCACTGTCTTGGAAACTATTAAGTATGTATAATAAAAACAGTATTAGAGAAAAATGTTTTTTAATATCTTTCTACAGATGAATAGTTACATAGTTACTTCTAGCTGTACGTCGCTGGCGTGCAGTCCCATCACATTTTTTCATTGTTTAATTTTTCTACATGCTTAAGACTCATTGTTTAAGTATAGAAGATTTAAGCTAAAGAAAAGAATAGGGTATTAAAGCGACTATTTTTGCAACGTAGCCTCATTGCATATGAATATTTCATAATCTGTTATTAGATCAATAATTCAAAAGCAGAACAAGTCCAGCACAGCCGAAAACCTTTGACATTCACCATAACAGACGAGGAAATTTTAACGAATCCAGTTGTAACCCGAAGAGAAAATACACAAATGCGTTACTAGCAGGGAGCAAATTCTTATCTGTAATTATGTCCACAATAATGTTTTAAAATAACTACACCTCGACCTACCATTTCTTGGTGTAAATGGTACCGAGTGTGTTGGAAAAAATTAATTCCTGAGCATTTAGTTTTTTTTTGTTTTGTTTTTTGTTTTTTTAAGCGTTTCTCCCCAAACAAGGCGGGAAGCCACTAGGATGCAAGGGGTTACAGGAAATAGCAAGATCAGATAGGAGTGATAGAAGAAAGGATGAGGGTTGTGGATAGATTAAGGCAACTGGAGATGTCGATTTACATTACACTTGAATAGCTGGACATTATAGCTCACAGGGAAACAGGAGAAGGGAAGGGAGTTCCACAGGCGAGAGGTGCGAGACATGAAGCTATTAGAGTAGAAGAGACGGCTACATTTAGGAATTTCGACAGTGAAGGGGTGAGAGCGGGATGCCAGCCTCGTAGGGCGCTGGAACTCATGACGTCTGGGAACCAGTGAATGCAGCTCCTCGGAGCAATTTCCATGAAAGTATTTGTAGAACAGGCAGAGGGAGGCGACGGCGCGTCTGTGAGAAAGTGACTGTAGACGAGATGCCAGAGCAGGGCCAACTACATTGCATATCCGCCTCTGGAGCCTGTCAAGAACCCCGAGGTAAACAGAAGGGGCGCCAGACCATATATGGCAGCAATACTCCATGCAAGGGCGAATTGTGGATTTGTATATCTGGAGGATCGACTCAGGGGAGAAAAACTTCCTAGCGCGGCTCAGGGAGCCAACTTTCCTCGCAGTGGGCAAGGCAATTGACTCGATGTATTTATTTCATCTCAGGTCAGCAGTCAACGTGAGACCGAGAAGCCGCAGAGAGTTGCTCACGAGAAGTTGAGCGTCAGACATTCTAATGGAGGGAAGGGAAGGCTCTCTGTGGTGATTAATAGAGAGCAGTTTGTCTTCAAAGCGTTGAAGTTGACCAGCCAATTCATGCCCCAGTTCACAATCATGTTTAATAATGTTAAGGTGGGGGAGGCAATGTCTGCTGTAGGGTAATGGATAACAAATCAGCATGAGAAGTTGGGGAGCCGAATTCCAATTGCAACCGGATTGCTTAGATTCGCCAATAACCTTAAGAAACGTATAACTCAATCGCTTCTCCCCGCAAGTTATGGGTGGGATAGCAGAACAGATTAGACCTCATAGATTTGCTTGGTAACCAGTGTAGCGCGGTGAGAAACGGTAGATTACCGCGGGAAAATCTTTGTTTAGTCAGGCATGAATCCAAAATGGTATGATAGCCGAACCGTGTATCACGTATGGTACTTGATTGACTGAATAATCTTTGAAAAGATATCCTTCACTTCATGTGACAGTTTAATTGAACACTAACTAGGTCATTACATACATAGGAATTAATGAACGTATAACATGCGACAAATCACTGTAAAGTGCGGATATGGAATTAACAATGGCTGTTTTATGTCCCTCATTAAATGGCACAATAGCACTTCTAAGAATCGAAAGAATGCATGGTCTATTTTATTCAGGAAGCTATATAATTATATTCACTGCAACATTTTCGGCGTGTAGAGGGTTCCATCATTCAAAATGTTAAGCATATATTTCATGTAACTGGTGGATTTATTTTATCAACACAACGTAGGGCTGATAGTTATAAACGAAATTCAAATCTAATTGAAAATCTATAGTGAAGCTTGTAAGTTAAATTCATCAGAGGAACTCTAGGAACATTAATGGCATGGCACGAATTTCGTTTGAATGGAAGAGGGAACAAAGATGACAAGAGAATAATGTTCGAGACTTGAAATAAGACATAAAAAATATCCCAGAAAAAAAAGGCGAACGAGGTCTATGCAACTTCGTAATAAAATATTAAATCAATATGTCCAATTGACATATTTTACATTAATTTATAATTTATTTTTTATTCCAGGTTTGTAAATTTATTTCTACATGTATTTGTTTCATTTTATATCAAAATACATAACCTGTATAAATTTAAATAACTGTCGGCATTAAATAAATATTTGCAGGCTTTACAATACGTCATTTCTTCACCTGGCTTGATATTTAAAGGAACAATTTATATCGCTACATATCTATACGTTATCGCATCGACCAAGTCAACAGAACATCTGATATTTACTTTGATTTGTTGTAAGAGGTGGGACCAAAACATATGTAGTTGGATTATTATTTACAAGCTTAGACGAGCGATAATTCTAAGCGCCTAACGATCGTTTGTATTAATGTGAAACTTTTAGATACCCTTATGCTTGCTACAATTTTAATAAAAGACGAACAATGTTATATTTATAATAACCTCTCTTCCGTAAATCGAATCGAGTTCTCTCAGTCACTGTGTGTTTATCTAAAAATAAATACGCTTAAATTCACCTTCATCCCTGCCGTGTGACAACGGCTTAGTGGTAGAATCCCCGACTGATGCCAATTTAGTCGAGTTTCGATCCTAGCTAGAGGCAACCGGATGTCTAGCCACACTGATGAGCTGTGATGCAGCGAAACTGTCTGTGGATGACAATATATATGCTCTTGAAAAATTTATTTCGAAGGAAGTGGGGTTTGTAAACAGTGACTATTACTACAAGACACCTTCGGTAAATCGAATCGAGTTCTCGCCGTCACTGTGTGTTTATCTAAAAATAAATACGCTTAAATTCACCTTAACCGGACGTCTAGCCACACTGATGAGCTCTGATACAGCTACACAGTCTGTGGATGATATATATATATATATATACATATATATATATATATATATATATATATATATATATATATATATATGATCCTTCTAAGTCAAAGTTTAAAAATATATCAATCAATCATACTCTAGATGCAGATTAAATTGCGTCAAACTGAGATATTTTGCCTTGGATGGCAACCTGTCTAGAAGAAAGGTATTTCTGATTTCTTTAATTGATAGAGACAGAAAGGCTCCTTAAGATTTGGTAAGATATTCTGTCATCTTCTTTTATATGCTGTGTCTTTTCAGAACGTAGGCGACCATGCCACTCCACGACCTCCTATCCTTTGTAGCTCTTAATAAATTTTCTTTTTGCTATATCTCCCAGACCTCGGTCTGCCACCCACTTGCACAAGCCCGTTAAGTATGTCACGAGTTGCTTTCCCCTGTCCCTCTTTCCTTCTATCGGTCATGTGAGCATCCGATTTTCCAAACCCTCGTTTCTCATTACGTACCCCATAAATTTCAGCTGCCTCAATCTCATGTTAAGTATAATTTCCCTCTTTGTTTCCAAACCAAAACCTCGTCGTTGCTCTCATGTTCGACCCATGGTATCCTCGACACATACAAACAGACTTCTGTTGCTTCGAGCCTCTTCTTCATCTTTGAGGAGATTGTAAAACGAGCCTTAAAAGGAGTTAGCTCCGTCAAGTTACTTTGCCCTACAAACACTCACTATATGAAAGCCTGCAATATTTATAGTGCTTTTATGATCCCAATGTGTTATGAGTTTCATTAACGTAATTAATCATGTAAGTAGACAATAGTTTTTTTGTTTAATATTTCGTATGTCAAAGAGAATTATGGTCTACGCAATTACTCGGTAAATTTCATTGATGAAGATATATAATGTGACCGCTTTGATATTAACAATGGAAAATAGCAAGAAACACTTACAATGGTTAGAGAAGAATAAAGAAACATAAGCAAAATTCTAATTATATATTATTGGAAACTAAAGCAAAAAGTAGTATGTAGGACATACAGAAAGACAAAACAATGGCTTTAATTACTAAAAGCAAAATTCAGCGGAACCATCAAACGGAAAATCTATCTATTGAAATGAAATGGCAATGTCTGAGCAGGAAAACCTGTTCACTTATCTCAATAAAACTGAAAGCCCGCTTCAGATCAGATAATTTTTCTTAACCCGTTCAAGCGCAAAATTAACATTCTTGATCCTTCGAGTGGGTTTCAGTGTAGTACCTGTTCTCCTCTTTACTACATAGAACCCTTCAAGCAGCACATTCCTAAATGCACGAAAAGTGGAAGGATTAGAAATCAAAAGAAATCTATCTCTCTTTCTCTCTCTCTCTCTCTCTCTCTATATATATATATATATATATATATATATATATATATATATATATATATATAAACGAACCCAAGCAAGGGTGTGACATGGCTTCTCTCTTTTTTGCCCTTTTCTTCTCGGTGATGCTGAAATATGCATTCGCAGACACAGCGAGTGGCGTCAAGTTTCTGTTTCGAACAAATGGTGGTCTCTTCAATCATCAGCGCTTCAAAGCCAAGACTCACCTTCGTACGCATATTATTCATCATTTGTAGTGTGCTGCTGCTGCTGCTGCTGCTGCTCTGGTTATGACATCCTTTGAGGAGGCCCAACATCTAATAAATCGTTTCTCTATTGCATGTAAAGCCTTTGGACTTGCACTTAGAAGAAATAAGACTGAAGTCGAGCACCAAACTTGTCCTACACCGAAGCAAGTCTGTGGTGAGAAACAAACTCCCCCAGTCTACAAATTTCTAGAAAGAACCATTGAAGGCAGAAGGCAAATCTCTGAACTATGTAAAGTCTTTCACCTATCTTGGTTACATCTGATTGCTAAGGCTACCAGTTCTTTCGGCAAACTTCGGCATCGCTTATGGAATGAGCGGGGTATTCGACTGGATACAAAAATTCGGGTTTACAGAGCTGTTGTCCTTGCCATCCTTTTGTACGACTCGGAGTCGTAGACTCCATACAGGTACAATATACGCCAGATGGATGTTTTCCATAAATGCTCTCTGCGTGTCATCTGTGGAGTTAACGTAGTCCTGTTTAGCAGGTGTAATATTGGAAGAATCGAGACATTTCTCATACATTTTCAGTTAAGGTGGACTGGACATGTCTTGAGAATGTCTGATGACGGGATACACAAAATCCTAATGTAGAGTCAGTTAGATCAGGGCTACAAGAATGTTGGACGCCCATGGCTAAGATACAAAGACAAGCTGAAGCGCAACTTGAAAGCTTTCAGTATACCTCATAGCAGCCTCGAGCACTTAGCCTTGTGGTGGGTAGAATGGAGATCATCGTCTTCTAGTAGACTCGGCAGTTTTCAATCTGCTTGTCTGAATAATCTTCAAGAAGCGAAAGCAAGATCTAAAAGGTCAGCCAGTCTAATAGTGACATCATCCCACAATTCTCACTCTTGCTTCATATGCGACCTTCTTTGTAAATCACTAGCGTGTTTAAGTGCCACTTAAGATTTTCGCACAAAATTTCCTAACTGAATCCATTGGTAAAGTTACCAGATCATCATACGTCGAAAACGACGTGAGAGTCCATATTATATATATATATATATATATATATATATATATATATATATATATATATATATATATATATACACAGTCAAAAAATAAGTTTAAGATCGATGGCTAATGTTTTATTCATTTCAGAATATGTTTCTTATAAAACAATATAAATTAGTTTTATTGTATATTTTTCTAGAACTAAAAAAAATTAATGCTTGATTAAATAAATTATCCAAATTTACCGTCAAACTATGTTTTAGATCGCATGTTTATTATTATATACAAAGCAATATATTATAGTAAAAATGAGCAAAAAAACAAAAAAAAAATCTATCCCTATTTAGTGCCGTTACCTTTATTATTAATTACAGTTTCACACAGCCTAGGTATCGAGCTTGATAAGTTAGCAGAATATCATTTGGCATGCTCTGTCATATTTGCTGAATATAGACCGAATAATTGGACTAAAGTTGTCAGTTGTTTTTAGCGTGAACACTTTTAGAAATATAATTCCCTACATTTTCAAACGAATTAAGATCCGGTTTTTGTGTAGGCCTCTCAATGACATCCATATTACGTTGATGACAAAATTGCATTACATTTTTGGGTTTGTGAATGGGGCTTGTTCATAAATAGATCCAGGTGGCATTTAGTCAGTCAAATATGGCGTAAAATGTTTCTTAACTAGCTGCATAAAGCCTGCACTATTTAGGTTTCTATCAACTTTAAAAACTGGACCAATATTAAATCTAGTGAACACGCCCCACATATTACACCCCGCCCTCTTGCTTGTGCCGTCTTTTTCACACATTTAGGATGGGATTTTTTGGTTGGGCTGCGCTTGACGATGGTTTTTCCATCAGATCCAAAGATATAAAAAATGTGACTTGTCTCTCCAAAGATCTCTACACCAGTCGTCGGCCGTCCATTGAATTTGACTTTTCGTGAAATTCAATTGATTCCTCTCCGAAATATTTGCCTTTTTTCTCGCAATCCGCTCGAATAATCCAAATTCCCTTGGACGGTTTCGAACAGTTTGCGGCGTAAAACTAACACCATTTTGCCAGATAATTGGCTGCAAATGTCCACGGTCGTCAGCATTTGGTTAGCTTCGGAAAGCCTAGGAATTCGTCTATCCAATTGCACTGTTGGTTTTCTTGGGGCTCCCAATCTTTGCCTATCATTATATTGTCCAGTATCTTGGTAAAGTTTCCAAAGCATGAACACAAGCCATTTTGCTTGCTAATGTTCAGAAAGGAAACGTGTTATTGATGAAATAATACTATCTTTAATCTAGTCACTGGGCAAAACTCCGACGCTTTTCCATAGCTAATGAATTGTATGAAATTGCTCAGTTATTAAATATAATTTATTAGTGACCAACCATGTGACCACTAATTTTGCAAATAACTTACATAATACCCATGCGGACTTAAACTTATTTTAGCGGCAAATTTGGATAATTTAAATTAATCAAGCATTAAATTTCTCAAGTTGTAGAAAAATATACAATTTTTGCATCATTCGTAAGCGGAATAATTTCTGCATAAATCGTACACAGTCAAATTAGTTTATGTTATTTTATTGGAAACATATTCTGAAATGACAATAAATTAGCCATCGGGCTTAAATATTTTCGCCAGTATATATATATATATATATATATATATATATATATATATATATATGGCTAATATATATATATATATATGTGTGTGTGTGTGTGTGTGTGTGTGTGTGTAAGCAAATATATGGATATAGATCCAACTGTATGAAGAAAAAAATATATGGAAAAAACAAAACAAAAATCCTTATATACAATTATGCTGTTTTAATGTTAATATGTCAATGTTGTATTGATAATGTTATATTTATGAATATGTCCTGAAGATGGTTTATTAGACCGAAACGTCAGACGTTGAAATATTAACATTAAAACAGCAAAAAAATGTGACCGTTTCCATTTTTATTTTCTATACCGACCGCTGTCTTTGTGATGTAACTTCACGCGGGGATAAGGTTACGTTAGCTTTATCGTTGGCCCCAATTACTCAACCACCTCTAGTTAGCTCTTGCGAGCTTTCGTCCCAGAAGTATCTCTCCATATCGTGGTCTTCTGTCAGTATTTGTATAAGCGATATTGTATCCATCGGCAGCTTGCTTTGCCAATCACGTCACTTACAGCAGCTGGTATTCCTCAGCGATCAGCAATCTGACCATGATCGGCCGTTCTTAAATTTGGTGATTGGACGAGAACTTATGTTTCAATGTGATATGGCCGTCAGTAAGTGCGTCAATAGCAAGTGAATGTAAATAGCCTCACCTTGAATGTGCACTCAATTTGCCCATCACATTCTGCTGCTGAGAACCCAGTGCTTTTTACATTCATACTTTGACAGGGAGTCATGACATCTTTTTTTACCATATTTGAAAATGTCATATCCCACCTACATGACTGTCTGACGCAGCATGTGCAGAACTGAAATTTATCTTAAGGTCAATATTTCAACAGTTTGGAATGGAACATTATTCTCTGGCTTCAAGACCACTGTACCAACGCTGATGCTTATTTTGGCTTCGGTATTTATATGTAGCTTAACTATTAATAAATCATTTTATACGGATTTTGGACATTTAATTTTGTTGGAGAGTTGGATAATAGTTTTAATCGAATCGTATTATGTATATAAATTTATTAAATAATTGCATAAATCAAATAGCTATTTTGCTGCTAGAAAGAGACACGCAGATATAAAAAGTATACAGACATATAAAATTTAGAGGGAGATACAGAATAGATGTTTATATACATCAACGATGCGCTGAAATGGAATATACCTTCTTCTTCTTCTTCTTCTTCTTCTTCTTATTATTATTATTATTATTATTATTTAAAAACAACCATATTTCTTGCTCAAATTCCAATGAAACTAGACAGCTTTCTCTCGGTATATCAATTCAATACACGAAAATAATCCGGTAGTACTTTCACCGATGCCTTTTATTGCATTTTTCTCACCAGAAACTAACTTGCATATTTATAAGTCTACCATTCGCCCGTGACTCCAATATGGCCGCCAGATCAGGACTGATGCTTGTGTTTCATATCTGGAAATATTTGACCAAAACCAAAGAATCGATAACGTTATGTGTCCTGACCTTCCATCTTGCCTTTCATAATTTAAGCTCTGTTGTAATATTATCATTACTTTTCACGGTAATTGTTTTGGTGCGCATTCGTCACTGGTACATCGACTTAGTACCGTACTAGATTGGCAGATAGGTATCATAATGTTACTACTGATATTGATAGTTGTAACACGAAGCTATATACTGTGTATTATCTCCCTCGCATCTCGAGCTTGTGGAACTTTCTATCAACCTCCTGCTTTCTTTTCAGCTATGAACTTCAAGAATTTAAATGCAGTCTCAATCGAAATCTTGTACGGGTTCTTTTATTGTCCTTTTTGTTTGTTTCTTTCTCAGCAACACCTTATATTATATTAGCTTTTATTTCTTTAACTGGTGTGAAATCATGAGAAAAACGGTGAAATTCTCGAAATTTTAAGATTATTATAGCTCTTAAAAGAATGATAAAAACGTTGTTTTAATGAGAATTCATTTGATGAACTGTATCGATACATTAATATTTTGTTTTCGTGCCTTTTCCATTCGTTGTGATAATTAAACTAAGAGTATCATCTGGTGTCACACTTCAGTAATAATCGGCTTCAGTTATTTAACATTTAATGCGTAGTATTTTTTCATTTTACTCTTGATGATTTCTTATAAATTATCAATTGGATTTGAGTTTGGTCTATCTACTAAGCAATCAAGAATTGTAATGCTCTTCTCATTAAGCCATTCGTTTGTAGATTTCGCAGCGCGGAGAAAAACAAGACGATGCTTGATTATATATTCATTGTACTGAAACTTGTCCTTAATGCGTGATAACGTAATAATCTATGACATTCTCGACATACGCTATTGTTGGTCACGAAAATTATGATTGTCGCTGACTACAGCCACAACTCCACACAAATTTAGAGAATTACGCTATTGCTGGTCTCGAAAATTATGATTGTATCTCTCGTGTGGCTTCATCTATACGCAAGGAGGGCGACGATTCCCGAATGGTAATACAGATTTGTTTTTATTCATATATGAACACGACCTACTTCAACTGATCAGCAGAACAGCTTCAACTGATGAAAAGCACAACTTCTATTTATTCTAAAAATTACTAGTGACTTCGAAATATTCGAACTGATGCAGATTCGGGACTACTAAGGATCAAGAAACGCTACAAATATATAATTGCAGGATTTCAAACATCCAATAGTAAGTTCTTTGAAAATAAGGGTCCGATTCAACTGACGTTCATGCTGTTGTCTTGACGTTGTATCAACATTTGGAAATCTGTAGAAAAAGTTGGTCTTCTTATCTTCGGGACATCAGATAGAGTGATTCACACATGAACAGCTATTTCATTGTTAGTCTTACCAGCTTCCAAAACATGTGAATGACGGATTTTTGTGCCTTTGATATATCTTTAACTACTATTATTGATGACGCGGAGTAACAACACACTGAACACGGAAATGTCTACACATTTCATACCAATAATTTTACTCTGAGAATAAACAGGAAGCTACAACGTATGTCAATCAATAAAAACGTTTCATTTGTCAGGTAGCGGGGCTTTAATGCCACATTATTTACACATAAGGATTGACATTCATTTATAGATAACCTATACAATTTTAAAAAAAAAGTCAGGGCGTGTAATATGAAGCTTACTTACAAAAGAAAAAACAACAGCAGAATATCCTTTCATTTTCGGAATAGAAGTTGTTAGTATTTAGATAAGTACATAGACGACTAGAAGAAAATCACCTTGATATTTCTGAACACATACATATATACGCGCACTCATATATATATATATATATATATATATATATATATATATATATATATATATATATATATATAATATTTATTGTAATGAGATTAAAAAAATATGTTAAAAATCACGATACAAAGCAATCTTGTTTCAGCACTACAAATGTGTCTCCTCAGGAGATATTACTGGTGATTGAACAATTATTTTAATTTCAAAAGCAGAACACATACACTCTTCGAGTAAATAAATTAAATGAGGCTTGTTGTTTTCCTTATATATATATATATATATATATATATATATATATATATATATATATATATATAAAGAGAGAGAGATAGAGAGAGAGAGAGAGGGATAGATAGATAGATAGATAGATAGATAGATAGATAGATAGATAGATAAAGTTCTCGTTTAGAAAGGCTTCTTCAGACAGATGTTTAATGAAGAAACGAGATCAAATTCCTACTGCGCTACGTACAAGAATGTATATAAAAACGATTAGGAAACAAACTAAATTAAGTAATGCATAAATAACATGTATATAAAATAATTAAATAAAGGAAAATAAATATAAGGACAATGACTATTTAAAAAAAAATTGCTTAAAAAAAAACACCAGTGTTCTCTTCCTTCTCTAACCATAACCCTAGAGTCCTCTATAGAGATCCGAGACAATGTGAAAAAAACAGTCTGAGGATGTCAGGCAGTGTCGACTTCAATGCACACATTTTTTTTAAATTATCTTCTACACACAGAAACACACACACACACACACATACACATCTGTCTTCGTATATATATATATATATATATATATATATATATATATATATATATATATATATTTAGGAAAGATTAGGTTTTTATGCGATGATATTTCCTAGTATTTCAAACGTTGAGTATACGCCAACTTTTTTTTACCTGTATAAATTACATCTGCCGACCTTCAAATTGGAGAAGATTAATAGAGAATATATTCTCTCATGAAAGTTTCGAACCTTCCTTTACACCTTATAGGAGAAATCACTGTCTAAATAGAAATACTGCCTGAGGCCGAGGGGTCTAAGTCATATTGATATGTATGTTAATTTTTTTCTCATACATATTTATGGAACCTGCTCGAAGAAATAGCTTCTTTAGTAAGTTGCAAGAATACGTAGGCCAATAGACGCGTTTCATAATGTTTCAATTAAATACAATAGATAGAATTAAACAAAAAAAACATGCCGTTTATTCCAGCATGGGTATCCATCAAATATCGTTTGGAATAGTAGAAATATATATATAGCCTTACACTGTTTTATATTTATTATATTTTTTATAATAGTAGAAATATATATTGCCTTACAATGTTTTATATATTTCTGTTTGCAATTGTGCTTCACTACATGTAATGCTTGACGCATTTTTGCGTTGTTTTTATCAATGCAGTATCATTAAATTTAAATTTATGCTTCAAAATTGTTGTCGCCCAATTTGCAAGTACTAGCATTTTTTTATAATTCGGGAGAGGGTTTCAGGCACTTGTTAATTATGTAATTGTTTCACTTATATTTTTTTTATATTTAAAATTATTTTTAATATAAATTTTATTAATGTCAAGTATTTTGATATAAAGCTTAATATCCGATGATGTCGGTCTTTATATGAGAAATGCATTGACGTTTCTAATTTGGTAATAAATCTAAGAATACGAGAGACTATCATATGAAACCATAATTACCAGATGGAAATCCGAATAAACTGTTTGCGGGAAGTCAAACTAGGAATGTCAGAGATAACTATCGATTGTGGCATGTGAGAGAATAGATTCGAATTCAGCACGTTAATCGGCATTTATGAATCATTGTTTTGCCTTCGAAGCAGATATTTTGTTAACATGTTTAAACAGAAATTATATAATATAAATGCATTTTATATTGCATATTGTTTGTTAGCAATTAATGTTTCCATAGAAACTGGTATTAATTATAATTATTAGAATAATTCAAATTACTTAATTAAATCGATTATAATAATTAACATACATATCTAGTAACATTTATAGGTTACTTGAAAAGTGCAATAATAACTATAGGTTCACAAATCACTAGGAATAATTAAAAAAAAAACTTAAACAGCGATATTAAACATAATTGCATAGTTAATTTATATTAACTATTATTTTTACCCATTAATGCCGACCAAAATTCAGTCAGTTCAGACGATCATATATCTTTCGATAAATCACTGATCAGGCAAATTGTTACCCGCAATAGGCTGACATTTCTTTCTGCGGAAGACCAGTTGTCATGTAAGGCTATAGAACCAGGTCTATTCTCCTAATTTCCTATAGCTGGGGAAGAAGTGGAGGAGTCATAACTTTCCCAAGGGTATTGGCACGTAAGTGAATTTAATGGATTCAATTGAAATTCGAACTCGGCTCTTCGATTTCTGCATCTGAGCCGCTATCCATTACTCCATCAATATTACGCCGCTACCAAATTTGGGGTATTAATTTTAAATTAAAATAAAACTCAGGTATTAATTATAGGTCATTTAAAAAACTGATATTAATTATATCTTTCTAAATAATAAAAATAATGAAGTTTCTCTCGGGAACCAATTAAAATCCAACGTCCCATTTATGACTGCGGTTTAAATGCTTATTATACTCAAGAATGCACTCATATTTAGAAAAAGAATTAGATTAAAAAAACAAAAATATCTTAAATAACCAATAAATTGAGTTACTAATTTTTGCGTATTTCCATGTAAACAAAATCTGGTGGTAAGTATTTACTTATTTTTCTGTGTTATTAACTTTCATATTTGTCTCGTAAGGGAAAACAAGAAGAATGGAGCATTATCAGTAAAAATGAAGAATGCATGTCCATCTTCACACCTGACGGTCAGAATTGCAAGTAACTTGTTAGGCAGATCAGAATAAAGCAAAGAATGGCAAGTGTAGCATCATTCAACGCAAGAAACTGGTACATAAATCCAAAGCAAATAAATGATAGGGAAATGTATTAATTTAGATATTAAGCAATGAATTAACACATACAAAAATATCATTAGTAACAAAGAGTGCTGAACTCCTACGTAATATATAATCTTTTTTATGGTAGTGAATTACTAGACATTCACTTCCCAGATGTAGAAAGAGCATAGAATGGCGGAGTAGATAAATCGAAATATTCTAAGAATGCCATAGAGAAATTGACGTTAAAATCTGAAAAAGAATCTACTTACTGAATTAATTTTTTTTCAATCCAAGAAAGGCAATACTACCACTAAGACCCAAGAAAGAAAAACTGTATATATATATATATATATATATATATATATATATATATATATATATATATATATATATATATTAATGTGCAATGATGAGTTTCATTCATTTCTGGGATCTGATGCTGCTTAGAATGTTAAAATGCGTAATCAATAAATTTTCAATCAAAGCTTTTTTTTTACATTTATCAAATTTCGTAAGAACATTGTCGGGTTTCTATATCCTTTTTTCACCCCGTACATACATACATACATATATATATATATATATATATATATATATATATATATATATATATATATATATATATATATATTGTCTTTTGAAATTAAGGCATGTTGGTAAAATTTTCCACAGATAAAAATGATAGATGGGAAAATTTTTGAACAACTGGATACAGGCGAATAGTTAAATAAATGCGAAATGCATTGAATAACGGATATTATTGTTGACATAAAACATTGAATATTGACAATTGCATAATTATTTATATCTAGTATACATATATATATACGTATATATTAAGCTAAATAAAATGTAGTACAATATATTTCATAGGGTGCACACAGTGAGCATTAGCCACAGTAAAATATTTTATGATAGCTGGCATTTTCAATATTCTGTAGAATTAGAAGTAAAATATATATTTAGAACTAGCTACTTTGCTTTTCAATTGCATTATAAGAAGGATACTTTTATTTCTTATAAACATAAAATTGATTATTTTAATGCACGACGTTAAGATGGGAACACATGAAAAATAAGCGCTAGAGTAAAGAAGCATGAGCTTGCCCGCAATGCGACGCGGGAATCATGAGCTGCTATCAGCAAGTGATTTTTAATAAATCGTTGGGTCTGAGTGGAATATGGACATGACGGTTGTTTCTCTCAAAACGCGCTGAAAAGGACAACAAAGATTTATGTGAATGAATTTTAAAACAGATATTTTTATTCAGAATCTTTATCTCATTAGATTTTGAAATCCTATTTATCTTCCTTGCGTGTGAATATAAACGTATTTCTTCATAACAAGAGAAATATTAAATTTGTTCAAACTATCTACTCACGGAATAAGAATATATAAGAATCCCTGATATCTATCTTTGTATCTATCAGTTAAGAAAATATTTCTGATATATTTGCATAGTGAATTTATCCATTTTTGAACGATATCTATCTATCTATCTATCTATCTATCTATCTATATATATATATATATATATATAGTAAATGTAATAAATCCGTTGGTATGTAATCTAAGTAGATCCTGGTAAATTATCCACAGAACGTACTGAATATATTTATTATACAGAGCAGAAATTAATACGCAATGAACACAGGATGTGTGTGTGTGTACCAAATACACGGCCGCAATTTTCGACGGATTTGCATCAAAATTTACATGCCCGTGCTCCAAGTTAGCGGAAAGGCCAAGACCGACTTTTCATTTCCCAACTCACATCGATAGTGGAAATAAACTATTATTTCATGCTTCTACAACAGTTTTCATGTACTTTGCGGCCATTTTGTACTGGCCAGAGTGAGAGCCTATAGCTGGCTGCCACGAATAGGCAGGAAGATTCTACTGGCCAACGTGAGAGCCAACTGCTGACTGGCACGAATTTTAATTAGCATGCTAAGATGCAAAAAAAATCGATAGATGCATTCGTCACAAGTGGGGAAAAATTAAATCTCCATGGCACTTTCCTCCAATTGGCACATTCGCTTGCTTAAACTCAACGTTGATTCTGATTCCGCAGAACTGCGTTTGGTGTGAAAAAGTAAATGTTGTTAACATTCTTTTTTCATTCGGTTTTTCGAGTTACGAGTCATTTTTTAAAGCTGATTGTTTTGTGTTCATTTTGTTTAGTTCTTTTTTCGTAACAGATTTAATGTTTAGTATAGAGCTTAGAAAAAAATTCGCAGTGTGAGATAGGCAAGAAGTAAGGCATGTAGCAACATCAGCACGGCAAGGGCACTACTTTAAAGGCAAGTAAGGGCAAAAATATTTTAAGTCAAGTGATAGCGATTACTGTATGAGTCGCACGATTTTTGAATCAAGCACGGGCCATGCTGTTAGTATATAATATATATATATATATATATATATATATATATATATATATAAATATATATATATATATATATATATATATATAAATAAAAGAAACACACTCAGATATTACTGCCTTTTTGCAGCTTAATTTCATGAGTACACCTATGGGATTGTTTCACAATCTTCAGTCTGTACCTGTGACCAGATGCTTAACTCCATATTAATGTGTTCTTTACATGGCCCACGCTAGATATTGCACAACGAGTGGATCGAGCACAAGTAGATTGGAAAGAAGAAGGTTAGATTCACTATACCGAAACATTCTTTATTGCATGTATGTTTATACCGGTAGAAAGATATATAACACATTTGAAAAGTGTCTGTCTGACGCGTTTACATCGATGGGAGTTGCTCTGGAGCTGGAACGACAGACGCTGATAATTTTAATTTAAAAATATATATTGTTTTGTATATGTTTCAATTATACAATCTAGTCAATTTCTTTTAAATTAATTTTGTTTTTGCTTTCATCACCTTTATTATTAAATATTCTACATTCTGATTATAGATCTGCCAAGAATGATGAAACGTTGTAAAAAGCTAACCGCAAATTTACTGTGAATGATCTAGTGTAAACATTTGTAAACATTTTCCTCTTACTGAATTATCGTTCCTTTTAATTCCAGAAACATTTTTACATAAATACTGTGGTTAGTGTCGTTACGCTGAGCAGCTAAATGCGTTTAATATGTTGTTTTGTAAAATATCCGGTTTGTTTTCATATATTATTTATTTAACTTTCTTGCGGTTTCTCTTATGTTTTCTTTGTGGCAATCATTACAGTAATAGAGTTTATTCCAACTTCATGTTTTAGTTTATTGATTTGTTTTGTATTGAGTAAGTCTTTTATTGTTTTAGACGTGGTTTTGACAAAATTTATGTTGAATTTAGATAAATTCTTTTTTTAATTTTAGTTGTTATAGAGTTAGTAATTAGAGTAATATGTTTCCTTGATTAGTTGGTTTGTCAGGTGGGTCTGCTTTTCAATTTTGCAATATTTTTTGAGGCTTTTGTGTCGCATTGAATAAGAAATAGGGTAGTTTTAATGTATTTCTCGTCTTCATGTAAACATTGAGGGTTGCAAGTTCTGAATACTCTTAAGGAGTACCCGGTGATTATTCCCGATTTTTAATTTGTGATTATGATTGGAAGACAAAATTGATTAGATTATTTTTATTAATTGATTTTCGGTGGGCATTAAGTTTTAAGCTGTTCCCAATGCGGTGTACCATGATATCTAGGGAGGGAAATGCATTTAGTATGTAAATTGTAATGTATGTTCGACTTTGTTATGTTTATCTACGAGATCAGATCAATCAGTATCACGTGGATATATTAAAAGACATCATCAATATATCGGAAGGATTTTGAATGTTTAAGTAAAAGTGGTTTATAAAATGTAAATATTTTAAATACGAAACGGTAGCTGAATGAACCGACACAAGCGCCGATGATTTTAGACGGTGGGTCGTTTAAAGATGTTTAGAATAATCCAGCATAATTATGGGAAGCAAACCACCTGCATTCGCACTGAAAATTATTTCAGTAAATATAGAAAAATAGAAAGGCGTGTAAGACAAAGATGTGCCTTGTCACAAGCTTTATTCAAACTATATAGTGAAGCAACTCTTAGAGATTTAGAACTGCTACCTGGATTCTTGATTGGCTGACACAATCTTAACACCATAAGACATGCAGATGAAACAGTGTAGATAGCAGTCACAAAAAGGGAACTAACTGATGGTCTATAGAAGATAATGAAAAAGTGAGAAGAAAAGACTAAACATCAATTGCAAGATGACAGAATGTATGTTTGTCAGCAAAAGGAATAGTTCAACGTGGAAATAACAAATTCAGATAAAAAATATCAAGTAAATACAGATATTTAAATAGCTGGGAATTATTTTAGCATAGAAGAAATGTGCGACAAAAGCTAAGTAATGTATTAAGAAACATAACATTTCGTTAGAAAAAAATAAACGTGTACTGAACTTTTACGTAATGTCCGTCCACCAATATGTCTTTTTACAAATGAATTACAGATTCAAGCAACAGAAATGTGGTTCTATAGATGGATGTTGCAAATACCATGGATTGAACATGTGAGCATCGAAGACCTTGTAAATGAATTTGGAAAAAAAAAAGGTCATATATATTTAACATCTCAAATAAATAGTTGAAATTATTTGGGAAAGCATTGAGAAAAGAGGGCTTAGAAAATTTGACACTCAGGACATATTGAAGTCAAGATACAAATGAATATGTCTATTTGAATATGGGGGTTTTCTCGTATATCAAATTTTCATAGATAATGTTATTGTGTGTTAGATTTTTTTTTCCTTTTTTTATTAGTAATGCTTCCATTAATTTTAACCATTTTTTTACATGTGGATGAGGCTATTAAGCTTGTATTATCTACTAGTACGTTCCGGATAGAGTCGTCTATTTGTTTTTTTGTTTTTTGTTTTTGTTTTTTTTTTTTAAATGAGTGATGATACAGCTATGTTTAGGTAGGTGTAACATAATGCTTCTAGATAGATATGTAGTATTTTGACCAATATTTTCATTTTTGAGTTTGGTTTGATCAGGAACACGGTTCGGTAAGCGGCATTTGAGCTCGTAAATAATGTTGCTTGTTTGTTGTCAGTAGCGGGAAAAGGGGCGGATCCGATGTTTCCGAGGCCCCGGCTGCAATTTCTGGGTGGATGACACTTCCGATTGAGTATATTATTTTTGTTGCAACAATGCCAGCGGTAAGGAAGAAGAAGAAAAACATACCTTTTGAGTTTTTATTTAGCAGATACACCTAAATTTAGATATTAAACATAAATAAAACAGTTTTTAATTTTAGTTTTAAAATCTCTATATTTGGGTAGTGATGATAATTCGGCCAGATCTGTGAAGAAAATTTTAGATAGGGTTCAAATGACGCCAGTATGTTTTATTTTTATTTATATATATTTTTTTAAATGTCCTTAAAAATCGCTGTCTTGCAGTAGGTAAGGACCGGAATTACACACGGTGATAAACTTGAGCTGGTCATTAAGTTAACCACGAGTTAATCCCCTTAGTTTTTTTGTGAATGCCTACTTGAATCCAAAGTTTTTTTCACAGTAAGAATTCCAAATCTTTGGTATCACTTCTTACATTTTGGTTTTTCATGTCTGTGAACTGGTATTAAAAAGAAAGTTCAAAATATATAAAGGGTGGTAGAAGGCCATAAAATCAAAGAATACTTAAGAAAGGATTCTTGGATATTATTGAAACAATTACATTTTCATTCTCGTAGAGTCAATTTCTTTTAGACTAAAAACTGAGAAACCAAAGAAAATTTGACATCAGCAAAAATGAAAGTCTATTTTTCTTTTCTCTTTGTTAAGTCTATCTTAATGAAATTTAAAACGTGTTTTTAGCAAAAAAAAAAGAAGAAAAATCACATTCTAGATGTGGATACAAACCAAATAGTTTGATATTAGCAATTGTATCTACTTTATAACGAAATGTAAGCTTGCAATCTCAGAAAGAAAACTCTCTCAAATTATTTTAATTCGGGATGAGTAAATTATCCAGATTTCACAGGCCCTTTACATATTTCAAGTAAAATATTGATTAGCCCACTTTAAACATTTTAACGTCTATTAATATTTAACAAGTTACCCGGAGTTACTCTTTTAAATTTTAACCTTCTGTAATTATTTTCCTTTTACAATAACCTCCTATCTACACTCGACATTCTGTATTTACACCCCAATAATATATTAAGTTTATATTAACTTTGAGCCTTGAATCTGCATTTAATTTAGCGTTCCTACGATAAGATTAAGTATTAAAAAAAATAATTCTAATATTTCGTGCCTGATGAGTTGGTAGAACCACGAAACTTAAAGTTGCTTTTCGAACTTCGGCATATGTATACTTATTATTATATATATATATATATATATATATATATATATATATATATATATATATATATATATATATATATAGAGAGAGAGAGAGAGAGAGAGAGAGAGATACATAGATAGATGTGGTCATTTTTCGTTTGCATGTACCTCATATACATGTGCATTTGTTATTGTGTGTGTGTGTGTTTGTGTGTGCAGCCTTTTAGTTGTGGTTAAAATTAATTGTGTCGATTTTGTATAGGCAGTGGTCCTAAAAAGCTGTTATGCTAACAGCAATAGCGCAGACGATTTTGCCGAGGGACCAACTTAGCTGGCAACATACGCGTCATGAATTTTTCAATTAGGAACCTATTACTTTACCTGATTTCGAATGACCGTCAGTGACGTTAAGTAAACACTTTCAACATTTGCACGAAGATAACGGACTAAATCTGCCAAGAAATAGAGTAGATAGATAATTAGTTGTCACGGATGTTTTCTTACACAAGTGAACGCTTCGTCCTGGAGTGTCAGCAACTTAACTTGGTATAATGGTAAGCAACACTGACCTAAAAAGTATTGCTTCTACTTAGTGAGTTTCATTGATATTTGCTATCTCAAAGTTGTGGGGTACATCGGGGCAGTGTAATAGTTAACAAGCGTGTCTGGCTAGAACAATTACCACTGTATAGTCAGTTCGATTCTCGCTCGGTGCCCATTACTTTCGACCTTGTGCCACATCTAAGCTACACTTGGAAAATTTCTACTATCTCAGAGATGTGGGCTTTTTTTTTAAAATGAAATAAGCCAGACATAGAAAATAATTTTCGATCTATACTTAAAATCAAATAACGAAAAAAAAAATATGGACATCAGCACAGTATTTCCTGACTTGGAGAAAATTATTCATTCTATTTTTTAATACAAAATTTTACCCGCCACGTCGACGCAAGGTAATAAAGTTAAAAAAATAATCAGAATTTTGTGGCAGACGTAAATAGAATAGAATTTTATAAAAAAAATGAACATTATGACGATTACAAGTAAAGACGGCGTTTGACCCTTTAAGAGGTCAAGAATGATATGCTTAGGAAAGAAACAATCCGTGGAATGTTCTTATATCTGTGGTAAATTTAAAATGGTTTTTACGCTCTTGTTACGCCAATAAAGGGTCTAAGATGCACTCAAATCAAATATCTATTTATGTGCGTTCGTGTGACGTCCGTAGAAGTGTTAATTATGAAATTATATAGAATAGAAATCAGTTGATCTGCTTGTTTTTGATTCATTCATTTTATACGGTTTATCAACCCTTTTAATTTATTTTTAAGTTTATTTAAAGCCAGAAAATATTTTCTAGATTGTAGGAATTTATTGATTTTCATGCTATGGAGATAATAAAAATTTAGTGATACTAGCCTTACCAATTAACCCATAGCTGAACGGAGACGAGGTCGATTGATACATTAACCAAAGTTTTTGCGCGTAAGCGAACATAACCCTACTGGAATTGAAAGTCCGATTAATAACTGCGAGCAATCTTCCATTGCACCACCCGCACATTCCAGCTTACAGCATCTGGTATTACGAAGTGATCATCCATTTACGTACTGACGTTACTTAGCTTCGTACGAGAACCAATGTTTCAACGTGATGTGGCCGTAACCCGGTTGAACGTGGATTTGAATCATTAACGTTGTATTTGCCGGGGAAACAGCAACACGGGTGTTTCTTCCACAAGCTGGCAATTCTTTGAAAGAATCTGTCCAAATGAAACATCTTTTTATCAATCGTATACGAAGGCAATGAAGATGTTTAGTATGGTGGTTTTTAAATTAAAATGCCTGAACTGATTAAACGTGAAACAGTATTTTGTTCATGGGAATAGCGTTAGTGTTTCGGCGCGGATCCGGCGTAGGTATTAGAGTAACACTTGAATTATGGTATTATTTGTCACTTATAGCATGGTAATTTGAGTGTGGTACATGCTAGAGCTGTATAAGGAGATGATCATTTACTATCAGTTTTTCTATGAATCTTATATATGAGTTCCACATCGTGTCTTGGGTGTAGTTGTGACCCAACATGGCATCAAAGCAAGAAAACTCTTTGAAAGTGCAAACATACATCGTTACCGGTGCAAATACATAGCGGTTATGTTCAACTGTTTCTAGCTTGCTTTTTGATGCATTAAGACAGTTATTCACAATTGGGCTGTTAGAAATTTCCCACCTGATCTCTCTCCTGAAGTAGAAAGACCAACTGCCAAGCTTTCGTCTTCTAGATTTGTGGCGGTGAACATATAAACTATAATAGCATTAGCATATATATTTACTAATGGGCTGAGTATTTTCCGAGGCTGATTGTTAGTATAAAAAAAGAAAATACGTTGGACCGATTAGTGAATCTTGTTTGAAGCCTGCATTGATCGCATTTGTCTGAAACCTGACGATCGAAAATAACATTCGACACTCAATCTGAAAAGAAGGACTTGATGTTTGCATGGTTTCTTCCATTTGGACCATAGCTTCAGTGTCTGTTTAGCAAATCCCGCTATGCTACACATTTTTTAGATATCTGTGTCTTACTGATTCTCTGTGTTAAAACAAGACATCAGCATTAGAGGTAGGAGACGGAAATACTGCCTATCACCTTGGAGGTTGCTTCTGTCGAGGTGATCAAAAACTTTCTGTTTTGTAATAGACATAAAGATTTAGCTGATATCATTAAGAAGGCATATCGGTTGATATTGAAATGGGGATAAGCAACCCGATCTCATTCTCGGAGAAAAATCAGACAGATATCACCTTCCATAGAACTTTTTTTCTTGTAACAGTGGTTAGACGACTTAAAGAATAAACAACGAAATATTACTCACATTAGTAGTCTTCGTAAAGGCAAGAATTGAAACAATCCGTACGGTGGCTGCGAGATTACAAAAAACGGGCGTGTCTGCCTTGTGTGCGTCTCGTGAACACAAGACTCCTCTTCTCTTGAATTTGCAAATATACCCTAATTTTAAATGTCAGTGTTTGCGAATATTTTTTGTTCCTCTGCGTTTTCATGAGCCATTGCATTCCGACGTTTTATCTATGCTTGCTGGGGTATGGGTGATTTTATCAGGGGACCATCTTAAATATATGCTAGATATAATGTCGATTTCCCGGTTTCTTTTCCTTTTTTTTTTCTGAAAATAACATATCTTCAGCCCCTGTCCTAAAAGTCTACAAATATTTTCTAACGGATATATACCAATATCAAGAGGGTGTGTCAAAACAGTACGTGGAGTAAAAGATTTCTTTGAAGTTAAGGACTGGAGTGAAAACTCCGTGATATACCATAACCTTTTTTTATGGTATAATGACTTATATAATGAGGAAATCAAGATATAAACAACAGTTTGCTATACATTAGCAGAAAAAGTGATTAACTGCTCTGTACATTGCATTGGTTTAGCTTTATTTTCTGACAACGAAGAGAAATGCAAAAAATGAAAGACTTATTGAAGGCATTTACTTCTAAGTTTCGGATAAGTTCTGAAAAAAAAACAAAAATAATAAAGATTGGAAACGAGGAAGATGATGCCATTATACATTTAGAAGGACACTACAGTGAAGAGGTTCACAACATCACTTAACTTGGAAGCATTCAATCGAATTCCGGTGACATAATCAAAGAAACATTCCTATTGGAAAAGCTAATGGGTTGCTTAAAAGACTCCATGCTGTCTGGTCGTGAATGACGATTAGTCTGCGAGTGAAGCTCAAATTGTATAATTCTATTATCCTCTTACCTGCTTCATATACATAGGAAACTTTGAAATTCAACCTTTAGATGTTTTCTAACTCACATGCCTTTACATAATCCCGAATATATCTTGGAGTGAGATACTCAGGAATGAAAAAAGTTTCAAAATCTAGGAACTTAAGTTAAAGATGACAAACAGGTGGATACATTTCATTGGCAATATTCGACGACTACCTGACTGTCGCCAATCGCCACACTGGATGCCTCAAGAATACAAAGAACTATATGCCCTTCTAATATATTATATCGCAATTCAGTTAAAGAGGAATCATGAACAAAAGAAACACCAACTGGTTTCAAGGTCCGCGACTTGACCAAGTTCCATCTAAGTGAAGAATAATTGTGGCTCTTTTCTCTGCAACGTTTGGAGTAACAAGATAGCGAGGTAATGCAGTAATAACAGCAGTAAATGATTAATACAATGGAGACAATGGAAACATATGTGAGGTAAGGTAATCGATATTAAGTTTGTTATTAATGGGATTATGTTGTATGATCTCGGTAATTAACTCACTATAGAACATTCGAAAATGATTAAACTCGCAATGCATTTCGCTTTAATAAAATATTCCATTTAAATTAATCGATGCTGATATAATGTAGGATATTTAAAAAGAAAGGAAATTTAAAACAATCGATAGAAAGCTGAATGAGTCCAAAAAAATGATACGTAGATATAAAGATTTTGAGAATATTAAAGATAGGCGCCCATGTATTATTGACGTTTTTATTATAAATAGATGATAATTGGCTTTCTCCATATTGATGGTGGAGGAATGTCATTAGTCTACCGCCATCATGTCTCTTTTGGATTCATGATCATCCAACGTTTTTAGTAGATGTAAACAACGAGGCTGGAATTCGAACGTGGTTATCCAATTTAACATTCCGAGTACTTATTCACTAAACCACCCACATATCTTAGACTGCAACCCCTGGTATTCCTAACTGGTGAGCAAACTTGGCAATGCTTTGCTTTGGCGATCGAACG
This sequence comes from Acanthosepion pharaonis, assembly GCA_903632075.3. Lineage (NCBI taxonomy): Eukaryota > Metazoa > Mollusca > Cephalopoda > Sepiida > Sepiidae > Acanthosepion > Acanthosepion pharaonis. The sequence continues at coordinate 2,844,645 of CAHIKZ030004302.1, read as the reverse complement.
TGAATAGGTGTCACAACGTGATATTTCCTAAACCTTTTTTTGAATAATCTCTACTTATAAGACTATATTGATAAAAGGCTTATTATTTTGAAATATTACTTCTATAAAGAAAATGTTTTTTTTTGTTTTACTTGGGTTTTGTCATTCGATTACTCATTCAAGATCTTATACATACACATAAACTTGCATACACACAAATCACACACACACACATATATATATACATATATATATATATATATATATATTTATGTATACAGATAGATAGATAGATAGATAGATAGATAGATAGATAGATAGATATATATATACTTACGTGCTAATACACCTAGGAAAGGTATTAATTCTCTCCTTCTCCCTCCAGCTATAGGTAAAGAGCAGGACAGACTGGTTTCTATAGTCTTGGTTGGCAACTGGACTATGAGAAGGACAGATGTGAATTCAAACCTGCGAAAGGTCATTTGGAGACCTTGCGGTACGTAGAGCACCAGGTCACTGTATTCGGCCCTTCAAAAAGTGTGGTTGGTTCGGCACAAAACCTTCACCACTATAATCAAATCATGTGTGTTGGTTTCTGGGCTGTCGGATCCTAGGAACTGAGTTGACCCTCATACGTCGAATGGCATTAAATATTATATGCATCTTTATAAGCTGTTGCTATATTGTGTAGAGTGTCCACCTTCACAATACAGGCAAATACTTGCTGACAACACCAATATATCACTCCACAAAAACAATAAACAAAAACGTCAAATTCTGGAGGCCCCTTTATCAAAATTCACCAACCAACACTAAACAAAATTTATTACGGATAGAGCAGTAATATATTAAAGTACATATAATTACTGTTCGCAACATTGCGAATTTTAATGGTGGTCTAATCTATGTTAAATCCTGTCTATCAATTTCACCCTTGAAATGACCCTCATATGGCACATCCTATTTATCTAAAGCTTCTTGATATAATACAAACAACGATCAGTAACAGCATTTGTTCTGATCTGGCGTCTCGGCTTCACTCACTTTCCCATCGTCGCAAGGTCGCCTCCCACTCCATTTTCTATATATACTTTCAAGGTAATTGTTTTGGTGAGCTCTTTGCTATTGTACCTAGACATTTTTAATTTGACGGCACTACTACACTGTTGTCGAGATCTCATCTATTTACATTTGAGCTCGCAAGCGTAAATTCTATGCAAGCAGATACTTGCACGTCAAGTATGGGGAACTGCTTTCCGGTTCCATGCTTTCCAGTCACCGTTAATCTTCAAAAATTTAAATACAATATTAGTCGCTATCTATCCTCCTCCTGATTACTATATATATATATATATATATATATATATATATATATATATATATATATATATATATATATATTGTTGAAAACTTGACAAATGCATGGAATAATAATGCAATACAAAATGTACTTAGAACAAAATGTATTGAAACAAGAAAGTGTACACAATATTTACATATAGTCTTTTGTATATTCCTGATAAGACCGTTCCTGGAGAATGTGTTGACTGAGTCGCAGTCGGGCAGAGTCTCTGGTTGAATCTCTTGATTCCTCCCTCTCTTCCCGGTACCAACCATATTTATATGGTCGGTACTCCACTATGCAAATTAGGTGGATCCTACCACAACAATATATTTATATATATAATGGACTCTCCTGTCGGTTTTCCCGTATGAGGATCTGACAGCTAAATTGATTCAGTTATGAAATTTTGTGCGACAATCTTAAGTAGCTCTTAAGACCCACTATTGATTTACAAAGGAGGCTACATATAGAGCAAGCTTAGGGATTGTGAGATGAGATCCCTGTTAGAGTGGCTGACCTTTTCGATCTTGCCCTCGCTTCTTGGACATGATTCAGACAATCCAATTGAAAAGTGCCGAGTCCACTAAAACACGTTCATCTCCATTCTACCCGCTCCAAGGCTAAGCGCTCGAGGGTGTTACGTGGTATATTGACAGCTGACAAGTTGCTTTTCAGCTTGTTTTTGTATCTTAGCCATGGGCGTCCTATATTCCTGTAGCCCTGATATAACTGACTGAACATTAGAATATTGGTTATCCTGTCATCAGACATTCTCAAGACATGATTAGTCTACTGTAACTGTATGAGAAAAGTCTCGATTCCTCCAATATTACACCTGTTAAGAAGGTCTACATTAAATTTCCTATCTTGAAGGTTACTTTCACAGATTGCATGCAGACAGCTTTTATGGAAAACATACAGCTAGTGTATATGCTACCTGTACGGAGTCCACGACTCTGAGATGTACAAAAATATGGCAAGTACAGCAGCTCTGTAAAACCGAATGTTCGTATCCAGTCGGATACCTCGCTCATTCCCCAAGCGATGCCGAAGTTTGACGAAAGCACTGGTAGACTTAGCAGGGCGATGTATGATTTCATCATCTAAACTTCCACTGTAGTTGACTTTGCTACCAAGATAGGTCAAAGACTTTACATATTTCAGGTTTGTGTCATCTAATTTCAACGGTCTATCTGGAAATGTGTACACTGGTGGTTTTTGTTTCACGCCACAGAATTGCTTCGGAGTAGAAAGAGGTTGGTACACTACTTCAGTTTTCTTTATGCTAAGTGTAAGACAAAAGGCTTTGCATGCAGCAGAATAACGATTTTTCAGATGTTGGGTCTTCTCAAATGATGTCGCTACAAGAGCAGCAGTATCAGCAAAAAAAATCATGAATAATATATATATATATATATATATATATATTATATATATATATATATATATATATATATATATATATATATATATATATATATATATATATATATATATATATATATATATATATATATATATATATATAATAAATATATATATAATATAAATATATATATTATTTTTATAAAAGTATTGCAATTATAGAATAAATTCCAAAAAAAAATATTTATTTTTTTTAAAAAAGTGCTCAATTAGAATAAAAACATAAAATTATAACATAAATATGTGATAACAACAGTACAAAAGGAGCCATTGTGTTTCCACAATTTTGGTGTCTTATCAAGTGATGGTGTTGAATATAGAATAAAGTGTTTTAAAAGGTTCAAATCAACCAGACACCCCTCGACAGGGGAAACGCTGTTACATAACCTGCAATGACCAATCAAAATACAAGTATATGAAAATTCAAGAAACTTAACAACGAATCTTTGGTTATAATTATTAATGTCTTAATTTTAGGGTTAGATTAAAAATCAAGTCATTCGAAATGATTAATCTTAAATTTTGCTATAAAATTGAAAATAAAAATTAGCAATTTTATATTTTAACCAGTATTAAGTTAAAAATATTATAATATTATTTAAAGAAGGAACTGAGCAAACGCTAATTTAAGGACATACAAATATTGTAACAACTTAAATGCTTATATGGACAGGAGAAGAATTTTTAAAAATGACAATACATACACAATCAATGTATATTATACAAACACATGACCATATTTAGATGTCTAAACACGCAAAAAGACAGACGAAAGAGAAAATAGATGCCCACGACCAAAAAAAAAAAATATATCGGACACATATACATAAAATGCAAGGCATATAAAGGCAATCATGCACACATACATTAATAAATGCATAGATATATACATAGACAAACCCACAAAGATACATGAAAGTATTAATAAGCAAATGCAAACTATTAAAATATTACTTACATGGGCAAATATATATGTCCTTGAGAAGTGTTAAAACAAAATGTATGTATGTCCATGTGAAGTGTTTAAATAAATATATATATATATATATATATATATATATATATATATATATATATATATATATATATATATATATATATATATATATATATATAAAAAAAAAAATTCTTCGATAGATTATGTACAAAACTTATTGTATAGACTAAAATGAGAATTGCAAAAGAAGCCACCTAATATTTAATATAGTGTCATTTATTTATAATATATGATTTTAACGGGTAACAACTAAAACGTTGTTACTTATTTCTTAGAAAAATATTTTTTTGTTTTCCATTTTTTCAATGCATTTTTTTTTACTTTCCTCGCTTTTGCTTAGCTTTTCACAATGTTTTAATTGTTCTTTCTCCACGTGTTATGTCTTGTATCAATGAAAATGAAGGGGTGTAACTTGATATATATGTCGTTTATGGTAAGGTGAATTTTGGTAGAATTTATGTATGCAATGAATTAATTACGGGTTTGAACTTGTTGATGAAAGATTATTTCATTATTAATCAGCCTTTGTCCGGTGATTCTCTCTCTCTCTCTCTCTCTCTCTCTCTCTCTCTATATATATATATATATATATATATATATATATATATATATATATATATATATATACTCGTGTATTTTGCGAGTTTCTTTTTTGAGAGACCATATTACAATGGACTAAACTCTTTTCAACTATCCCAGCTTCTATGGACTCTTTAAAATGTCAAATAGAATTATGAAAATATCGTTGGTAATTTTGTACTTGTTGCGTAAACGCGTACAACCAAAACCAATCGAACGAGAAACAACTAAATATCTTATAAACACTAGACAATGGAAAAGATACAAAAACCTATGTTTCTATCTTATAATGCGATACCAATATGTGAGTATTACATGAATTATTATTGGATATATAGTAAATGAAACGTCAGTTTTATCAAAATCATGTTTATTTTACATACAACTGTAGATTATAATTACACTACGTATATAGTTTGTTCAATGGCGTAGCCAGAGCCGACAGTAGATACGCTACTTTTAAATCTCGTGTATGATGCGACCACCTAAATATTAGCTTCAGAATTGAGTCTGAAATATTGCTTGGTGTTAGTGTACACACACACACACACACACACTTTTTTCACACACACACATATGTGTGTGTGTGTGAATATATATATATATATATATATATATATATATATATATATATATATATATATATATATATATATTATATGCGCAGTACTTATTAGAAAGCGCTCAATATCAGAGATAGAGCTAAGGTATTGGGTTGGATTGATGTAAGAATGTGACCCTGGGTTTCAGGCTTTTGCGATTGTCAGACAAACTGATTAATTTTTTAAAAAAATACCATCAATACACGCAAACTACATAAATCCAAAATTAAAAAAAAAAGTCAGTGAAATAACAGCACTCGTGGCCTGAAGATTGCGTCTAGCATGAAACAGACTGTCACCTCTAAGTGTTGATTCTATGTTCCTTTTATATATATGTATACATATATATATATATATATATATATATATATATATATATATATGTGTGTGTATGTTTATGTGTTTATATATGTTTATATATATATATATATATATATATATATATATATATATATATATAAAAAGTGAACATAGAAGTCAACACTTAGAGGCGACAGTCTGTTTCATGCTATATGCAATCGTCGGGCCACGTGTGCACTCAACAGAGCACACGTGGCCTGACGATTGCATATAACATGAAACAGACTGTCGCCTCTATGTGTTGACTTCTATGTTCACTTTTATATTTACACACGCTCTATCTCTGATATCGAGCACTTTATCCCATAAATATAGCACACCTTAAGACTATATTTCTTCATAGTACAGGTAATCGATCCGTTAGTATATAATCCGAGTGGATCCTAGTAATATTAATTATCAAAACTAAAACACAGAGAGCTGGATGTTTTTATTTTAACAGAGCATATGTATCATTTACAGCAAAAAATCAAAAATTACCTCAACATAGGTACAGTCTATATGAAAATGTTCTTGACGTTCGTGTGAAAATCTCTATGAAATAGACTGTAACTCTGCTGAGATTATATTTGTTTTTGATGCAATATATATATATATATATATATATATATATATATATATATAGGGAATATTGTGTAGATAGTTTCGTATGCTAGTTCACAATACGCATATCTAGTCATGTATAGTATGAACTTTTCTCTCCATATCTTTTGTGATGCTAAGTACCTTTTCATCTTTTTACCTTAATCTCTTTACTAAATTTGCTATGCATTCGTCACGTAGATCACTGACTGTTACCACCTTTCTTTGAACTTCAATCCGTCCAGTGAGTGCTAAATCCTCCAAGACATTTTTTCCTCGTTTTCGAGAAATCACGTATATAAGAGAGGAGTAAAATCGATACGTATGCAACCGATGAAAAATCTCACTTAATGAGACTCCGATTGCCTTCTTCTTCTTCTAGAACAACGAATGATAAATAATTTGCACAGTTTCTGTTAGTGTCGTGTTACATATTCGTAATAGAAAATAGGCCAAACTCCATGATTTTCATACAGTGGATTAATTAATATTCTTCCCTCCCTTCACGCATGTTCGCTCACATTTCTCTTCTCCCACAGTTTTGTAGACACACCACAATGGACTGTTTGAAGATAGGCTCCCAGCGGATGCATTCCAATAAGAACACGCAATTTATGACAAATGGTGCTGTCGTCAGCTGTTCTCTTAGCTATGCCCGTAGGGTCACGATAAACTTGGCTTATTTACCCTTGATTATCATACCTCATATTACATTATTACAACACGCATGCCCTAACATCCAATTCTGGTCACCACGCATTGCTCAGTTTGCGCATGCTTAAAATATGTAGATAGATTTAAATCGCCTGTTGCTCTTATATAACAATATATATTTAGAGACAGGAATGCTATTAGTACGCAGACTGTTACATGGAGTGAAAGTGAGAGAAAAGACTGCTTATAGGGAGAATTTAAAAAAGACAAATGATTAACGGGATTCAAGAAATAGAAGATGGTGGCTGACATTGCATATAAATTTTTGAAGATTGTAATTTTCAGAGAAGTAAGTAAACAGAGTGGAAATGGCGGCTGCATTTAGCTATTTCAACAGTAAAAAAAGTGTGACCTAGACGCCAATGTAGTTGCCATTAAAATATTGGTAAAACAGACAGAGAAGCACACAACGTCGGTGAGAAAGTGACTGATGTCGAGATGCCAAATCAGGATCGATTACATTACAGATCATTCTTTGGATCTTGGCACGAACCTCGAGATAAATAGTAGGATATATATATATATATATATATATATATATATATATATATATATATATACACACATATATATATATATACACACACATATATATATATATATATATATATATATTTTTTTTAGAGATTTTAAAACACGTAATACATGTAATATATATATATATATATATATATATATATATATAAAATGTATATATATATATATGTGTGTGTGTGTGTGTGTGTGTGTGTGTGTGTGTGTGTGTGTGTGTGTGTGCATGACATATATTCTGACGGTTTTCTTAGCCAGGGATCGTGGTGAGGAGAAGCGGCCACTGTCTATATAATGCTCTCATGGCATGTGTCTAAAATAGACACTGACAACAATGCCCAGCCCCAAGGTGAGGAAGGGGCGAATATAAGCGTGTTAAAGCCAGCTTCTTTGGATATATGGCGCTCGTCTGCTCCGGAAGTTCGTTCAGCTCGGTGAAGTAAGACACTGATATTAAATCCCCGCTGCCTTATGGACAAATCTAAACACAGAAATGGCTATGGACGTTAATCCAGACTGGCAATTCGGAGTGGAACACCAACGGCAATTGATGATCAATTATAATTCATAATCAACTGATTCCAAGTCTTTCAGTAGTAAAGTGTAAACTTATTTCAGTAAAGTTATAATGGGAACGTGTTAGACAAAGATGGCCAGTCAACTGATATACAACGCAAAAGATTTGATATGACACGTATTGCAAAGAAAGATATCAGTACAGATTTCGTAAATGGCGATATTTAAAATGAAAATTTATCCAAGGTTTATCCTTCTTGTGCGTAAGTAATAACTATTTCCAAAGGACGATTATTCCACTTATAGAGTGAGCCAGGTTGCATGTCTGGTACGTATATAAAGTCACTTTTTCATAGGATGAAATGTAATCGAATGCGAAAGGACAGTTTGACAAACTCGAGAAAAAATTAATCCATGTTTTGTGATTTAATTATGTGATATTGACTCGCTACAGTGCGAATTTAATCCTCATTATTAATTAAACTGTTAAAAGGGATCTTCATATTACCCGTTCTCTCATCCCACTCTCTCACTCTTTCTATCTCTCTCGGTATATATATATATATATATATATATATATATATATATATATATATATATATATATAATGTCTCAATGGCAGATGGCAGATCCTATTAGTTCATGTGAGATCCGTTGAATAATCTCGTTTCTCACTATTATCTCTATCCGCAAAGAAAACATTAAATGAGTAGAACAATAAGAGATATGCACACATTCTAATATAGGCAGCGAGCCAAGAACACAATAATAAAAGTATATGAGAACTTCTAACATGTAAAAATTATCATATTTGCTGAAACAACAAAATAACTAGAAAAATACTCACTAAAATATGCTGGCGAGCGTCTGATAAATCATTATTTCGTAAACCTTCATGTAAATAGTTCAGAATCGTAATTCTATCTTGACAGACTTCCGATTAAAACATGTACCGATTAATGAAATCCAAACGGTTTAAACCTGATTCTCTAGCTAGGCAGTCTGTTACTTGTAAGTTTAAGCCAACGATTTGGAAAGCATTCAGCTTATCCTAAACAATTGTAGCGTAATGACAAGGCGTGTCATCCTGTTGAAACGCCACAGAGCTAATTATCGCATTTGAAACCATTGGAATCTGAGAGAATTATTACTATATGCTGCGAAAAATTGACACTTTAACTGTTGCTTCGACGAAGAAAACATTTTAAAATTATAGACTTTTACAAATTCATATAGACATTAACCAAAATGTTTCATTTCCAAATGTTGGACCAAATTATTTTGGCGTTCACATGCACAAAAAAAAAAAAAAAGGGGATTTAATTTTCTACAACTTCCAAAACCTAAGCGATAATCTTCCATTAAAAATGCGAAATTTCAACCAGAATATTTTTTCAATAATGTTTAATTATATGCAGGAATAATAAAAGCCGACATTTTGACCTTTGCTCTTGATAATTTATCCCAAAGATCCTCACCATAAAGCAAGATATTAATTATAAAAAAAACTAAAATAAATATTCGGCCATAACTGTTGATTTCACAACAATCAGCTATTAAATATAGATTTATAAAAAAAAATGAAAATTTCAGCAATCTGTTTCGATTTCTCCCTGTAGCCCATGAAATCCTGCCGTTCCAATTTTCAAACAGCAGATTCATGACACAATAACTCTTATTAATATTTCATTTTATACTTCAAAAAGCTAATTGCCCCTACCCCTATTCAGAATTTTTCTAAGGCGAGAAACGAAAAATATCTTATTGCTGAGATAAGCGTATATAATATTAATCAACTGATTTCTTTCTCTATTCAAAAGAGAGTGGTATTTTCGCGCAGAAGTAAACAAGAATAGACAAAGCTTACTCTAGATTTTAATGCCAGATATGATTCCGTTTCGAAAGCTACTATCCATTAATACTTTCAGTAAAACACAAGCTTTGACGAAAATTATGAACCGAAGATTACTGACGGCACCCGTAAACCAGAAGGAATATATTTTACTGAAATATAA
>CAHIKZ030004302.1:2782500-2825000 GCA_903632075.3 Acanthosepion pharaonis | reverse complement strand
AAAATTGTACTACAGACTGGGTTCTATAGCCTTTGATTGACAACTTGTCTAGAAGAATGACAACATTGAATCCAACACCTGCGAAGGGCCGTTTGGAGACCTTGTGGCACGTAGTGCACCAGGTCTCTGCATTCGGTCCTTCAAAAAGTGTGGCTGGTTCTGCACAAGGTTTCACCACTATAAACAAACCATGTACTGGTGTTTGGGTTATCGGTTCCTAGAGCTTGAGTTGCTTGACCCTCATAATTTGAATACGACGGCCGAGTCCACCATATATGAACACTATTTCAATCCTTCATGAGCGTCAGCTCCGTAGATATGATCAATTAATGATGAACACACCATTTTCCTTAATGAACGAAGTTATCAGGTTTCTTCTGTTAGGAGTGGAGAGTAATTATAAATTGTTACTAATCTAAGGGAGTCCACTAATATAAAATCTTCGGTTAATTTCTGTAAAATATATTTAATAATTTTAAAATTACAAGAGTTCAAATCATAATTTAAAATGGGACAATTCTGCTGTTACACGATTTGCACAAGGTTGCTGTTACACCTGGTATATATATATATATATTACATTTTAAGATGTTATAAAAATTTGCCATGTAACTTAATTAAATTAAATTAAATTATTTACATTTATCGCTTGTCTGAACTTCTAAATACCATTCCAGCTGAAAACATTTGAACCCCACACATCTCAATAAAATTAATTGAACATCAGATTTTCTTTTAACCTCTGATCCTCCTGTATAATTACCGCCGCTAGTGTGATAGTGGTTTTCTCGGACTGAGAAATGTTTTTTTATTGGTCGATTCGGTGGGAATTGGATAAAATAGAGAACAAATGTGGATTGGAATCTGACAGAATGATAGGATATGTAACAAATACGAAACGTTTAGAAATCTAACATGTTTGGCTTTTATTAGATTAATTTTATTTATTTATCTCTGATGAAACTTAAATAAAAATGTGAAGCGAAAAATTATATTATATGTGCATATGTTAGATTGGATGATGCATATCAATGTCAGTTATCCCAGAAATATATATAATGTGCATATGCACGTGTAGTTTGTGTGTTTGTGTATGCTCTGAATGTATGTAATTTTTCATCATCATGTATAGAAGTTTCCTTTATTCATAAAATATGTACGACATCGTCATGCCAATTTCTAATGCTTTTCACACATGCATAAAGCAATATATATATAAATGTCCAAAATACTGGCAGTAAAAATAATAAATAAATGCCAAGGATATAAAAATAGCTTTGTACTCTTGCAAGCATACAATGGACCAAGCTTTGCAATCTTTAAAGTTTTTGCGTTTAGTTTAATATAACCCAATATGTAGGTGACTAACTGAAACAAATAAAGGTATCGTTTATTCATCCCATGCATTTTCAACTGCAGCCAGATGTGGTCTTCGTACCCGCCAATAAATTGCATTACATTTTGTAGAGCATTTTATGCAACATGGCCATTATGCGGTCGGGCTTTGTCCTTCTGTAATAATACATTCGCGTTCTTCGTAAAGGAATGGGACCGAATTTAGACACCGAGTTTACTGTATGAGCACTTAGCTGTTCAACGTACCCTCCCTAAGACTAAATGTCAGAGAGAGAGAGAAAAAGTGAGAGAGAGAAAGTCTGAGACAGAGAGAGAGAAAGTCTGAGACAGAGAGAGAGAGAGAGAGAGAGAGAGAGATAAGTTATGACAAATCACGTGGGGATTAATTAAAAGAAAATTTGTATAAAAGAAATCTAGATAATTTGCATTGTCGTTTTACAGCAGTATTTCCTAACATTTTTTCAACCAGCGTCCCTTTTGGGCACTCACGTTTTGTCAACATCTCACTGTCAAATTAAATTTCGAATATTATACTGAAGTAATCTACAATAAAAATATAACATTTTGGTATTAGTGCAAAAATAATTTTCATATCGTTTTCTTTTCTATTGGAAATGCCAATGATAAAAATATATATATATAAAAAAAAAGAATTGATAGCTTATCTCAATGTTTTCCATGCGATGGTTGACTTTGGAATTAAGTGGGTAATTCTCTTACTCTAGAAGTAACCAGTGATCTCTTCTCTTTTGTTGTAGCATACCTACGGACGATAATATTTATGTCCCCATTCACATAAATACAGTAGTAAATACTGTATGTTAATTAGCATTTGGAAATCCGTCTCCAGCTGTGCTGCTCAAACTCTCTGCCTCTGTCGAAGATCAGAATCTCGTCTCGGGAAATAGCTACCGACCCCATTTTATACGGGCTTTATGGGGACGGTTGCTCGAGCATCCGGGCTCGGATACCCCAAATCTTATTCGACCTGCATTTGGAGATTCATTGTGGAATTCACTTAACTCACTTCTAGCAGTTCAATTCTTCTACGCGCCGCTGGCGAATCATATATGTGTTTTTCTTGTTCTAAGTATTATCATTCAGCACTATCCTTCGTGTGATTATTCTATTCAGTAAATTTCTCTAGGTTACAACAGTTTTGTAATTTGCAGGCTGTTCCTTTGTTTTATTGTAACCGCATTGAAACCACATTCAGCCATATAGGAAGTTTGAAAAGGAATGAAAAAGTTTGATAGCTTTCCACTGCTGTAGATTGCTTTCAGAATGTTCCTTTGAAGCCAATACTGAACATTTTTTTTCTACATTTGAAAAAAATGAAAAATTCCAACCGCCACACTGTAAAAAAACTCCCACTGTCCCCTTTTAACGTAACAGAACCCACAAGAAGACGCTAGCCACCACGTTTAGATACACTGTTCTAGAGTTTATTAATATAGGAATTCTCAGATGAGTTGCTAAATGAAGGTGGCTGTAAAAATATCAAATTAGGTTTAAAAACAAAATGGAAATAAAACAAAAATATTTACGTGTCATGCATAACAATTGATATCAAAGAACGATAAGACAAGTAATGCATATGCGTATAGCAAGTGATCACGTTATAGAAAAACCATGTTGCCGGATTTGTCAGATAGAATTACAAGAGAGAATTACTGAAAAAAAAACCATCGCCAACTGCTTAAAACATAACATGAATAATGAATGTATAATGTCAACTATGACGTATGGACGCGAAGCACCGAAAACAGCTTAAATTCAAAGAAATGTGGAAACATCAATGGACATTGTAATTCACCTTCTAGAAGAGAGAAAGAAGTCAGCATGGAACAAAGAATAGACTCAAGATAGAAGATATAGACGTCATAAAGTGACAAATTTTGTCGTATTGTGGCGAGATATGCAACTAGATACGCAAGTAAAAAATAAATATCAATAACAATAAGTAAATGGCTGATGCACGTTTAAAAGTAGGCTCGTTAATAAATGTGGCAAGCTTGTCCTTGTTAAGGAAGCCTGCTCAACCACATTTATGCTTCTTCAACACCCGCAGAGTCAATTTATCGTTTACACGATATTCCGGGATATACCATGTTATGAATAAGGATACTCAAGTCATCGTATCGGTTAGCATGAATTGTCAGTTTGTGTCATTGACTGATGCTGAACATTTCCGTCTATCTAATTTACCCTTAATGACTCATAACGGGGAAACAGTACTAGAGCTTTCCAGCAATTACAAAAGTTGAAGATTGCTGACATATTATAAAAATGTTACCTTCTAAGCCGAATTGACCATGGTGAGATTCGAACTGAGGTTACATGGTTGGAAGGCTATGATTTTATCCATGTTACAACGATCCCATTATTAACGATGTGTGATAGAGAAAAAAAGATTTGTTGATTGGTGGTCAATGGAGATCAATACAGATTGAGATGTGTAGAGAGAATATGAAGGAGTGGGTCAGAGTGATTTTGCATTGATGTCAGGTAATGTACAGTCATAGTCGTCATAGAATAAGTTCCAAAAGATCATGTCTTATATTTCTAGGCCTGTCAGAATTCGACCAATTTTTTTAGATTCATTTAACTGCCGCTTAAATCGAAGAAAGAAAAACGAAGCTGTCTTAGCCGAAACATTTTTTCATTGACGTATTCACCAAAATATTTGTTGCATCTTTCTTACATATGAAACCCGGTCATACAGAGGTATACAGATAAAAAAAAACATCCCACACATTATCTATCTATAGGTCATCCCTTTTTACTTATTATTCGCACACTCATCAATTTTGAATATTTTCATCCATTTCTCAGAATCGCATGCCCGTATGATGCCTGATTTTTATGCTAAGAAACTCACACAAAAAGAAATACAAAACTCAATTTTCAGAACAATAGTTTAAATACAAAAGAAATTGATAGGCGAATTTTGAAAATTAGGAAAAGACAAAATTATTCGTACTGTATGAAAAATAGAAAAAATTGAAAAATTTTCACAATATTAACAGTCAACAGCACAGTGTCTCATCATTATAACTTGTTTCAATCATTTTAAAAAGATTTTGAAGACATCATATGAGATTTCTGCCATACTTCATTGGTTACACGTTCTAATTCCCGAAAGGTTTTTTGGTGAACTAATTATTCGAACTTTCAACTCTTGCCGTAGATTTTTATAGGAGTCAAGTCAGGACTCATTGACGTTTGTGGCAGGACTGTAATCTTCTTTTTCTGAAGCCAACCAAAAACTGATTTAGACATATATTTTGGGATTATTACAATGCCGGAATTAAATCGCCGACCTAGAAAAGATTTTGGGCTGATTGTTGTAGATTTTCATCCCGAATATTGATATAGTCTGCAGATATAATTATTGCTCTTTTGCCCTTGATTGTCCAGTTTCCCTTGAGCTAATACAATCTCAGAACATCACCGAGCCTCCTCCATGTTTTCATGTTGCCACTGTATTCTTTGGGAGGAAATCCCCTCATTTCATGTAACAAAACTGTAATTTTGTTTCATCAATCTATAGTACTGATTCTCAAAAGAAATTTTCTTTGTCCAAGAACGTTTTGGCAAAATTAAACCCAGCAACAACATTATATGGTTTGTGAAGAGGGCCTCGTCGTAGTTGATTTCCATACAATCCATTTCTATTTTAAGGTTGTATTGTGTGAGTACCTTCGCTTATTTCCATCGTATCCAAACTTTGGGTAATGTCTTTCAAAACAAATCTTGGGTTTATATTAACCTCGCGACATATTTTTCAGCCAGTTCTCGGTGACAATTTGGGTTTTCTTCCACGCAGAGGTAGATTTTCTGTCGTTTAAACTTCTTTATGACGGACTGTACCATACATCTAGTGATAGCTAATTGGTTTGAAATAGTGCTGTAAATAATTTCTGACTTGTGAATTTTAATAATTCTCTGTCTCAAGTCAACGCTAAATTCGTTTGTCTTCCCTATCGTGTTTTTAACGGAAGAATAGCAATGGTGACACTCTGTGCACCACGTAATGTACTTTGCTGGAATTATCAAACATATTCTACTGAATAAATAGTCTAGAAGGATTCACCGATAAAATAATTATGTCAATTAGTTATACTTACACATATCCATCAATTTAAAATGATATTTTCTACTGTACGAATAATTTTGTCTTTTACTATTTTGCATAATTCGCCTGTCGAATGTGTTGTATTGAGGTTATTGTTCTGACAATTGAGTTTATATATACATTTTTCATGCTTATTAAGATATAAAATAAAAAACTGGCATCATGCGGGCATTCTGAGAAATCGACAAAAGTATTCAAAAATTCTGGGTGTACGAATATTTTCGTCGTTTACCATATATATATATATATATATATATATATATATATATATATATATATATATATAAAAAGCTGTTTCGGTAGATGCAGTTCGGCTGCCCAAGATGGTAGTCCATCTAAGGGAATGAAAACTATAATTTTAAACCTCCGTTTCTTTTTGAATTGTCCAAAGTGGGAAAACGCTATGGATGTGCATCCTGAAAACAAAAGCCATTTTTCTGTCAGCACTGATAATCTTACCGGTACCTGGCCTCCATATAGTATCACTCAAACTTTCAACACCAGTCTTACCAATAAAACTGACATTACATTTAATCAAACATTCGGACAAAACAGGCCAATTTCATCTCATGAAATAAACGGAACTAACTAACTAACTAACTAACTAACTCTCTCTCTCTCTCTCTAATATATATATATATACATATATATATATATATATATATATATATATATATATATATATATATATATATATATATATATATATATAAAGACATTTTTATGTTTAACGTTCTTTTATAGATACAAGTATTTAAGTAAATGCTCTGTTTATAATAAACAGTATTGAATAACATTTACCGGCCTTTTAATGGACAAAAGTCCGACAATTTATTTATTAAAGACATTTTTATGTTTAACGTTCTTTTTTATAGATACAAGTATTTAAGTAAATTGTCGGACTTTGTCCATTTCTTAATATATGACGTCATTTGTTTACATTTGATACACTATGAGCAGTTATGAATGTACGAGATTCATGGAAGATTGAAGTTTATAAGCAGTAAAATTCGTCCTTGCCTACCGAACGCTCCTTTGTGGCCGAGTCGGTTAAGGCACGTCCGCGTAAATGACGGTTCCGTATAGGATGCATGTTCGAATCCTGTCAAAGGATGGATATTTTCTATGAAAATTTCTCGGACTGTTTATTATAAACAGAGCATTTACTTAAATACTTGTATCTAT
Source organism: Acanthosepion pharaonis (assembly GCA_903632075.3). Lineage (NCBI taxonomy): Eukaryota > Metazoa > Mollusca > Cephalopoda > Sepiida > Sepiidae > Acanthosepion > Acanthosepion pharaonis. The sequence goes on along the minus strand of CAHIKZ030004302.1, from coordinate 2,818,321 downwards.
AAAAAGAACGTTAAACATAAAAATGTCTTTAATAAATAAATTGTCGGACTTTGTCCATTTCTTAATATATATATATGCAAATGTGCTAAATCATTTTTAAGTTTTAAATTACCGCCAATATAAGTTGCATCAAGGTCATGGCGGTTCTGTAAGCGATGTCCTAGAAAAACTAAGGAACCTACAAATTTAACCAGGACACATGCTATTTACGACAAAAATGCTGTCAAAATGTGTATAACAATCGAAACCATGTCTTTGAGGCTTCTTCTTCTTCTTCTTCTTCTTCTTCTTCCGACCATACCAAGTTGAATCACCGGTTCCTGTACTATCCCCTAAGTTAAGCAACATGGAACATACTCAGTACCTAAATGGGTTAGCAATTGGGAATATCAGGTGATGCATGTTGGACATTCGTGTGTTGTAATGGAGAATGGATCAGAATTGGAAATGGGAGACGAGTTCTATTTGAGATCGAGATATTCTCTTACTCGCAAATATTCTTGTGAAGTTATAAATCATCCACTTCTTCCCCCAGATTTGGGTCAGTTAGTACTAAATCATTCTTATTTCAAATAATTTCTCATAATCTAATATTATCTGACTTAAAATAGCCTGAAAGCCGTTTATAACCCGTAAAAAATACAAACATTTCTTTTTTTTTTTAGATTTAATCACGTTTATAGCCCAAATTCTTCTAATTTATCATTGTCATCTTCATCGTCGTGTCTTTTTTAGACTTCACATATCATTTCTTTTTCTTAATTTTCTCTTCCTTTTCCTTCCTCTGTTTTTGTTTTGTTTAATTTTACTTTGTCTGTCATAAAAAAAAAAAAAAATCTGCATCTCGCTTTATCCTAAGTTACTTCTGGTTTTTTCCTTCTTGTTCACTTTCTTCTCAGACATGAATGTTTTTGGTTTTTGTATTCTTATGCCTACTTTTCTCACCCTATCTCTTTTGTTCATTCACTTCTTCAATTTATTCTCTCGTCTTATGTCGTTTTTACTCACATTTTTCTAGCTTTAATTGTGTATTTTAAGTTTTTTAATATTTTTCATGTCCCTTATTATTTTGTTAAATTATTGTTGGTGTTCTAAAGCAGGATGTGAACTGAGCTTTATATTATTTCATGTAATGGAATAACCTACCACACCCATAAGTGGCGGCACTTTCGATGGTAACCACCCATAAATATCCGTTAGGACAGCAGACAGAAGAGTCGATCTGGGACATTTCCCAGTTGCGCTAGTCGAACTCTCTGCCTTCGGGAAGAGAGGAACCCGGACGAGATTATATCAAAGTTTCGTCCGGGGATGTAGACGGACCCGATCCCGTTTATGAGGAGTCTACGGGGACTTTTTGGCCGAGCCTCCGGTCTCGGGAACCCCACTTTAAATTAGGCCTTGTGACACATGTGACTGCGTAGGGCAGTTACTAAATACCGTCGAGCTGGGATCTTTCCCAGCTGGCCTAGTCGAACTCTCTGCCCGAAAGCAGAGAGGTACCCAGATGAGGTTATGCCGTAGGGCAGAGTTTCATCCGGGGCGGTAGACAGACCCGATCACGTTTATGTAGGGCCCCACTTTAAATTAGGCTTTGTGCCACATGTGACTGCGTGAGGCAGTTGCTAAATAGCATCGAGCTGGGATCTGCGAGATCTGTCTGCCTTTCGAAAGCAGCACGCACCCAAATGTACTGACTTGCGACGACCGTGCGCATAACTATTACTTCTTTGCTTGTACTAGTTTCTACAATAAACCTGTGATTATTTATGCACCGTGTTTGTCCATCTCATATTCCTATTAGCACGGAATTTATCATTATTCTTCATATGCTCAGAGCTTTTGCTTTTCCTACATTTTGCTTATCTTGTTCTTTTTATTCGTATTATTTTCCAGGTTAGTGGTCTTCGATTATGTCGTTTTCTCTTTTAATTAAACTTTCACTGTTTTTTAAGGAAAATATGGGTTATCTCCCCTTGTTTTATCAGAATCCTGACAGGGAAGATGAGTCTATTTGTCTGACACTAATGGGTAACACCCATATTTAGATGCCACATAGATTTTAGGCGCCAAATGTAAGAGGTTTGGAGACCACTAATGTGAAAGGATGTGTTTTAGCCTATTCTGAAGGACAGGCGATGCTGGCCACGAGCAAACCTGGATAATTAATGGACAAGCAGTCTTCGGCATAAGAGATAAGATCAACTTCAGATAAGTCATTCAATCAATTTCAGACAGATAGATGTATTGGACTTTGTTCCCGATGCCATGACCGTAACTGCTAAAGGAATATATTTGGCAATTCTCTCTTCTCATTTTCTTTGTATAATGTATTACTTATATAAAAGAATGCTTTTTAAACTGTTCAATTGTTTAGTCCTTTTTTTCCTGCTTCGACTCATATAGGGAATCGATAATTTTCCTATATCATATACTTCCATCTTTTTTTTTTTATTATTTATTATTACTATTTTGTCTATTTTCGGTTCAGCCTCTTTATTGTCTTTTTTCTTTTCTTTCCGTAAATATATTTTCTTCTACTTCTCTCCTAAATGCTTTTTACCGCATTATTTTCAGGCCAACTTTCGTTTTCTTCTCAGTGACAGATTTTTCTTTGGTTCACATTTCATTCAAGTTCACATGATTTTCTCTTTTTTTACTTCCTTTGTTTCACTAACTCTTTTATCTTATTCACACTCTTTTCTTCTTCTCTTTTTTCAATTCTCGTTTACTTCGATTTGTCATGTCAAGTATATCTTTATTGAATTTCTAGTCACTATTTTTTAACTTCTCTAACTTACACGTTTTCTTTTTGTTCGCTGTCTTGTCATTATATTTCTTCTTCTTCTTCTTCTTCTTCTTCTTCTTCTTCTTCTTCTTCTTTTTCTTCTTCTTCTTCTTCTTCTTCTTCTTCTGCTTTTTTCTTGTTATTCTTGCGTAAGCGCACTAACACTTCAGTTACATTTTTTAAAGGAAGCTGATTGCTTTTTGGCGCCGTCATCTTCAGGAACCACAGGAATCTTTTTTGTGCCGCTGACGGTGGCAAAAGCTGTTTGCATTTTCACTCCTACGTTCATTATAAAAGCTGACGGATTGGCAGACGTGAAAGACGCACTCAGCGTAAGTAGGTTTGCATTTACCACTAGGAAATGGCCCGAGGTTTGTAAATGGGGGAAGCTGGAGTTAATGCTAAAGGGGGAAAAATGTTGGGTGTGTTTATACTTCAGGTGTCACGTTCATAGTTTATTTTTCTCGTGTGTATTAGTACACCGAAAATTGTTCTCGCGCCATTCCTACGGGTTTTATAATCTCTACAATATTACTCTAGCTTTCAGAGTCTGCCTAGTTATCAAATTAGTTAGCCTTTGCATAAATTTGAGCAGAATGAAAAAAAGGTGGACATAGCAAATCAGTAACGAGATAAAAAAATGCTAAGTCAACAAAAGAAAAATATATATTACTAAATAGAAACACAAACACAAAAACCCACCCGCACCCACAATCACACACACACACACACTAATATATATATATATATATATATATATATATATATATATATATATATATATATACCTGTATCAGTGTGTGTTTGTGTGTATATTATATTATATAAAACAACATTCAATATTTATCAAATGTCGACGCTAAGTTAACTAAAAATTCTTGAAGCTATATACATAAACAACTGAAACCAAACCAGAACAAAATAAACTATGAAATATCCTCTAATACTCTTAAATGGCTATAACTGATAACGGAAACCATTGATTTATACCAACGGATTGCCATACTTAACAATTCTCGTTTTCACTCTCGCGTGGTCATGGGTGATGTAATGAGCCGCGGTGCGATTTTCGTTTCCAGTGTCTCGTATTCAAGAGTTTGTTTTTTTTTTGGAAATCTTCCATGCAAACAAAAACAGACTAACATTATTGTTATATCCGTGTATTGTTTAATATATTGTAATGTAATTGTTATCTGTGATGATGGCTTACGTAAAATAAAAGCTTAGGTGTAAAAAAAATATCTATCAATATGGTGTTTTTCTTTCATCATTCAATGATAATGTTGTTAAGCTTATCAAACGATATGAAAGGAATTTGCATAAAATAAATAGACAAAACTGAAACATGCATCAATGAAAAAATGCTGCCTAAATACGCTATATATATATATATATATATATATATATATATATATATAGATGGATAGATAGGTAAGTATTAATCAATATACATACTCTCATTGACCTTTTACACGACACGTTTCATGCAAAACGCAATATTTAGGTGCTAAGTATGGACTGACTTTTATTTTAATAGAATTCAAAAATATATCTATTCACCGCAATATATATATATATATATATAATATATATATATATATATATATATATATATTTTATATTTATATATGTGTGTGTATATATATATATATATATATATATATATATATATATATATATATATATATATATATATATATATGTGTGTGTGTGTGTGTGTGTGTAAATTCATGATTCTGGTTTGTACGAAACTCTTATTCTCTTCTGATGCTGACTAATATTATTTTGATTAGAAAACATCTCAAGTCTCAATTTCAAAAGAAATATCCGTTTTCTGAATGGAAGCTATAATCGTAAACAATGTTTGTTGACATTTGAAAAATAACACACAAAATTCACTGGTCGTGTTTTTGTGAAAAGAAAAGATATTCTCAAAACTGGGACACTTTAAATGACGTGATGATTCAGAGACGGGTATTCATCCGAAACATGTTAAAGACATAATACGAATGAACATTAAGAATGAAAGAGAGAAAGAGAGAAAGAAAGAATAAGCGAAAAATATATAAAATAAACAGTATATGGAAAAATAGAGAAATATGTTGCTTTACAAAAATTGATGAAATAAGTATATAAGCATCGGCTATTTCGGTAGAAGCTAATGCTATGCAATTGAAGAATTTGGGGGAAATGACACATAGAAAGAATTTTAAGAAAGGAACGAATACGCTCATGAATTATTGAACTACAAAGAAAGAAGGAAAAAACAAGAAAGTGAAAAGATTAATATATATATATATATATATATATATATATATATATATATATATATATATATATATATATATATATATATATATATATATATATATATATATAAAGAAAAAAATTAAAATATTGATTTGATGTTGAAGAAAAGGAAAAAGAAAAAAACTGTCATCTATGTTGAATCTCACGGAAATTTAATTACAATCAAAAAAGAAAAAATAATTTAATCTACTCAACAAGAATAAATTATGGTTATCAGTTATATTGATGTAAAAGAATATGTTGAGTTAGTTTAAAATCAGTCATTTAGAGTGAAATGCAAAGAAGAAAGGAAAGTAACAAGAAAGAATGAAGGAAAAGAAAGCAAGAAAGAAAGGAAAAAGAAAAAAGGAATGAATAATAAATAAATATGTGTACACAATTAAATATATGATAAAAAATATGTAAACGACAGAATAGAATTAACGTTCAGTAAAGTTTTGTGTATATATTGGCTACGAAATTGATAAACATGCAGACAGAATTAATAAGCGGAAAGAGATGAAGAGAGAAAGAATGCAATAAACGAAGATAGAAAGGGACAAGGAAATGAATATAAGAAAGGGAGGAAATGAGAAACTATAGAAACGTAAGAAATAAATAAAAAAAACAACGAAACAAGGAAAGATATCGAATACCGTAAATAAATGAAAATAAAAGAATAATGCTAACAGGAAGTGAATAATCTGAAAGATAACGATGGATAGCAACTAGAAATGAAACGTTAAGCAAAATGTGAAATTAGTGAAAGTTTCAAGGGTCAGGTCACTGCAAAGAATAAATTATATTTTTAAAAAGGAGATAAAAACGATAAAAATGTGATTCAAAGAATGTACTGAATTACGAACGATGAAAAGTTTGACATTTACAAGTATGATAATGGTATAATGAAGGCTGTTCTGTGATAAAGTAATCGACAGTAATGTCCCTTGTTTTATGATAAACTCCCTTCGGAGAACTCTTTCGTTTGTAGAGGACTATAACTAGTAGGTACGCTGCTATCAATTATTTTAAGCAGAATAAATTTTCCTTAAGTCTAGTCTTGCTCTCATTTGTTATTACAAATTGTTCACGGCCAGTCCTCCAGGAGCCAAGCAAACAACGAACAAACACTATTGTACTGTACATAAATGATCTGCCTAAGTGTAGAGCATTATCATTTTTGAATATATATAATCATATTTGATATATATTTGAACCACCAAAAAGCTAGCTGAAAAGAGATTGGCAACTGATCTCACCTCTAATCTAGTTATATCTCGGGAAAAAGGGACTGCTTACATTCAATTCCCTGTAAAAAAATTGGTTACATTCCATTATCTCCGATTGGACCCTGACCTATCACCAGTTACGATTAATGAATGTTTCCTTTGTGGGTGGGGGCTTGCCTTGTGCGACTATTGTATCTCAAGTTGAACTCGTACATACGATCTATCTCTAAAGATGAAGGAAAACGGTCGGTTCCATGTATTGTTCCAGTTCCTGACACCTCCTACTATCATCTACTTTCAAAAGAGCCAGACCATGCCTAAAATCACTGTTGCCTTATTTGGGTAGAGGCTGCCCACTCATTACTTTGCAGTCTCTATTGAGTCGAAATGCGTCTCTGCGTCCTTGTGGGTGACAAATTATTTTCCACCGTACAACATCTCTCTAACGGAGGACACATCGCAAGCCTGTCAATGATCTATCGCTACCTCCATGGAAATTGCTCACACCAACTACATTCCTTAGTTCCACCCGTTCTACCGTTCAAGTCTAGGACCCGCCATGCTACACGCATTTTAACGAAACGCCCCCATTGCCTTCATATTCAATTGGTGAGAGGTAATTTTCATTCAAACATCATCTTCCTGTGAATTACTGCTTCATGTAATCTCCCCCAAAGAGGATGTTTTCCCAACCAAAATCAATTTCAATTTTAGGCTTAACCGTTATCTTACCCAAATATCCGTATAAGCTGTAATTCATACTCTGTAACCCTCTAAAAATGTAGGAAAACCAAGAGTGTATACAAGAATGAATTTTAAATACGTGCATGTTACTTAGAAACAGGGTCAAAACCTGAAAAGCACGTGCTTCATAGTTAAGATTTAGAAAAGTGTGATGAAAAGGCAGCTGAAGTTCCTAGGACACATAATGAGGAAGGACGACTTGGACAATCTGATACTCACGGGACGAATAGAGGGAAAGAGAGACAAGGGAAAGCAACACATGACATACCTGGCAGACTCATGTAGATGATAGGACGTGGTCTGGAGGAGGGAGCAGAGGGAAGGAAATTGTTGAGTGTTGCAAGGGATAGGGGGAGGTGGAGAGCCATGATAGCCTACGTCCTGAAAGGTTACATAAAAAGAAAGAAAGAACCCTCTAAATCGAAGGGCACCCGAGAGTTGTACAGGGTGAAAACCCTTGTAAAAAAAGTAAAATAAAATGAAAAGACAATGAAGAAAATGATATACAGGTTATCCCTCGATTAAGGTGGATAGTGCGTAGAGCGGTAACTGTATAAAACTCAATTTTCAATTACTATTGTTAAATTGATGATTGTCTTACTGCACTAAATGAGTATTATGTATTCGAATTTTGGTATATTTTAGCGCACTAATCGAAAGCGCATTAATCGAATGCGCATTAATCATGGGACCCTGCGTACATATATAAGGTTCGATGGATAAATTGTTATCCAAATTAAGCAAAATGAAGATAACACTGGCATCTCATTTTAACAGATATATTTACCAAAATTACACAATAAATATCTTGAAATACTAAAGAGTAAATTTATTCAATAAAATTCCCATTGGCTTCAACCACGGCCTCCACACGTCTTTGGAATCTTCTGCATCTTCTCTGGACAGTTTCCTTGTTTAAGTTGGTGATTACTGCCATAATCCTTGCTTTTAGTTCATGTTACATGTTACAAGGAATTTTGTTTTTTTTTTTCGCTCAGTTGCGCCCCAAACATAATAATCAAGTGTTACCGCATGAGAAATTAGGTGGCCAGATGTAAGGGGCGATGTGGCTACAGAAATTTTTCTGACAGCCATGTCTTGGTTCTCCTCCTTGTGTCATCTGGTGCAAATTCCTGTTGTCAGACATAGTGTTTTTAAGCAGCCACCCTCTTGACCCAGGTCAACACTACAGCCTCAAGGTACTTGATATAAATCTTGGTGTTTATTCCGAGCCGCTGTCAATCCCATCACCATCATAATAACAATTAGGTTCATCCAACTCTTTCCGACTCCGCTGCACTGTCCTTAAATTGAAACCAAACACTCTGAAATGTTCGTATTAGTGGTTTCTGCACGAAGGCCACGCAGTACAGCTTTCTGGTGGAGTGAACCGTCGATTGTGCTCTTTTTCTCGCAGATGATGCCAAGCTGACCATTCTGGAATGTGTTGTAGGCAAATTAAAAAGCAAACAATACGTATATGCAAAATTAAATATATATAATATGTCGATAATTTGCCCATCACAGCATGTATTAATATATACATAAAACAGTCTATTTGATTAATGAGGAATTTGATTGCATCAGTATTAAACAAATAAAGAATTGACATCTTGAAATCGTAAAGTGATAGCTTCCATAATATTCCCCACCGTCAAGAAAATTGCCTTATTAGTTATATTCCCCAAACTCTCCTAATACAACGTGCTATTAACGCGTGATTGGTTCGTCGAGTTCAAATTGCAGTTGCATGGCTTCTTTAAAATTTCGCCCAGATAAAATTGAATAGCATTTTCCATATATTCCCCAAAATACCAGCTGGTCGTTAATAGAAATTTAAACTGGCATTTGTTGGCTACCAGTTTAGAAGAAAAACAACTCTGAATTTAAAACCTTTTCAAACCTCCTTGTTACTTTAACCACAGCATTGAATTTGTAGCGCTATACAAAATATATGTTTCTACAGCAATAAAATACACATGCAAATGCTTTTTTATAACAAGTGTAAGTGTATTTTATCGCGAGTTTAACCTTGTATAAAGCCAATGGACGCTCAGGCAAAATATGTTTCAAGTGAATACATGATGATTTCAAAACAATTAATACCAGTCACCGCTGAATAATTTGATGGTTTGGGGATAGGTGTACAATGCCATCTTTGCTCAGTTAAAAACAATCCTGCTAGAGACTGTATTATTTATTCTGGGCTTAAAGGATTACCGATAATCCACGAGAAGTAAGGGAGGACATACATCGTAAAATTACTTGCTCCCTTACAATCTTCTTAACAAATATAGAAACACGGAAATGTCGGAGGATAAACGTGCATATGCGAAAATCTTTAGAATGTGGATCGTAGCATGTGCAGTGATTTTAATATTTTAATTATATAAGAGTAGAAAAGCTGAAACTGGAAAAAGGAATAACATTTCCCAGTTAATGAATTCTATGGACCAGAAATAGATTTTCGCAAGAAAAATCAATGAATAAATAATAATACAAGAAAAGGAAATCTATCGACTTGCTAAAAGCCATTCTCCAGATCGGCCCTGGTCAATGTGCGGGCCTTACGCAGCCCGTTTAGCATTCTGTGTGGCACGTCTAATTAAATGGGGAAAATAACTTTAATTAACAAAACATTTATTTCATTGTGTTGTCAGTCATTCACTCACACTCTCTCATAGACAATGACATGAATAAAATGATTGAGTACAATATTTCTGACTGAGGATTTATCATTATCTGTCCATTTTAAAAATCATTTCACCACAAATAAGACAGAAATGCCACAAGTACTCAGGGTAATACCGAGAGGGAAAATTGAGAGAAAAGACTGGATATAGGTGGGATTAAGAAAATTGCAAAAGATGGACCGTGTTCAAGACAATAGTAGATGGCGATCGATGTTGCAATTAAATTTTTGAATATTGTAGTTATCAGGGAAGTAACTAAACGGAAGGGAATTCCACAGGCGGGAAGTGTGAAATAATATATATATATATATATATATATATATATATATATATATATATATATATATATACGGAGGCGTTTCATCAAGTGTGTATCGATCTGGCTATCCTACAAGGAATTCTGAACCGAGTCCTTCATTTAATCTATTGAGTTAGACTTCACTCGTTCCAATATCCATATCTATCTCTCCATTTCATTTGAATTCAGGTACATATTTCCCGACCCAGGGATCGAAATCACAACCTCTATGTTACCAAATTCACAACCGAATGCTTTTATGCACTAGGGAAACTTGCTGTAATGAACTTGGATCAGCAAACCTAAACTGTTTGCTGATTATGTTTCAAATGTTGGTGTGGCTGCCAGTTTCGACTGTTGCTCTTGCCCATGTTTCGAATGCAGCTGCTGCGGTTGAAGACTTGCTGTCATTCGTTTTTCTTTAGTTATTAGCGGCTCCCATATTGAATTTATTTACATGGTAGGCCTAATAATGATCTCCTCATGGCCTAACATATAGGCTGATTAGTTCAACCGTCTAAATCAACATAGGGCAAAGTGTTTTGTTCTGCGTCGTCATTGCATCACAAAGCTACTGCATATGTCGTATTAACGAAAAGCCGGTTTCTATGGACGTTGGAATTTCCAATCGAACACTGTATGGGGCAAGGGATAAAACCGTTGGTTGAAGTAATCCAGTGACTTGACCCAAACGGTTGTTAGTTCAATCCCTAATCACAGCAGAGGTGAACAAAAACTTAGAGAGTTGGGTTACTAAACGGAGATAACTGAAACTGAGATATCCAGAAAAGGCATGTCACGTGGAACTAGAAACGTCGTAAACGGTGTATGAATTTAAAGGGTCCGGTTCGAATTTCCAAAGTACATCACCTGAAGAAAGCCGGAGAGTACAACGGCCAAAACTTCGTGAATATGATAATAAAGATGAGGGCAATAGTTTGAACAATGCAAATATTGTAAAATGAACAAATTGGAAAAATATTACATACAGCAACGTGTGTCAATAACATTTTCATCAAAGATAATATTATGCCAAGACTTAAACATCTTAGTTAAAGAGAAAACTCAAAAAAAAAAGAAAAAAAAAACTTTATTTTTCCTAGTTTCTATGGCTCATGTTCTTAATTAAAATGATTTCAATGAAAACACACTTTTAAATCTATAGTAGTCCCCGCAACGTATAAGGAAACATACATCCTGTCTCCCAGTTCTCGATAAATCTTACCCATTTGTGAATTTGATAAACCTGATGTTGGCACCTTGAATTCAAAAACACATTACCATAACGGTACCATTCACGATGTTTGGATCGAAAAATAAAAATGGAGATCAAGCCTTATTAGTTAAAATTAATTAATTGTCATGGGATCCGTAACAAAATACTCTTAAATAACATTTATGAACAACTAAATTGTTTAAATGACAGTAAGATTAAAAAGGACATCAGGTCCACAATAAGAAGCTATTCTAATAATCTACTTGCAAATACAATGTAGTAAAGGGATAAATGCTCAGTTATCTCACATACAGCAAATCGTGTGGATAGGAAGGTTCTCAATGTTTATTTTTGGGCTGCTCCCAAATCGTTTATTCACACACACACACACACACACACACACACACACACACACACACACACACACACACACACACACACACACACACACATATATATATATATATATATATATATATATATATATATATATATATATAACTTTAATGGTTTTTTTAGTGCATATTCATATAAGTGTAGACGTTCTTTTTATTTTTTTAAATGTATATTCATTAATATTTCTTCTGTCGGCTTGAATATTGGAGAAATATTATTAAAGAAAAAGGTGCGCTCTCCGGCAGGATCCGAGCCTGTGTCCCTCCTGATAGAGGGAAACCGTTATTAGATCTGACATGCATTAACCGACTCAACCTTATCTATCAAACAAAGTCTGAAACATACCTGCAAACAAAATCCTTCACGTTTTAAATTCCTCGAAATTTTCATATCTTCTCAGTTTTGTATCCAAACGTGAACAAATTAATTTTCTAAGATAATGGATTTCATTTATCAATTAGAAATTTTCGCCTGTGATTAATTCATTATTTTCATGGTTTCCTTTATTTAAATCACACCGGAATATAGGATTTTTCAAACATAATTATACACTGAGTATTGTAGCTAGGAAGTGATCGACGTTCCATTTCTTTTTGCCTAATTAAAGGAAGAAATGCACAGTTTAATCAATATCTGTTAAATTGCAACCAACCGCCTATTCCCATATATAAGGCGATCTGCAGACAAGACAAGACACAAAATGTAGGTAAATTTCGCGATTTTATCGGATATCCATACTATAAGAGGACCGACTGGGACCCATATAACGAAACTCTAAATGGTGATGTTTTTGAAGTGCTATTTGCATCAGATGGTGATGATCATAATAATTTTGAAGTGTTTTAATTATGTATGTGGGTGTCTTAAATTACCATATAATATATTTTATTAAAAATAAAGTCTTATTGTTATACTAAATGTTGTTACTTAACATCACAATGATAACGAATTTGAATAAAAAACATAAAGATTGTATATTATCCTAAATGTTTTTACTTAACACTACTATAATGATTTGAACGCCCCCATAACTCAATAACGAAGTATTTGTTCATATTACTTTTTACTTGTGCGTGCTACATTGGAAACTACAAATTCTTGTGTAATCATCTCTTGCATAATTTATTTTAAGGGGAAATCAGTCTCTTGAATATTGTATTTTAATGGGAGGTCAAGAAATAATTTTATTACGCTTGTAACTGTAATACAACAGTATTATGTGAATTGTTTAAACGAGAAATATCAACATTGTTAGTTACTATACCGAGGCAGTTGGTATCATCTTGCGAGCCATAGCGCAAACATAATAGCCTACTTACCAGTTCTGATACACCACAGGAATTACGGTTTCCCTTTTATAACTGTTTAATTCGACGACCTTCTATACTGGAGAATATTTTAAGATTTAAATTCTCGCTTTATACGCGGAGTTATAAAGTACATTTGTAAGGTAACATTATGTTTTACAACACTTCATATGGTAAATTTACCTATATACAATTATATATATATATATATATATATATATACATATATATATATATATATATATATACATATACATATATATATATATATATATATATATATATATATATATATATATATATATATATATATATATATATATATATATATATGCATATTTGTATATGCATACTGTAAAATTCTTGAAATGTATTGTAACACTATAAATATTATCTTTCTACATTTCGTTTCTCAAAAAACGAAATTGGCTTTTTATTCTGTTTTTTAACTATCAATATCAGAATGAAAATAAACAAACACCAATATAATGAACAAAACAATAGACTAACGAACTAATATTACCAATTTTTCAAATGTTTTTTTCCTCATTTTCTTTCTGTGATTCTCGCTTTTAAACAGAAACAGAAATATAAATGCCCAATCTCTTTTCCATTTTTTGAACTGACTTGGCAAATGTCAGTACCATATTTATTATTTATTGAAACTTTTCGTCGGTCGCATTTTTATCCTTCCTGCTTATTATAACAAAATTCAAATAGCAAACTCAGGTCATATTTTCCTGATAAGCGAAATATTTATCAGCTTTCAACAAAACTCTATATTACATATAGCAATTGTCTGGTCTTGCTTTTATTACTTAGAAATATAATGCCATGTGCTTGAACCACAATATATCATTCGATTTGAAAAATAATTAATTTTACATATCACGACACATTCGCATTCAGATTCTCAGATCAAATCGATACGTATCTGCCAGAGAATTTTCTCCTTTTGCCAGAGAAATTTCTTCGCACAGTATGTAGAGAAAAAAGTGAAAAAAAATCTAGGAGCATAACATGTTAACAGAAGCGAAATTAAAGAAGAAGATTAAAGTTATGTACTTCCTTATTGGAATTCCGAGAAATGTATTGGCATTTCCTTACCGGTGTCTGTGAACTTTCTTGCAATATTGTTGGAAAAATTTGGACGAATCATGTAGATTTCGTCAGTAACAGACACGGGGTCTTATCTGCAGCCAGGGAAATAGGAATATTACTCGGGTAAGACACGTAGAAATATGTTCTATCGTACAATCAATTATCTGATAGGATACTTCTAGTAAAGCTGAAAAAGATTTATTTTAATACTAGCAGCATGGTCCGGCGTTGCCCGTGCTTGATTCAAAAATAGTACGACTAATACAGCAATCGCTATCACTTGACTTAAAATATTTTTGCCCTTCCTTGTCTTTAGAGGAGTGCCCTTTGCCGTGCTGATGTTGCTACATGCCTTACTTCTTGGCTATCTCACACTGCCAACTTTTTCTAAACTATATACTAAACATTAAATCTGTTACGAAAAAAGAACTAAACAAAATAAACACAATACGATCAACTTTAAAAAAACAGAAAAAACATTTTTAAGGGTTGAACGATTGTCGATTTGCACTCTCTTTGGGGGGGTGCTCAGAGTTGAAACTTCAAATGATGACTCCCAATGGCCTCTTCATAAATCCGCTCAGTTTTCGCTAAAAACCGACATGCGGTTCAGACACAATCTGGACGTATCGGTTTTTGGGTTTTATCGATTTTCCGCGCTGTTTAGGGGTCCGTGGTCATGAAACTTCTGGACAATACTTCTAATGGTAGACTCTAACAGGGTGTCAAATTTGGTTGAAATGCGATCATTCCTTCTGTAAGCAAAATTTTTTCGATTATCGATTTTTTCGAAACCTGATCCCGAACTCAAAAATCGGGCTCCGTCATGTACTTACGGCAGCCATTTGTAAAATTGTGTTGAAAACCACATCGAAATCGGGTAAGAAATGGGGCCTGGGCGAGGTAACAACGCCCTCGACAGACACACAGACAGACAACATGAGAAATATAGACAATAAATAGATATATTCATTAAAATCATATCTGCTCCAACAACAAAAATCAAAATAATAATAATAATAATTAAAAGGCTTTAGTGTACAAATGACAATGCTAAGTCAGAAATTTATAACCATCATAGGAAACCCAAATGACAAAAAAAGGATGGAGTGAGATATTCAAATATTCGGGAAATTCGGACTAGGAACACTTGATGAAATTGGTCGAAAATACACAAATATTAAATGAAATATAGGACAGTGGTGATATATTGGCAGACCTTAGTGAATCTATTTTCACAGCGCTGCCTAAGACGCCAGTATCAAACGAATTCGTACTCTATCAGACAATCAGTGTACTGAGCCACATACGACAGTGGTGATACATCGGAAGACCTTAGAGAATCTATTTTTACAACGTTGCCTAAGAAGCCAGCATAAAAAAAAGTTTGAGCTCTATCAGACAATCAGCGCACTGAGCTATATACGACAGTGGTGATATATTGGAAGACCTTAGAGAATCTTTTTTTCAATTTTCACAGCACTGCCTAAGAAGCCAGAATGAAATGAATTCGAACTCCAGCAGACAATCAGCACACTGAGCCATATAACGAAACATATAATCTGAAATCTAATGAATAACTATCGAGGCAGAATTGTCCCCTAAATAGTTTAGGAACATTACGGTTTCGTTAAGGCACTAGAAAAAAGGAATGAGGGATTTTTTGTTAATCGATCTAATCGCAAGCATGTCAGCCAAGCCACTAAAGAGTAGCTGGCATGTCGGAAAATGAATATTGGCGCCCTTACAAGTATAAATATATATATATATATATATATATATATATATATATATATATATATATATATAATAAATTTCTACGAAGAGAGAAATTGAAAACTCGGAATAACGAGTTTATTACCATATACAACGTAAAACAAGCTAAAGAAAACATTCATTATCATACATAAATCATTTGCGCAGTCGTTAAATCTGCAGATCTTTTCATGTCACTTACCACAACTATCTTCATTAAAAAATCATTTTCTGTTGAAAAAATAGCCAAAGTATTTAATATGTCTTCAGTCATGGACGACAATAGTATGTTTTTATAAGCTTTAATTTTGGAAGATCGCAAACAGATTACATGGCGGCATGATGACACCGTCGACATTCATGACGCCCCGTGCGTCTTCCCGAGAAGCTGGTACATTGAAGCAGCCCTGACAAGGGGTTTCTGGGTGTGGAAGAATTAGAAATTAGAATCTTTACTGAGGAGCAAGAATAAAAGAAGAGTAATCAGGAGGACGGTAGATAGTGATTGATGTTGAATTTAAATTTTTGAAGATTAAATTTGACTGGAAAGCATGGAACAGGGTGGAATTTACACAGACGAGAAGCGCAAGAAATGTAACTGTTAGCATACAGCGGCAACCTCTAGCTAACTCAACTGTAAATTTTTGAGACTTCGTTAACCATCTAATACAGCGCTTAAATTCAAAATGTCTAGGTACCTTGGCGAAGAGCACATCCGAACAGTTGCTATGAACGTATTTATAGATAAGCTATAGGGTGGCAACCTTACGGTGATGGGAAAGTGACTGAAGTCGAGACTCTAGATCAGGACAAAAGATATTTGTGATTCTTTGGATTTAAACAAAGATCTCTAGATATATAACGAAAGCACTGGATCATTATGTGGCAGCCATATTTTAAGCATGACCGAAAGGCTAACATGTAAATACTGTCTAGCTCAACACAGCAAACCAACATTGTTAGCAGCTGACTTAGTTAATGATTCAATATAGTCTTTTCACTTCATGTCAGCAGAGAACCTTAGCCCGAGAAGGTGCAACGAATCACTATCCTGGAGGTTAGCATCCTCCATGCAGATTAAAGTCAGAATGCAGTCTCTCTGATGATTAATGAAGAGCAGTATAGTTTTGGATGTGTTAAAATTTAGAAGCCGTTATTTGCCCCAGTTGACAACAAACTGAATCTTTTTGACATAAGCTGCCAATTTGATATTATCCGGCCTATCAGGTATAGTATCGAGCTAGGAGAAGATGGTTCTGTCATAAGCGGAGAAACTAAGTTGAGATATGATGCCATCAGTGTGGTAGTTAATGAAAGTTTTTTTAAAAAAAAACATGATCACGGATAGGACGCATTACTTAAATTAAAATAATCTAGAAGTGTGGGTATTCAGGATAAGTTTAATACTTTGAATAATATAAAAAAATACATAAAAATGAAAAAGGACCTACAGGGTATGATGGGTAAATTGTTGCAATATTTGTTTTTAATTTCGCGCATACGAGTGGGTTTGATTTTGATTTCGTCGATTGCACAGTATAGGAGACTCACTTCGGCACCGTCTCTGAGAAGAATTGCCTCATTTCGTTATTCACGCCGCCAGAAATTTGGAAACGGCATGCTGTACTGCTTAAAATTCGAACCGGAGGCTCCAATACGAACATTTCAGAGTGTTTGGACATCAATCTGAGAACAGTGCAGATGATTCGAAAATAGTAGGATGGGTCTAATGTTGATTTTGAAGGTACGGCAGCTAGGGAAAATCAATTTGCTCCTTTTGATAAGAAACGAACTATCGAATGTGTGGGTGAGAGCATCAGTCTCAACACGGAGCCCTACATGAAGTACCTTAAGGAGATAGGGCTGCCCTGGATAAGAGTGTGGTTACTAGAAGAGACTGTGTATGGCAAAAAGATTTTGCACGATGTCACGCAATGTTGGTGTTATTTTCATTTTTGCGTGATTGGGACGACAATATATCCATCGCACACTGTATACCAGCAAATGGAACAGTCCAAAATCCGAACTACGAAATGAAGACATCAGAACAAAGAATGTAAGAAAATATAAATAAGTCGGGATTGTTTTAATACAGAACGTAAAATGTGACAAAGGAAACGGAAGTCGTATTTGTATAACAGAATAGTAAAATATTAAGAAACAGTAAAATTGCGTTATAAACAAAGAAGAGTTTGTGGAACTTTTATGTAATATCGATCTTCCTATATGTCCGTAATTTCTATACCATCTACTCACAGATGTGACTTGAGGCAACAGAAATGTGACTCTAGAGAAGAATGCCGAGAAGAGCATGGTCGAAGTACGAGAACAACGATGACGTTTCAACGAAAATGGACAGAAGAAGCACATTTATATTTAGAATCGAAAAGTTAAAACCAAAATTTATAAGGCACGGAATAAGGACTGAAGAATAGCGTAATTTGATACTCACAGAATGTTTGGAAGTCAAGAATGATAGGAAATAACTTACCTAATAATCCTGTGCAAATGGTTGGCAAGGCGGAATGTAAGAAGGACAGTAAAATGACAAACTTTACTAAGAGCTACAAATAACAAGTCTTGAAGAGAAACTACATATAGTAGATGAATCTCTCTCAGTCTCGATCGATAACGACGAAACCTCTATTAAATCAAACTATTAAAACAATATCAATATTCAAATTAGCAAAAATACCGAACTGAATTGTAATGTTTTAATCTGTGCACTCATTGAATAAAAATTAAGAGAATAAAAATAGTAAGGCGTAATGAACAATAAGAATTAAATATATTGTTGTTTTGCACTTTTGCTTAAATATTGATGGGTATTATTTAAATTTCACACCAGTATTTGGAGGCCTTCGTTGAGTATTACGAGATCTCCCCGACCCCCGTATATGTTTTCCCTTTTTTCATCTTTAAATTCCTGGTAATCTTCTCGGTGACCTTGCCATATTTCACGCCGTGAATATCTGAAAGGATTGTGTGAAATTTCTTTTGTTCGCTTTGCTTACGAGTAGATCCTGTTTCGAGGCTTAGAGAAGATGATCCTTTTACATATTTCGCTTTTCAAAAGTCGGTTTTACATATTCTGCATCCTAAGAGTAATCTTGTTCATACCATTTGTTTGCCACAGTGGCAGGTCCTAGAATTTCTTCTATTCCCTTGAATACACCTTCTTTTCTTTCACGCACATTAAGCACTGATATGGCTTTGGATTTCATCGTCAGATATAGGTGGAATACATATTTTGATTTGCGAAGATGATATATTCCGTTTTTCTTTTAAATTGTGCTTGCGATTTATCCCGTAAGTTCCTTGGATTTTCTCTAGGGTTCAACGTGGATTAATTTCTATTTTTATTTTAACTTACAGTTTCTACGTTTTCATATCGAATGCTTATCATTTCACAGGACTCCATTTTCCGCCTTTCCAGTTAGACGTGAACAGTCCCAGAATTAAAAGAAGTGAAACATTAGAACGTAACAGTGTTTAAGGAATTTCGGATATGCCAAAAGAGAATCTGATATGTGAAAGCTTTTAACTTCATATGTTAAGAAAAATTAACCGTTGATTTTTCTGTAAATATTTTGCTTATATTTATTATCAACCTTTTGCAGTTTATTGAAAGCCCCGAAATATATTTATGTTGTAAGAATATTATTTGGGTTAGTAATGATTTAATGAGGCCGCTCGGATTGACGAATCGGAGAGCCGGGTTCGAGTTCAAATCGAATCCATTACATTCACTTACGTGCTAATATCCTTGGGAAAGGTATGAATATTCTTACTTTCTCCCCAGCTATGGGTAAATAGCAGTGTACACCGGGTTCTTGGATGGCAATTAGTCTATCTCAGAAAGAGATGGTATTCTGCTGCGGGAAATATTCTGCCTCGTCAGTCAGTTATCGAAAGATATGTGATCGCCTAGGTATATATCACGCATGACACAAAACTGACTGAATGATTTACTGATAAGTGTTCTTCTGATTAGCTCAAACTTTGAAGAAGAAGACGTTGATTCATATATTTCCCCACGGTATTTGCGGGCAAATGAATATAAAAAAAGACAGACTGGAATTTGAACTAAGCTGTCCAAATTCTAATTTCGAAACGATATCCGTTGTTCCACCCAATTGTACATGCTTACGAACCTTGTATTCCCAAGTAATGACACATTTAGGTATTGACCAGACTCGACGTAGCTTAAATTCGATGATCGTAAGAGAACCAGTATTTTAACGTGAAATAGTTGTATGGTCGAATTTGATGAGAACAAATTTACTATCTAGGATGTCATATTAATGAAAGCATATTATGTACATAATATGTTATATCAGCGTGTGTTATATCGTGTCGAGTTCAAATTCAGGTAGAATCTGTTGTTATTCTCTTCGCCTCGCGGTGAACATGAAATAGACTCTCTAGATTTCGTTGTCATCATGTCTAGGAGGAAGACTTTAAAATCTAAATATTTTGGACTTGGAGCTACCATCTAATTTCTAAATAAACCAGGTTTGTTTTGGTTTCTTTTCTTTTACGGCATATCAAACTAAGTGGATTATTTAATACTGACAGGATTTTTATTTTTGGCAATTTTTTTTTTAATAAAAATGAATTGATGGGAAAATATTATGTACAAAAAGAGATTGCTGGAAAGATTTTTTTTCAGAAAAAAAATTGCTGGTAATTTTTCTCCAAAAATGTGTTGCTGGTAATATTTTTTCAAAAAAAAAAATCTATTGCTGGTAACTAACACACACACACACACACACACATATATATATATATATATATATATATATATATATATATATATATATATATATATATATATCTTCCAACTTGATATTGAACACATTTAATGTATGCAATTTTAACAAGTATCTTGCTGTTTGTTTACTTTGGCGTATCTACCTGTTTGTCTCCCCTGTATATACATATATATATATATATATATATATATATATATATATATATATATATATATATATATATATATATATATTTGAAAAAAACAGACCACTTTAAGGTTCCATGTAATAAGTTATTTCACCACAACCCTTTTAAATGGCTTTGGATCATCAGACTTTACTTCCGAAAGTTGAAATGAAAAATGAAAAAAACTTTTTGACGGACCAAGCATATGTAAATATGGAACCTTAAAAGTGGTCTGTTTTTATTCAAACATATTTGCTCTAATTTTCAATGAGCTCTCTGGATATCATCCTCCTTGGGTCTACCCATACAGATTAACTAGTTTTGCATAAACTATATATATATATATATATATATATATATATATATATATATATATATATATATATAAATATAATATTTATTTACATTTATTTGAAAATATCTACACTGGTTCATAAAATGAAAATTTAAGGAAAGTGAAAAATAAAGGTGCTTTTTTTTTTAAAAATCAGAACCATATAGAGTGGATTTCTTAGGCTCACAATAAGGAATAAAGGCTTGGTGCCTGTGACACTCACAGAAAATATTAACTTATAGACTGACAGAGGAAAGCAGCGAATAACTTTCCTAACGTAAGTAAATGCTTCTTAGAACAGTGTTTAGAAGAGACAGCTCAAGGACCAAACTTCCTAAGAGATGCAACGTAACGAACGTTGTTGGTTGATTTTGTTTAGCGGCGTATAAAACACGATAGTTAATTTAATGCCGAAATCAAAATAATTCGGACAAAATTTTATGGCTTGAACTAAATATATATTTTGGCACAATTGTAGGCTTACTACTACATGTAAAATATATTAATGCTCATCTTGCTTTAAAAATGTGTTGTAGGTCATATATATGTAAAAAAAATGCCGATATGTTTACTATAAAAATGTATTTTTATACTTTCGTAGTATTTTGACATTGCTTAGGAGTTCATTATTTACTCATAGATATGAAGCTAGCTGGTGCTACAACCCCGGGTCAGGATGTATCTGAGAAGAACAATTAAGAGATCTTTTCACACTCCACGGAACCTCCAATCTCCCAATCAGAGGCCTTGCTACCGCTTGTACATTATTGTAATACAGAAGAATACCGGAAGTTTTGGAAAGCTGCAATTGCATTTCCTGAACGGACAAAGCACGTAGAAGAAAAGCTCTCATGATTATCATTCACTTACAATAATCTATTTTTTTTTTCTGGTTTTTGTATGTGATTCAATAATTTTTAATGGTGGTTGCGTACTGTTTATCCATTCGTTTATTCACAACGCATCTGAGGAGACATATTTTTGGAATACAATGCTTATGCAGGATTATTTGGTTTATTGTTTGTTGTTCGAAATCTTGAAGACCAATTTTCTTCTAAGAAACAACGAATAAAGTATACCATTTTTTTCGGATATTTCCCGTTCACTTACCATTTTACAATGTTTTAGTATCGTTCCTTAAGGCTTTCCTATTCAGTAAAATTCCTATTCTTTAATATTATTTACGTCTTTTTTCTTTCTTTCATTTACATACCTATCTAGCTAGCTAGATAGCAAGCTAGCTAACAAGCTATGTTCACTTGTAATTTATCTCATATTTTATCTATATTTCTTATCTATCTGAGATTGTGTCTCTGTTTCTGATCTATGTATTCATATCTATCTATCTATCTATCTATCTATCTATCTATCTATCTATCTATCTATCTATCTATCTAAGAGTATATCTCCTGATCTATCTATCTATCTATCTATCTATCTATCTATCTATCTATCTATCTATCAGCCTAAGAGTATATCTCCTTCTGATCTATCTATCTATCTATCTATCTATCTATCTATCTATCTATCTATCTATCTATCTATCTATCTATCTATCAGTCTGTTTCTTTCTTTCTTCCTATCTGTCTATCACAGTCTGTTTCTATCTATCTATCTATCTATCTATCTATCTATCTATCTATCTATCTATCTATCAGCCTAAGAGTATATCTCCTTCTGATCTATCTATCTATCTATCTATCTATCTATCTATCTATCTATCTATCTATCTATCAGTCTGTTTCTTTCTTTCTTTCTTCCTATCTATCTATCACAGTCTGTTTCTATCTATCTATCTATCTATCTATCTATCTATCTGCCTAAGAGTATATCTCCTTCTCATCTATCTATCTATCTATCTATCTATCTATCTATCTATCTATCTATCTATCTATCTATCTATCACAGTCTGTTTCTTTCTATCTATCTATCTGCTTAAGATATATCTCCTTCTGATCTATCTATCTATCTATCTATCTATCTATCTATCTATCTATCTATCTATCTATCGCATGCGCATAAACGTAATACTATTCTCTCTACGGTTCGAGTGTAGTATCAGGTCTAGTGACTTGGAATGAGTTTTGCTTTTTGACTGAGAAAACTATATGACAATATTATGCTGAAATGGAACAGCGAAGGGGATTATAATAATGAAGTGTAGAGGCAAAAAAAACGTAAGTATAGATGCTAAGAACACTCACGAAAACAGCTGAATAATGTTAAACATATAAAGCAAAATAAATGGCCGAGATGTATATCAAGATGTAAATCAAGAAAAATAATTCAAATATTAAAATACACAAAGCAACTGAAGGCGCACAAATTCTGACAAGTTGCAATTGTTCATAGAGAAATAACGAGAAAAGAATGTTAAATTTTGGAAAAAAAATTTTGTAATCATTCTCTCTTTATCGTATACAAAATTATTCTGTGCTGGTAAAAAGTTCAAACAAAAACATGTAAGAAGATTCGCAGAAACAATAGCAATAATCAGAAAATGTCAGCACTATTGTAGCTTGCCAAAATAAATCAAATAGTGTTTAACGTCTTCCAGGAATAAACAACTAATGTGCCAAAAAAAAAAGGAATCGAAATAAAATTAAGAATTCCAGAATACAGACAAAAATCTCTGCGGACGTGTGATACTACTGCAAGGTTCAGTGTCCCCGGCTCTTATCAGTAACTACGATAATATATAATTATTTAGAACGGATCGAGTGTATTCTAGCCTGGAGCGGCTATATCAAAGTCTAGTCTATTTTATCGCCGAGTGTATAAATTTTAGAATATAATTAATAACATGACTGTGCAAGAAAATGTCTACCTTAGAAACATCCCCGGATATACCCTTAGCTAAATGGATATTTTGAGACACCAAGTTACAAAAATAACAGTAATTTAAAACAGTAGAACATCTTAGTTGTTATTACACCTGTAATGCCCACATATTCAATTAGTTATGGTTAACATGTTTTCTTACCGGTGCCTCATTGTCTTTCACATAACCGGAGAGACACCTTGCAACAAAACGAGGTTTTGTTGCTATGCTTCTCGTAGTAAATAAGTTTGCAAGTGATTAATTTACTCTTATTTTAATTACTATCCATTAATATTAAATTATTTCTAATTAAATAAATATTTAAAAAAATAATAGTATCTTTCTTTAGCGATGTCTATTAGACAGGAAGCACCTATTAAAAAACATTATTCTACTGACTTGGATTCATTTAGTGACTTTATTCGAGACGCCAATTGGATATATATTCTTATACCTGCTATAGAGAATTGTACTACAGAGGTATCTTCTTGTGTTAAAGCTGGCATCGATGATTTAGACTTTCACAGAAATACAAGGTGAAACTACAATATTCTCCATAGTTCACACCTGCCTATTCAGCCACAGAAGCCGATAGTGATCACTTTTTACCAGCGTGATATTGTCCATTACAACGTACGTCTATTTGTGTCTACTCGTAATAATTGTAAACTTGACCTCAAAGATGCTCATTCATGGGTTGCTGACAAGAATGAGTCACCGTATAGTCTCTAGCAAATTTGATTCTCGTGATTACTAGCGGTTCTATAATAGTGTGATAAATAAGAGTAAGTCTTCTATCCTTCCCCTCTTCACTCAGTTTTACGTACTGACATCACCTCCTGATAAAGCAGAATATTTTCTCGTAAATTCCCTTCAAACTCTACTGTTCATCTCCAGTATCTTTGAGTGACTTTCCACTTAGAACTGAGTTTCTTTTCTGGGATATGTATACAGCTCCTTCGGTGTTTGTTCCTACCATCGTTAAAATGGATACCTAACAAAAGTGTGGGGACATGATGGTTTCGCTGCAATACTCCTTAAGAAATATAATACTGGACTGGTCCCTGTTCAGCTTAACTAAACGCTAACAGAAATGAATTGCTTTTTCTTGCTTATCTACATGTTAGACATCCTCTTATGTAGTCCCATTCTTTAAGAAATAAAAACGAACAGTCTTATGCGTTTAACTAACGGGCTATTCGCATTTTTTCACTTTTTTGCAAATTAGTAAGAGCTCAAATTATCTCTAAAACTCATATAGCTGGGTTTTCTTTCAGATAAGCAATACGGTTTCTCTAGACCAGCTGCTGATGCATTAACGATTATTGCTGAATGATTTAGTTAAGAAAGCTGAAGATCAAAGTGTTTTTTTTGGATATTTCAAAGTCATTTGACACAATTTGATATGCTGGTCTACTTTACAAGTAGAAAGGTTATGGCAACTAAAACGTTTAAAAATGATTTCTCTTTGAATGTACTTATTCTAAATCGTTTTGTATTAATACAGTTGTCCTCAGGGTTATATCATTGGACCTACATTGTTGCTAATTTTCTTTAAAGATCTTTCCGATATCATCAGCTCTCAACTTCGTACCTATGCGGCTAATGCAACTATTTCCTCGTGTCTTAATACATTTTAATACATTTGATAGGTTCAACAATGAAAAATCCTCAGCTTACCTAAAAACAATAACCCAGAATCTACTGTCAATTGTGAGGCTGACTTGTTAATTTTAACGCACCTAGAAGGAAACTGCCCTCTTTTAATTGTCTGAGGGAACCTTATTTAATTTCATCAGCATGACTGATGCTAAACACTAAGAGTGTTTCCAAATGCTAAAATAAAGTGGAAAGATTATATTGAATCAATTTTGACTTCTGCTCGCAGGAATATTGCTTCACTGAGCTGTGTTCGGTCATTTTTCTCACCAGAACCAATCTTACATCTATACGTCTACCTTACTACCATGCGTTGAATATTGCTATCATACCGGGTTCGGTGTTTCCACTATACATTTAGAGATTCTTGATAAATTCCTAAAAAAATAAATCTGCAATTCTTTTCGTCCTGTCCTGTCATTTTATCTTCAGTCACTTTCCGAATGCTGTAACTGTAGCTTCCCTGTGCCTTCTATATACATATATTCATGTTAATTCTTCCGATGAAATATATTTTATATTACCTAGATGTTATGAATTTAAGTGCAGTCCTAGATTGACAGCAAGTTTTTCTATAGCTCTTCTATTTTATTTCTTTACAATCAAGTTGATCTTCGAAAATCTAAATGTCGTGACAATCATTACATTTTGTCTTCATAAATCTTCAGTAATGTTTTTGTTGTTAAATTCTCTAATACTCAGTAACACCTCGACCTTTTTTATGCCTTAATTGTGGTGAAATGATTTTAAAAGAATCTAGCCCTATAACCAACCGGTTTCGAATACAGATTACTCATTCTGATATTGCAGTTGCCAACTAAATCTTATGAACCCAGATCACACTGGTATTTAATCCATAGTTGGGAAGTGATAATAGATAGTTTAATACCTTTCCCAATTATAGTAATAACCAACCAACTGAGATTCGAACTAGACATTTTTCATTCCGATTAAATATTCGTTACACCACCGGCACATCAATTGTGTTAGATTAGATTTTAAGTGAAAGTAAGTTTCCACTCTTCACGTTAATTTATTTTTTAACAGTGTTGTTTTATTTGTTTTTTTATCTTGATTTACACGATTTTTAATAGTCCATTAAGCATTAACGTCAGTTTCATATTCCCAAACTTAGTTGGTTCTCAGGCGAGTTTCTGTTTTTCTCAAGTTTCAATTTGCTTTTAATTCGCAAATGTGATCATGTAAAACATTGGAACTGTCTTACATTTATTTTCTATTATTTTTATTTGAATTAGACTAAGACTTAGCGATATCTTTGACAATCAAAATTCCAGAAAATCCTTCTTTCTCATTCTCTGAAATTTATTTGGTTTTCAGCTTATAACATGAGTTTCTCTGGTCAAATTTCAGTTGATTGTATATTTCCAAGCGTAAGGAATGTCACAACAAAGCAGTTATATTTTTAATCTCGTTTTGAACTAATATGTTATCAGCTTGCATTGTCTCGTTCATTATATCATCCCAGTATTGGCATTTGCATTTTTATTCAACCGTTTCTTGAATCTCTTGCTCTTAAATAATCGTTATATTTGATTGTTTTTTCTACAGAGTGCCCTATATATACCAGAACATATTAGATTTGACTATATGTTGAAAGATAGAAAATTATTTACTACATATTATACTATATTAATGTATTAAAACAATTAACTAATATATAACTTTGTTAACCATTTGTTGTTCTAGGATGCTGCAGTTATCGAATTTTCAGAGTGAAGTGTTTGTTCTCTTTAAGAAGGAACGTCCAACTCGGGTATTGAAAGAATGCCAAGACATTATGCCAGAGATTTTTAGTTTGAACATCATATCTAACATTTGTGTTTTTTGTTCTGCTTTAAGCTATTAAATGTCTATACTTTGCATTTGTTTCAAATAACTGTAGCAAAAATTCCAACAATTAAATAAACACCACCTAATTTCCTGCTTTTGTGGAGTACCCTTTATTATTAATTCTTAATTACAAATCTTCTCTTAGGAAAGATGATTCACCTATAAGTCTTTCAATTTGTCTTCTGAATTGTCCGTAACATTGCATGCCTTTATTCTTTTTGCCTTTATTTACCTTGCCTTTGTGTTATGCAAATTATATCAATTTATTGTACTCTCAGGTTGCTTGCAGTCACTACCAAGTACACTGACTGGAAATAAAACAGTATCCTCTATAATGCAATGCATGTTCTATCTTATTTTCGTTTTGGCTTACAACTAAGCAGTTCCATCTGTGAGTTGAAAGCATTAGGAAATATTATCAGTTTTCAAGTTTTGTAGTCCCGATTCTATTTAAAAGATATCTGAAAATCACAGATGAGAAAGTTTTCTGTTAAATTATTATTTGATAACCTTCTGTTCGTAAGTTAACTTTTGTAATATTTTTTTTTCTGATTCTACTAAATTATTTTTCTAATATTCCTTTAATTTAAAGACCATATTTGCTACAAATAATTTGCATATGACTGAAAGGTAATTCTATCATCAAAAATTCTGATAATTTTCACTATGTATAGTTCGAGCCTTGTTCTGATTCCTAATGCATTCTATTTTGAATCGGGTTATATGCTTTCATTTGTATTATACTGTGTTACGTGTTCATTCCAGGTGACTACAGTTGAGAACTAGAGATTAAATAACAAATAGCTTTCCTTTTAAAATCCCAAGCCATTTCCTCAATCTTCTGTTTTTAAATATTGTTATTAATTGTAATTAATTATTTCTAATTTATGAGCTTCATGTTATCGTCCACTTTGTACATCGCTTTCGTACAATGTTACCGCTACCTCAGTATATGGTAAATATATATATATATATATATATATATATATATATATATATATATATATATATATATATATGTGTGTGTGTGTGTGTGTGTGTGTGTGTGTGTGATTTGAATTAAGATAATGCCACCGACAGTATGTGCCCAAACATTAAAAGCGAGATCATTTCTAATGTTACTTACATTGCGCCGAATACATTGGTCTCAGACATATAGTGTAGATGTTTCTTTCGGACAATAAGAAAATACCAGCATTGATATATATATATATATATATATATATATATATATATATATATATATATGTGTGTGTGTGGTTAGATAGATGTTAGCTCTATCTCTGATATTGAGCGCTTTCTAATAAGTACCGCGCATATAATATCTAAATAATTATACATATATATATATATATATATATATTTATTTTATATACACTTGTCACACACACACACACACACACACACACACACACACATATATATATATATATATATATATATATATATATATATATATATATATATATATGTATTCCGATGCTGGGATACAGTTTATTTCTTTTTTTCGTGTAAAGGAAATATCACATTTTATCGGATTATTTCAAGAAAAAAATTGAGTTTATTCTATTTGTTTGTTTTACAGTATAGTTCTGTCACTTTTGATGGATATAATATAAAGTGTTATATATATATATATATATATATATATATATATATATATATATATATATATATATGTGTGTTTTGTCTTTCTGTGTGTGATTTTGTGCGTGTATATATATATGTATATATATAGATAGATAGATAGACAGATAGATAGATAGATAGATATAACAGAAATACCTTTCAGTGGCAAGGAAGTTTTAATGGATATTTTCAAGATAGTTTTTGTTGGGTAAAACCCCTGATATTCGTCAATCCAAAGCATCCATAAAATAACGAATTCGAAACCTAATTGAAAAAAGCGTAAATATCGCTTTTTTTAAGGGAATTGAAAGCAATATTAATAGTTTTTCATTCTGTCGGATTCTGATGCATATTTGATTTATATTTGACCCCAACTCAATATATATATATATATATATATATATATATATATATATATATATATATATATATATATATATATATGTGTGTGTGTGTGTGTGTGTGTGTGTGTTATAATTGCATTGTCGAGTGAAGAAAATATTCACTTTTTTACAGTAAAGAAACATCATATTTTTAACTGAATTATTCAACGTGTGTTTCTTGGGCAATATCCCAAACTAGTCGACTTTTATATATTTATTTTTATAGCATATGGTACAGACTAAATGCGTGATATAAATACACACTAGAAATGTAATTTTAAAATCATTTAGATTGAATTGATTAACCTAGGCATTAGTTATAATCAAAGACAAGCAGAAAAATATCAGTTTCTTTTCAGATATACCCAGTAATGCGACTTGACAAAAGTAAACACTGAGGATAAACTTGCAGCCTGCCTTGCAACGTTTGTCCGACGTCGGTTTTATTCTGACATGTTCTGTTATTCCTGCGACGACTCCGACAGTATCGACATCTTCTATTTCATTTGAAAAGAGTGGATGTGTGAAGTGAATAGACATGCCCTATGGGCAACTGTCGATCTATCATAAGTAATATCATCCCCAGGAATCTGTTCAATACATCGGCAAAAACAGATTGACATGACTAGCCAAATTTAAGTATAAAATTTCCATGTGCAGATATGTGGTGAAACGAAAATGACGTAGACCTCACTTAATATTTCATATATATTTATATTTCCCATCTTATTCAGTTTGTTGTATCACCGTTTTTGGGGTTTTTTTTGTGTATTTTTTATTATGTTTATATATCCTATCACCCAACATGGCATTGTGCAATTGATGTCACACTCCTATTAGAAATCGACGGCCGTCAGTGAAAATTATATAGTGGCACTTTTACTTCTCTCCATGGGAATTATGCTTATTGTTTAATAATTTTTTCATGAACGTCATCATGTCTTTCTCAGAATTCTAAATTTTCCTAATCTCAATACAAGTACTTTTGCCATTTTTCTGTTTCGTAATCTTTTTAGATGTCTGGCGATTAGCTTTGGTTATTCAGTCTCTGTATTGTAAATTTCTATATGATTTTTATAAGATCTATTTCTGTAACCGGGCCTGGTTGATGTTCATGCCAGTTACATGCAGTTTGTTTCCCGAGAAATTTGCATATTTATCCGTGCAGTTATTGGCCCAATCGACCATGCCGAGTTTTACAGTGATTCGATGTAACATATTGCAACCTGATACAAGATGTTCAGTTGTTTCTGGGGATTTATCGCAGAATCTACATTTATATTATTATTATTATTATTATTATTATTATTATTATTATTATTTGTGTTGTTATTTTTTTTTCTTTGATTTCTGGCGTTTACATTTCTTGCCGGGTCCCGCCCAGGGGACCTAAGGTTAGAAATGGCGTCATGACACTTTCCACTGACAAAAAAAAAAAAAAAAAAGATTACATAGATAAAGCCCTTCGTAAGGTGTGGGCTGTACTTGTCAGAACAATTTTCTGTATCTCCTTGAGGCATGGACTTCCAGGAATCCCTTTCAATTAGTCTACTGGAATCTTTTCCAACCAGTCCTCGGGCTCCAACTACAACAGGGATTGTTGATGTTCCCATATACCACATTTTCGCGATTTCTATTTCAAGGTCCTTGTACTTTGACAAATTAATATTATTATTGTTATTATTATTATTATTATTATTATTATTGTTGTTGTTGTTATTGTTATTATTAATATTATTGTTATTATTAGTATCATTAATGTTATTATTATTGTTATTATCATTGTTGCTATTTTTATTGTTATTGTTATTATTATTGTTATTATTAATATTATTTTATTGTTATTATTATTGTTATTATTATTATTATTATTGATATCGTTAATATATTTTTTGATCGTAATATCTTTGATCTCTTTCATTATATAAACGCCTTGATTATTAGCAAATTATTTTGAAATTAATTCAACTTTATTTTGCTTTCAACATTTAGAGATTCATACCATTTTTAATAAATTGAGTTTTGATTCGATTTGTTTGAAATTATAATTCAATGAACCTCTCGTTATTTTCTTATTAATTCTCTTATCGTCTTATTCAATTATAATTTATAATTCTCATTATCTATTTCCCGTCCTTCTCTTCGACCAATTTAAAAACGTGCGTGATTTTTATTGCAGTTCAAAGTTCATTCATTCATTCATTCATTCATTCTTCTTCTTCATCTTCTTCTTCATCTTCTTCTTCTTCTACTACTACTATTAATACTACTACTACTTATTATTATTATTATTTGCTACCCCTTTTATTGTGAAAATGTTTTTCTTTTTCGATCGAATCCCGGCACGTCTGGGTTAGTCACGAATCCTGTTAATTTGATTCCACTTAGAACACGATTTGCAGGTTGTAACAAAAACACTGAATCCGGATAAGTGCAATGTATAGAGTATGACGAACAATAGCCGTGGACATTACGACAAGCAAAACAATGTCACCCGAAAAGAAATCCCTCACATTATTAACAGAATCATTATCATAGTTATCAACATAAGCCTCGCCATTAGAGGTATTTACTATATCTAACCTAGTCCGGCTCAAGGATATCTGTTCTTAATTGTGTAGAGATCTAAATTTAATTCCGTCTCAATCAATACCAGTCTACAGTGAGATAATAGATGAAAATTCACTGCCGCGTATGTGATAACAACTCGTTTGTTTTTTCCTAACAATATTTTACTATCCATTAATATTTTGCTTCTAGAAAATATAATTTGATATTCTTATTTATCTTCGGATAGTTGTGCCACACGGTATGTCATCTATTCCATCAGTGAAATAAATAAGAAAAAATCATTTTAACCCAGATAAGGCAATAAAGCCACTGACGTGCAAAGAGTTAAGGAGTGTGAAAGAATAGGAGAAAAGGAAATCATTAACGTGAGAGAAAAATAAAATAAGAGAAATTAAGAAGACAAGAGAACAACAATAGACACTGCATTTAAATTTTAGAAGATCAAAGTTGATAGAAGATCAAGAAACAAGAGAATTCCAAGAGCGAGAAGTACGATAGAGGAAACTCTCAGCATAGGACTTACGGTGCATACTGTTGTTCAGATTATGCCCAGCGATAATGTATTTTTATGTGGCTCTTCCATTTCTCTTTGAATCGTTTCGTTGATTAAAAAAAAATCCCGTGAGAAGAAAAAAACATTTATTTATAAGACCTATTTCTATTTTCACTGAAGTATATTTACTGAACTCCCTCTTGTTTACTGATATTTGTGCTATTAATGTCCATGATAATCATATATGATCATAAACTACCGTATTTGACGCACGTTTTATACTAAAATATCTTGGAAAATTCCCCTGCGTCTTATATACCATATGTAGGTATAAAATTCGCGATAGTCGGCTGAAATTAGCTACCTGGCAACTCCTATTAGCATAGATTTAAATATGAATGAGCAATGGAGCACGTGCATGCCAATGCCTGATCACGACCTTACACTTACAGGAAGAATAAAAAGATCCAGCATTTCACAAGTCTGCGAATGGGTGAAGCAAGCTTTCGATAATATTAGACCAGAAATTGTTGTGAAATCTTTTAAAAGGTGTGGCATTAGCAATGCTCTCAATGGAACGGAAGATGACGCATTATTTAACGACGATGATAGTAGTATTCAAAATGAATATCAGAATTTTGAATAACAAAGACGACGAATTTTATGGATTTGAAGATGAATAAAATTTTAATGGTAACTGCACTGTTTCGCTCAAATGTAATAATTGCTTAATTTTTATTCCGTTTTCTTACCTTTGGCTATAATAAAGGTTTTATAGGCTCGTATTCATTTTTCCTATTATTTTTCGTTTAATTTTCATCATGGCTTGTTTAACCAAAATAATACCTCATAATTATAGCCTATGCTGTACTATTTTCAAATAAGTTTACTAATTTTACTAATTACTATTTTTTTCTTGATTTTCTCTGCTGAAATTGGAGTGCGTCTTATATGCCGTCTAATGGGTTATATGTCACTATTACGATTTGACAATAGTTTTATGTTGTTTCAAGTTTCACATTAGCCACGACACTGAAAACAAGAAAAATGAATTACTAGCCACTCGTATCCGATTAAGCCTGTCAATTATGGCGGCTAGCCAATCCTTTTTGCAAACTCCTGCTTGAACATATTTATGTTTAGCCAACACTCGACTACGGTTTATGTTACAACTATGCTGAGCGAACCTGAGTTACAGTTCTGGGAGATAACATATTATCTGGCGTGATCAACAGTCTTAAAAATCCACTACGGTCAAACCCTCGGTCACAATGACTTATGACTTTTTTGCTATCACAACCATTGACGGAAAGCGAAGGTTCTAACAACTTGGACATGGTACTCATGAAACTAAGGCAAATCGTACATTGAGAGCATTTGCCAAATTAGAGGGTTTAAAAGTGAACTCTGGGACTCATTTTCATGCCTGCTTTATGTATAGCGAACATATTTGCATGGATGGAAGACAGACACCGCATAATACTTATTGGCAAGTTACGTCTGACGGCGCAATAAATGTATGCTAATTGCAATCACTTTTTTCTTAACTTTCGCCATCATATTGACCATAGGCTTACGGACATATCACGTTGGAACATAAGTCCTCGTACCATCAACGTCGAATCTGGTCAGTAGCAGGATGGGTGAACGTTTGTGAATTTCAGGTGCTTAAAGCTTGCATGGACACTTGGTGAGATGTATAACGGTATGGGATTAATAGAAAACGGAGAATAGAGTTAAAATGTCAGTCGACTTCGGTATATTCATTTACGTGCAAATACCCTTGCGACAAGCATGAGTTCAACACTTCTACCCCACACAGCTATGTGTCAATTAATAATACTTGTGTGAGTAAATCATCATTATATCAAAAAGATTCTTAAAATATAAAAATATTTTCAGATCTTCAATAACCAGCAAAAAGTTGATAAACACTAAAAAAAATCAATCGATTAATTAAATAACTTGTTGACCATGACACCTATGAGTTTGGGCGGCGATCTATTCAGCCGGTTACTTCGAAACGAAAGCATGGGATGCGCTCTTATTTTCTTGGGGTAATGTTGAGTTTCAAAGCTGAACGGTTATTATCATCGTAAAAAAAACTCACTTATAATTTGGGAGCGTGCTAAACGTTTACGAAAATATCTTGACTGGGCAGTCTGTCTTAAATGTTGTTCTTCAACTCTAAACCCAGTTTTATCGAGCATGCATTGGTTTTATGACCTTTTGTGTGTATTTATGTCACACAGACCGCATCACATCCAAAACACTTGTCCAAATTGTAAAATTTCGGGAAAGGAATGCGGCTGGATTTTGTAATAACAATTGCGTTAATTTGTAACTTCATTCATTCACATATTCATTAGTTTTAGTTCGTCGATTGTGATTAACTTTTTTTCCTGAATACTGCATATCTTGCTGTCATTTTAACATCATCTGGAACTCACGAGAGATGCACTAATTAAACACTTATTATTACGACTAAAAACACTGCACAACAAATGCATTTTCTACGTTGCTAATTGTTAAAGCCACCAAATCATTAGTCGATCTGTCCGACCAGACCAATCAATGAGTCAAGGTATGTATTGAGGAAATTAATGCATGAATCTCTGGTCTTCAATATTGCCAGTTTTATTCGTTCTATCGTTGATTTTAAAGGGGACCTAGGTGGAATTTTCAATTTATCAATTATTAAATAATTGTTAATTTTTTCATGTTATAAAGTTATTAAACTACTCTATCTACTCAGCCTTATAACCTATTTTCACTTTTCAAACTCGCAAAGTGTATGTTGATTTTTAATATCTCCCTTCTATATAAATCGCAAACTGTTTCTCATTTGCTGACATTTTTTTTAATGGAGTTCACCCTAAGAAACTAAGACGCAAGTGGATACTGGGTGAGGATGAATTAAAAAACAGAAAACACTATGAAAGAGTGGGAACAATAGAGGAGTAATAAGAATAGAGTAGATAGCAACTGAAACTGTATTGAAATCTTTGAAGGTGAAAATTGACTGGAATGCATAGAGAAGTTTGAGAAAAGCATAATGCTTACGGTTACAGATAGCGAATTCAAATATAAATATGTCAGATTTTGTTGTAAGTTTAGTACTTCACTTAAATTCATAAAATCTAGGTGTCATAGCGAAGAGCAAGATTTATTTCCGCTTCAGTACAGAAAATGTAGCACAAAGCCAGAAATGGAGAATGGGGGAAAAGAATGTTCTTCTTCTGTCTTAACTTCAAATGTAGCTAACCACAAACACTGATCCAAATATACTACAATATTACTAACAACAAAACAAAAAAAATAAT
>CAHIKZ030004302.1:2767500-2777500 GCA_903632075.3 Acanthosepion pharaonis | reverse complement strand
CTCTTACACATGAACTGAACAGCAGTAGCTATGGTTACAAAATAAGTAAGAAAATATTCAATCACCTACTCTACATGGATGATCTCAAACTCTTTGTCAAAGGCGACAATGAGTTGAAAGGACTCCTCAATATTGTAAAATTCTTCAGTGACGACATAGGTATGGACTTCGGATTAGATAAATGTTCAAAAGTATCATTCAAGAAAGGTAGAATTACAGAAACACCCTTAATAAATTTAGATTTTGTCACAAAGATTAGGGAACTGGAGCATGATGGAGCATATAAGTACCTAGGAATTAGCGAAGGAGATGGCATACAACACCCCCAAATGAAAGAAAAATAAGAATAGAGTACAACAGGCGTATACAACTGGTACTAAATACTGAGCTAAACTAAAAAAAAACAGAATATCGGCCATAAACACATTGGCTCTCCCTGTGGTGCAATACAGGTTTATGTCCTTAACTGGACCATAGCTGAAATTAAGCGAATGGACGCCAAACCGGGAAAGCTTCTCCCTTGCTATCGCATGCATCATCCCGAAGCTGATGTCGATCGTCTGTATGTGCCCAAATCCGAAGGAGGCAGAGGATTAGTTCAACTAGAACTGTCCTACAATACTACAACAATTGGCCTCCAAAGATATTTGGAAACTACAGAAGACTGGATGATGGTATGCGTCAAGGAACATGAAAGTAGTAAGCGTCTTTACTCCGTAATGACAGAAGCCAACAAATTCAAAATGGAGTTTCAAATGGGCGTAGAGATGCAACTACAGCACAATACACCGGTTGAAACTGCAAAATACTTAAAAAAAAGACAGCAAAGACGAATGCAACCGACCAGATACAGAAGCGATGGCAAGATAAACCGCTTCATGGCCAATACTCTGCCCGTACCAAACAAGCTGACGTAGACAAAACCCGTATCCATCAGTGGCTACGTAGTGCAGGGTTGAAAGCGGAAACTGAAGGTTTTATCCTTGCTGCGCAGGACCAATGCTTGCTAACTAGGAATTATCAAGCACATATACTAAAATTTTGTGTCAGCCCAAAATGCAGATTCTGTGATAAATATCCAGAAACGATTGATCATCTTGTATCAACTTGCACGATGTTGGCAACCACTGAATATAAAACCCGACATGACAGAGTGGGCCAATATCTGCACTGGAAAATCTGCAACTTCTACGAGAAAGAAACTAAAAGAAACTGGTATGAACACCACCCAGACCCGGTTACGGAGATAGGACCTGTTACAATTCTATGAGACACTGACAGAACAATCAAGGCCACCCGCCCAGATATTGTTATTAAAGACCACAAACAAAAACAGAGCGTCCTTATTGATATGGCAGTCCCTGCTGACTGCAATGTATCTTTGAAGATATTCAAAAATTTGTCAAAATACAAGGACCTTGAAATAGAAATCTCGAAAATGTGGCATATGGGAACATCAACAATCCCTGTTGTAGTTAGAGCCCTAGGACTGGTTGGAAAAGATTGCAGTAAACTAATTGAAGGGATTCCTGGACGTCCATGCCTCAAGGAGATACAAAAAATTGTTCTGACAAGTACAGCCCACACCTTACGAAGGGCTTTATCTATGTAATTTAATTTTTTTTTTTTTTTTGTCAGTGGAAAGAGTCACGATGCCATTTCTAACCTTAGGTCCCTGGGCGGGACCCAGAAAGATATGTGTAAACGCCAGAAATCAAAGAAAATAGTAATAATAATAATAATAATAATAATAATAATAATAATAATGATAATAATAATAATAATGAACACCACTCAGACCCGGTTACAAAGATAGGACCTGTAACAATTTTATGGGGTTTTCCAATACACACTGACAGAACAATCAAAGCTAATCGCACTGACGTCGTGATTAGTCATCCCTGTCTTTGGCGATCTCCAAAAACGTATCAAAATACAAAGTCCCTGAAATCGAAATCTCAAAAATGTGAGGTATGAGGGCATTAACAATTGCAGTTGTAGTTGGAGTCTTCGGATTGGTTGGAAAAGATTCCAATAGACTCACTGAAGGAATCTCTGGTAGTCTTTAAAGAAATACCGAAAGAATTCACACAGTTAGAACCCACATCTTAAGAAGGGCTTTATCAATGTAAAATAAGTGCGATATTTTTTTTAGAACTGCTCAGTGGAAAATGTCATGATGCCATTTCTGGCCTTAGGTTTCTGGTCGGGACCCGGAAAGAAAGGCGTCTGCACCAAGTGCCAAAGGAAATAAAACAGTAATAATAATAATAATAATAATAATAATAATAATAATAATAATAATAATAAACACATATAAATCACATTTGTTGCGTTTTGTTTCATTTATTCCATATTTTCTTAAAATATATCATATTCTTTCAAAATGTAAGCTATGAGTTCGTGTTAAAAAAAGTTCGATTTATACACCGATAACACGCTCATCATATGTATTTCTCAATTTATCCTATTATTGCAAATAATTATTTCAAACACCTAATTACACCATTAAATGTTAAGTTTTTGAAAATCTATTCACATAGGCATTTTCTTTCAGACCTTTTAATGAACAAGTGAAGAACAATGTTTTCAGCATATCACGATCATGAATCCCGTGACCCGCTGTAAAGACAACAAATGCCGCAGTAGAAGTGGTATTTATTGGGCAAGATAGTCTTACGGAACCGGGTTGAATTCAGTTTCTTTCTCCTAGATCCAGTCTGCCCTGCTATTTACCCATAGTTTTTTTTAGGATTCATACCTTTCGTAAGTGAATGTAATCGATCCGACTGGAATTTGAACACGGTTCGCCGATTCCCCAATCTGAGCCGCTATCCACCGAGCCTCCTCATTCAGCTTATATTATTTGAGTAAAGGTAGATTAAAAAAGCGTTACTCTTTCGTACGTTCATGAATTGTATATACGTTGTTTTACCCATTAAAATGGAAATGTCCGTTGCACAATTAAAAAGAATATTAGAGTTTATTATAATCTGTATGCTTTATCAAAATATTAATTCAGATAATAATCTTAGCATTAGAAAAATGCATATACATTTAGGCAACACAATGTATGTTGTTATTTTTATCTGTGCCGCCACGTGACATTCGAATGTTTCACAGCGTCGATATTTATTTTTCGTTTTTAGACAATGCAACAGAAAAAAAAAAAAAAAAAAAAAACTTCTCAAGCCACCTCGGCACTTTCCATTTTGCGGACGCCTCAGGCACCTGGTAATGATTCCAGTTTAATTCAGAAAGAGAGGTACTGCCTAGCGAAGGATGACCCCCTGACGTTAGGGATATTATTATTGTTAACTACCCGACAGAAGCGAATTCTGACGCGGGAAACTTTTGCGAACAATTTCTATATTTATGTCACAGAAACAAATCTTCTCACTGAGACTGCGATATGAACAAAAAAGATTTTTGACAGACCATCGCATCAATAAACATGTTTCTTGTCTTTAGTTATTTCAGATCTCTATATTCAAAGCAAACTTACGATATGACTTAATTTTTATAATTTACTCATATTTACTGATTTTTGCCGTTTTTAATAATGGGCAAATGATTATTCAGAAAATTCACCTGAAAAATTCAGTTATCTTCCCCCTGTTAAATAAAAAATAGTTTCGAAAATATATGTTGTTCCGTCGTCAATTTTCTGAGTAGTAAGGGGCTTCTTATCGATATAGAATATTCTTCACGAACCCGACTTCCAAAACCATCAACGACAAATATGCGACTATTTCAACCACAAGGCAAATCAGAAGACATTTTTGTCCGCGATGAAAATTGTAGTCATCGTTCTGGAGGTAGAGAAATTACGCCCCATATCTGTACGCTAGAAAGAAAATTTCGAATATTTAAGCCAGACGAAAACGAAATATGTGTATACACTGTCTAAATTTAACTGACTATTCAAAGATAAACAATATGCATACACTCAGGGACAGACCTATCTCTCTATCTCTGTTTGCTCCCCTCCTCCTACTCACCTCCTACCACATCTCACGATGTGTGCATATACGTTTAATTTATTTTTTTTTAAACATAGGGTTCATATATAATTTTTTATTCTTAAAAAATAAAGTGTGAAAAAATCAGTTGACCGAAATCGCCTGAAGATACTGAAAGTTTGGAACAAAGGTAATGGAATCTGATGATTCCTTAATCTCCTTTACTGAAACAGACTACATGTTATTTTTTTTTTTATATGAGTAATGAGAAAATATTTAATACGATTGTTTCCTTTGTATAATTCAATTCTTATCATTAATTTCTTTTATATATATATATATATATATGTATATATATATATATATATATATATATATATATATATATATATATATATAGATAGATAGATAGATAATATTAGTGGAAAATATACATACATATGAAAATATATCTAAAAATTCCCCATACATGTATATTTTCAGAAAAAATTTTTCCAAGAGGAAGGATCCAGGTAGAACTCAATGTCTAAGACAGAGTAAGGATATAATAAAAGGCTTAAACACTAATATTCCATGGTCATAATTTATTCCATTGGAATCGTAAAATACGATCCAAATCATCAGACCTACAAATTCAAAATGAAAACAGAAAAAAAAAAACTCCGGAAATCAAAACAGAATTTAGAGAAAGTGTAAGTATGATGATGAGTGACAGAGAAATTTTGGAGATGTGGGTGGGGTGGATTTAAAAGAGGAGAGAAAGAAAGTCGACGGATGTCTAATACATAAAGATACATTTCATGGTGACATATACACACCACAGACAATTCGGATAGGAAGGAAAAAAAAAAAAAAAAAAGGGGTGGGGGAGAGGGATGGGACGAAGGAAAATAAAATTGTGTTTACTTAAAATTTAAAATCAAATATAAATATATGAAGATGAATATAACGATTGTCTCATTTCATAAGGACCAAATATTTCTATGTTCAAAAACACATACTAATACACACACAAAAAAAAAAAAAAAATTATATACAAGTAGGTACATACACTTAGGCATGTACACACACACACACCAGACATACGTGTACATGCACACACATACATACACACATATATATACATATACACACATATATACATATACATATATATATATATATATATATATACATATATATATATATATACATACACATACACAAACATACATACATATATATATATATACAAAACATAAAATATATTCACATATCCACACATACACATATTCATCTATATTCATATACACACTTTTCACATACATATACACGCATACATATGCCCCATGTATACATTCATACATACATACATACTTATACATACACATACACACATACATATATATACATACATACACACATACATATATATATACCCATACATACATATATACATATACATATATATATATATATACACATATATACCCATACATCCACACACATACACATACACACACATATACACACATACATACATATATACACACATACATACATATACACACACATACACATATACACATACATATACACATGCAAATACATACACACCCCTTACATATGTATATATATACACATGCAAATACATACACACCCCTTATACATGTATATATATATACACATGCAAATACATACACACCCTTACACATGTATATATACACATACACACACATACACACACATACATAAACATGTATACATATACACATACACACCTATACATATACATACATAACATAAACACCTCCATATGTATATATATACACTTACATACATACACACATATATACACATACATACATATACATACAAATATACACATATACACACACATACATACTCATACATACATATAAATACACACAGAGAATATACACATATGTATATATATAAAAAAGTTAAAATCTAAATAAGTGACGATTCAAATATTTTTTTTTTACACGCGCAAATATTTGCGCGTGTAACCCAATAACCCACCTTTTTTTTTTTTTTTTTTTTTTTTCCCTTCCTATCCGATTGTCTGTGGTGTGTATATGTCACCATGAAAATGTATCTTTATGTATTAGACATCCG
This sequence comes from Acanthosepion pharaonis, assembly GCA_903632075.3. Classification (NCBI taxonomy): domain Eukaryota; kingdom Metazoa; phylum Mollusca; class Cephalopoda; order Sepiida; family Sepiidae; genus Acanthosepion; species Acanthosepion pharaonis. Next base: position 2,771,420 of record CAHIKZ030004302.1, on the reverse strand, counting down.
TCGACTTTCTTTCTCTCCTTTTTTTATCCAACCACCCATCACCAAAAAATTCTCTCTGTCACTCATCCTCATACTTACACTTTCTCTAATTCTGTTTTGATTTCGGAGTTGTTTTTTTCTGTTTTCATTTTGAATTTGTAGGTCTGATGATTTGGATCGTATTTACGATTCCAATGGAATAAATTATGACCATGGAATATTAGTGTTTAAGCCTTTTTTATTATATATATATATATATATATATATATATATATATATGTGTATGTGTGTGTGTGTGTGTGTGTATATATATATATAGGCAGCATATCTTCATTTGAAAATATAGATATATTGTCTACTCATTTTTATATTGATCCTTTTTCAGTTTTATAATCTGTTTCTTGACGTTAAGTTGAAATTCGCTAAGGAAGACGCAGTAGCTTTTCATTTTTGTGAAGCCAATTACGTTCAGTTTTTACTGAGATCATCTTCAGAGCAAAATCTCGAAAACAAACTTATTTTAATATATGTCTCTATTATTCAATGAAATATATATAGAGGTGAGTTTCTATTGATATGGCCATATGCTTCTTTGAGCCTGAAGAAGTAGGTATCTAGTTTCCTATCTTTGAATGCCTCTCGAGAACGAAAACCAAAATGGATCGTGAGGAATTGATATTTACGATGAGAGCCCAGTTATTATAATGCTCGTTAGTGTTTTCTCTATGACGGATCCAGTTCAGATACCTATGACGTCTGCCTTTTTGCTTCCATAATACATTAATTCGTAACAGACGCCATTCTTACGGATTAATTTCTGATTTTAGATGTATTTTATAAAATAGAAGGGTTTTTTTTTTGAATACAGATAGAATGTAAACTATTTTCAAATGTTTATCTTCAATGAGGAGTGGAATTTTATTATTCCTTGCATAGCTTAATTTCGTTATCATTAGGCTCATTATTGTTTAAGTTTGGGGACGGATTTTTAATTGTTTGATGAATATTGATATATGCTCTTAAGCACCTTAAGTTTAGTTTGGTTAGGTTTATACTAGGACTCAATGTGTTTTTTGAAACCAGAAATGTTTTTCAATTGTGGTTTTGATTACATGATATTACCGTGGAATTTCTCTTTTCTCCAAATTGTCTGTGCTATTCGGCTTCATTTATTTTATTTCCAATATTTCGCAGATATTGGTTTCTCAAATAATTAACTACATTTTTTTCCGTTAATTTTTTGGTATTTTCCCTTCCATTTATCCCCTTCTTTTCGTTTATTTTTATATCAGTTTTATGAAGAGTTTGTCCTCTCACGAGTATATATTTTTCCTTCTACATGTTCTGGGTACGGTCTCATGTGCATCAGCTAAAGATGATTTGATAACATCGTGAGATTTCTTCATGCCTTTATCTAGATTTACTGAAATGAAAGGATACTCTTGTAATAAATTAGCGTCAAAATGACGCTAATTTATTACAAGAGTATCCTTTCATTTTTAATGGGCTGATTGCTTTACTCGTAGTTTTCTTTGGCTTACGTGGGCGGAAGGGAGCAATTTTGTTGGTTTGTGATGCCAATTTAGTTTCAAATGATCTGAAAACTGATTCAAAGTAGGAGTTGTATACTCTGTCAAAAACTGTCTAATCCATGAATCGGACATGCTGAAGTCAATAATCTTTTCTTTACATTATGTAGGCTATTCCATGTGATGCTGGATTTCATGGGATAATCAGGAAGCTTGTGGACTTTTCAGTGCTGCCTATATATATATATATATATATATATATATATATATATATATATATATATATATATATATTTTCTTTTCAAAGTCCTAACAGAAAAAGGACAATTCTTATTGCATAACTGAATATTTGTCTACGAGTAAAAATGAGGTTGTGCAAATTATATGAAAATAAGATTACATTATTTTATAATGCTTAAGATTTATTATTAATTCAAAATGGAAGAACCCTCATTTGTATTCGAATTCCTGCAATAATAAATGTGTCTGAGAAACACGCCTTCAAAATGCAAGCAATCAGCCTGTCCATTCAATTACAACTGAAGCACTATATTGAAAGAATTTAAAATCTCAACACGCTAGAATATAAACGCCTGTAGCAGAAAAAAACGACATAAACATTACTTGCTTATATTCTTAAACTCTTTTCTGGGTTATTTATTAGAAGAAAATATCATAAATATTCTTTTTTAATATAGGAGACAATTCAAAACTCAGAATAGCACACGCTTATGCACACATACACACTCATAGTCAAGACGGAAATTATTATTAACATTAAAAGTTCTATCAATGCTTTTAATGTTAGCTTTAAGGAATGCTTTATTTCCGAACAAAATTGACATAGGAAGAGAGAAGAAAATAGAAAATGTAATGAAAGGAACGTATCAGGAATTTGGAGAGAGACAATAATCGTTTGAAGTCTTAGTTAGAATTTTATCACAAAAGGCATTTATTCACACATATATCTTATATAACGGAAATTAATTTGCCATAAAAAAATTGAGATTTATTTCTTAAAATGGCGTTTCGCACGTACATTAAGTCAGACGCATGAAAAGGAAAGAGGATGTACTTTGTAAGTTTAATTCATTATTCTCAAAAACAATCAGTATTCATACATTTAAACACAGGCAAAATGTGTATATATATATATATATATATATATATATATATATATATAGAGAGAGAGAGAGAGAGAGAGAGAGAGACAGACAGAGATAGGCGTTCCAGTGTAAACATTTTCAAAATAATCTCATTGATTTTTTGATTTTTTAATATAAATTAATTAGCTTCGAGACTTGTGTTACAGAACTAGTTGTATTTGTAATCTACATTCTTTCTTACTCATCAGAAGGAAATCAGTTCTGATTGATTTCAGACAACTGAACTTAATAATGATGAGATGTTTAAGTTAATGGCTACAGTAGTTTAAGTACTTGCAATATATCCAATAATGCACTATCCATGAGAAAAATTTCAATGAGACAAAAAAAAAATAAAATAAAATAAAATGAATTAAAAAAAGATAGCATCACAATTTGAAGCGGGACATTTCCTTAGAGATTTCAAGAACAATTCAAATAAGACTGTCAAATATTTGTTGGTGTGTTTTAAAGAGGGATAGAATGCAACTGTTTCGATTCATATTTCATACAACTATTCCCAATGAAAGTCGTAATAGCAAAACTCTCGTGCTACATACTAAGCATATAAAAGTTTGCTAATGTGTTTTTTGTCAAATAAAAGAAATCTAAACTTCTTGGAAAATGGATGTTGTTTGATAATAAAAGGGATAAACCTTCCAAAACAAAGATCGCTATTGAAAAATTCAAGAATGATGATCTACGCAGGATGATATTGCAATGTTTCGAAACGGTGATAGATAACCCGATTAAAGTGCACGTCATCCTGAAGAAAATGAAACGTATATTCAGATATATATATATATATATATATATATATATATATTTATTAAAGACATTTTTTTATGTTTAACGTTGTTATTTTATAGATACAAGTATTTAAGCAAATGCTCTGTTTATGATAAAAAATGTCTTTAATAAATAAATTGTCGGACCTTGTCCATTTCTTAATATATGACGTCATTTGTTTACATTCGATACGCCAGAGCAGTTATGAATGTACGAGATTCATGGAAGATTGGAGTTTATAAGCAGTAAATTCGACTTTGTCTACCGGACGGTTCTTTGTAGCCTAGAGGTAAGGCACGTCAGCGTATATGACGGTTCCGTATAGGATGCCGGTTCGAATCCTGTCAAAGAACGAATATTTTCTATGAAAATTTCTCGGACATTCAGGCCGGTAAATGTTATTTAATACTGTTTATCATAAACAGAGCATTTACTTAAATACTTGTATCTATAAAATAACAACGTTAAACATAAAAAA
>CAHIKZ030004302.1:2755000-2765000 GCA_903632075.3 Acanthosepion pharaonis | reverse complement strand
GTCAACGGCTTAACTAGATTCGCCGACTGAAATTCAGCCGGGTTTCGATTCTGCTTAAATTCAGATGAGCCGTGATTCATCTCTGCGCGAGTTATATCGGCTTGTGAGTTTGTAAACAGTGACAACTAGAATTCGCCAGACTGACACCAATTCAGCCGGGTTTCGATTTCGATTCTGTTCAACGTAATAGTTTGCTATGATATTTAGTCTGTGTTGAAAATGTAATATCAAAAACACATCTAAATAAACGGCGAATTACTTTCATCCGTATGTCTAAAACGCATAGGCATATAACTTTTTGAAATAAGGACGATCCTGGAGTTGAAAATCTACCATTCCTGTAGATGACAATATCCATATATGTAACTACAGAATTTAATATAACTGAAAAAAGATCAGTGATTAATTTTTTTTTTAATTTACTTTGAGTTTAAATTAAAAAAAAAAAAACTGAATCTAAAATCAATTTTTCTTCAAAATTCCAAGTGAGTGAGAAAATGTGAAGTTTCAAATAAGGAAGAGAAAGTGATAAATGTGAAATGTGACAAAATCTATATATATTTCTGCTAATTCCAATTTGAGTAAAACGGAATCTTTTTATATCTGTTCGTTTATATCTAAAGTGATAATTTTGTAAGTAAGGTTTAATTTGTTCATACAGCTGAGAAAGAGAAATGATTCACAGAAAAAATATATTTGCAGACTAACGTCAGAGAACAAATCCGAGTTTCGCTTAGAAATCAGGAACACATTACATGTGATTTTGAATTACAAGAAAATACTCAATAATATCCGGGGCACAGAACCCAAATAACAATAGGAAAGAAAATATAAAAAAGAAACTCCGGAGATAAAATTAAACATGCAGGAATGAACAAATACATCAACAAAAGAAAAAAACGAAACGATAAAAAGATTTGCCCAGACCAGAAGAAGAATAAAAAGCTACTTGTTCAGTCATAGAGAGACAGTTTTAAGACAGTGTAAAAAAAAAAGAAAAAAGAAAAAAAAAACGATTTCAATATACTAAATATTTAACGAAAGTTTAAAATTATTTGAGATTGTTATTTCGACATATATTTGATGCTACTAAAATGCACGACTAATATATTCTATATTTAACATGATGTTAAATGTAGCATTTAGAATAAAGGACGCTATATATATCAAAAATAATTCCTATCCATCTAATTATCTTCTAATAAATTATTATAACAGTAACCACACATGTCTCAAACGACCATTTTGTTAAATTGTTATCAATCTCTATCACAATTTTACAGTTTATATATATATATATAATATATATATATATATATATATATATATATAAACCCTCGGAACATAGGATAAAAAGACGTGTTTATTTGATTTGTATGTTGAATCATAACCAGAATGAGGTCCATCTCTGATTGGACAGTATTGTTTCAAAGTTCCACAGTGAAGATACCCTTGAAGATCAAGATGATAGAGGATGTTCTTATTCAATTGACAATCAAAATCCGGAAAGAGTATTTGGAAAATAAAATACGACATAATTTTTAGAGAAATGCTTTCGACAATATCAGGTGTCCAAAAATGTCGGAACATCACAAGAAAATTTGCAACGTGTATATCTACTATTTATAAATCGAAATTTTAGGTCTTAAAATGATCAGTGATTAATTTTTTTTTTTTCAAAGCTTTAACTTTGAACTGTCTGCTGGTTTGCTATTGGCGTTATCCATTACAGTTTTCTGGAATTAAAGAAAATTTGAACAAATGGATGAATAGTGAATCAAATGGTCGACGACTTTATTCTGATTCATGCCAAGGTTTGAATACATTTTGTCAGAACGATACAACAGAAACTCACTGACATGGGATCTGAGGTTTTGCGACATTCACTATATTCTCTTGATCTATCGCCACTGACTACCACCTTTTTTAAATTGTCCATTTTCCGGGTCCATATTTTCATTGAATTAAACAATGTTTAATTGTTATAATACAGGATAAATTTGTGTATTCAAAATTCTGTCATTTTTTTCCTATCTAGAATTAATTCGTGGGAATATAGATAATTGTTTTAGTTATCTTACCCATAATAACATTGGACTTTCTACGTAATAAATACTGCGCCTCGACTCATCTGAAGTCTGAGTAAGTCCGTCAGGAGTCTGTTAGTCAAGCGAGCGAGTTAGTCAGTCAGTCAGAGGCAGTCCGAAACAGAGTCGCGTTCATTACTGCAAGACATTTGAATATGATTCTGGTCGAGGACTATATTGTTCTCCCTACTAAACCTGATTTTTTGTGCTAACGTATATATATTCCTGTTTGTAGTGTTATTCCAATCCGTGTTCGAGTTCTTCTTTATTGGTTCTACCTTGGACTATCACCGAGGTACCGGGCCATAACAATTATCTAAATCATCTAGAGTATTTTCGGAAAAGGTTCCTACGAAACGTAGTTAGAATATTTATGCTACTATTATTGCCTCAGTTAAGAACGGTTAGGAATGCAGCTAGCCGAAACGAACCATACTTGAAAATAAAAGATTACGATTCTGGCAAAACAGATATACTGATTTATTTTGATGACATTATTATTATTATTTAATAGAAATAAACAAACATACTTTATGAGAATTACAATGATTCTTTCTCTATGAAGAAATTCTGTTCTTTTTATATATGGTCTGATTTTATCTCTTTTGTTTTATACGTATATAATTTGTTTTAAAAAGTAATGTTTACGTTGATATTAGCAACGCATCCGAAGAACAAAGAAGTGAAAAAAAAAACAGATATTACGAGATAATTTAGGTTAGAAATAAAGTTCTATCTTATTTAGATATTGAACGGAAACACATATTTTTTTATTTGTAATCAATTTATTTAATCAAGTTAATATACTCTCTCGTTGTAGATAACATAATTCCATTTATTTAGCAAGTTCCTGATCACTTGGATGCAAACGTAATTCAGGTTTCGATGCAACAAAATGCTCAATATCTATTTTAACCTCTTAACAATGAATTAATTTCTCTCTTAAATATTCCAACGATCTAAACAGATTGCCAAATTGGGCCATGTTAGGAGAGTCTGCAGGATAAGGAACAAAATTATATTGAGTATTATAATATTTTTCTGAATACCAAGTTAGGAAAAGAACGGGAAGACGAAATAGTCGGTACCTTCATAATATAATTCTGAAATGTTCGTGGAAAAAGATTATTCTAGCAGAGCACAGCACACGATCAAATAAAAACCAACAAAGCGCCATTGCACACGGAGAAGTCCAGGCGGATTGAAAAAGAAAAGAAAAAACTCAGACACGCAGTTCTAGACTGCGAAACAAGTGCTGACATATCAGACATAATTTATTACTTCAAAATTTATTTTCATGGTTACCCATATTCGAATAAACATTCCGTTTATTTTAATCAGTAATTATTTCCTTTACAGACATGCGCACTCGAGAAAACTTAATGAAGAAAACGTTATCCGCCTTTTCAGGATGAAACACCGTCTTATTTGGTTTAATTTCTTTGCTCTGCTCCGAGAATCTTCACAATGACGCAGTGTTCTGTTTTATATAGTTATATGTTTTATGTTAACTTGTTAAAGTTATCGAAGCCTATTATGAAAATTAGGCGTTCATGAATAAAGACACTTCGCGCTCTTCTCGAGTTTTCGGTCAACATAATCGACAAACGGAGAGTGCAATTTGAAAAATGGTGGCAGATATGAAAGTACCATTGCGTTCAGCTGAAACATTGCTGCAGTGCACGAGAATGTGGCCGAAAATCAAGACACTTCTATTCGTCATCGCGTGCAGGAACTGAACTTCTGCACAACACAGTTACATCGAATTTTGACAAAAGATTTGTCTCTATACGCTTACAAAATTAAAGTGGCAAAGAACTGAGATCTGCCGACCATTCGTCAATTGCATGCCCGAGCAAAGAAAAGCAGATGAAGATTTTTCGCAAAAAATCCTCTTCAGTGATGAAGCTTATTTTCATCTTGGTATATTCTATAAGCAGAATTGTCGCATTTGGGCTGATGAAAGTAGAAGGGAGATTTTTGAAAATCCACTGCATCCGCAAAACGCCATTATTTGGTGTGCCTTTTTTCTCTAGTGTAATCATTGGGCCGTATATTTATAAATTTGAACGTCTATTTCCGTAATAAGCTTCGATAACTTTAACACGTTGTTTGATTGTTAATGGTTGAAAATGCCAAACACTTAAGTTGTTAAATATGAATGAAAAAGAAAACAAAATCGTTAGATGCTTAAATTTAATTCACATTAATTTACTGGAACACCCTTTACTTGATATTGTGTTTAAAGAAGAGTTTCTACCTTATTAATTTTATGATGCTCTCGATCTTATGTAAAATGGTCAGCTTATGAGAAATCACGATGCTTTTAGTGGAGCAGTCCAAGTTAATTTGTTCTATATTCCGATAACGTTTAGGATATGAAGTATAAAATAATTATTACACATATAACAGTGCTCAACTAAAAGAAGTAAAATATAATTATAATACATCGCACTTATAGAGCTGGTGTTAATAATACAGTGCACGATGTAATGCAACATACCTATTATTTATATATTAATAAATATAAATATTATATCTCAGAGGTTGCACAACTCGGAATTTCATGCACAAGGCAATCTTCTGGTTTAATTTTAGCTCTCGACTATGAAGATCTTCACAATAATGCAAAGTTCTGTTTTATATATTTAATAGTGGCACACTAAAAATGACGTCTTATTTGTTTTATCTACCGCAGTTATATTACTGTTAATTTGCATCAAGTCAACAGATGATCATTTACTCTATGAACTCCGTTTTGCGTATTACTTGTATTTCTTATGGCGCCAATATTCTCATTCCTCCTGCTGTGCCGTTGCCGTTCAGTTTCTTAACAAAGACGCTTTTCCATTCTCTTTCTCATATTTCCTCTTCTTGTGTTAGCTTCTTCCTCTGTTTTAATTCGGATCCTATCAGCTACACGAGCTCTCATTGCAGTTCATCTGTCACTGACTTCTTCCTGTTTCATTTTGTCTTGTTTATGCTGACCTAACCCCCTTCTCTCTCTTTCTCTCTCTCTCTCTTTCCTTCGTTCTCGCAGATGCCTTTTCCTCCTGTTACTCTCCTTTTCTGTCTCATTAGTTCGACCCTGAGCCTCACGTTTTCCGGTGTGTGTTCCTATTGCTTCACGGCTTTCCTGCGATTCAAATGAATACATTAGCCTATCAGCCTCTCACCGCGCCTGTGTCTGATCCAGAGATGGGCTTAATCGCTGCCTTCATTTTTGCTATCGTTCTAATCTCCTCCTTTCTTCAAATGAATTTTACATTTTATGATGTTCACTTGACACCATTTTCTTAAATGCAAAAAACATAGGAAAACATTAAGATTTATTTCTAAACTTACGCTGTAATATTTGATACTAAGTTAAGACTAAAATGTATTTAAATTATATGAGCATTCGTAATTGTCCGGCAATATTTATTATTTAATCTATACAGGACAATAGAAAAAAATATTTACATTTAAAATAGGAAAATATTTAAATTTACTTCTATAATTACTTTTATAGTGTAATATTTGTTTGTAAAGTAAGGCTAAAATGTTTTTAAATAATATGAGAAAATTGTAATTAGCCCTAAAATATTAATACTTAATTTATATCTTAATAGTTTTTCAATTATATATTTACAAGGTAAAAGCATGCGGAATCATGGCAACCATAATTTACATATTTACATAACATATATAGTCGATGATACATTTTCAAAAATGCGGTGATAAAAAATATCGTGATGTATATTAGTAACTATTTCTTGTAAATAAATGCTTATTATGACCGCTCGTATTTCTGTCTTATTAGGCCTTCAGACGGGACAGAATATATAGATAAATATAATTATTATAATAAACAATTATTATAAGAAACAATTATTAAAATAATAATTATTATTATATATTTTGATGTTTTTGTCTATCTCGAAAGTACATGCAAATAGATTAACAAATATATGTGACAGCAGGCATATGAATATCCACGTTTTGTCATATTTAACAGTATTTTATTTTACAAGGGAGTAATAATGTAAACTTTACCAACTAAACTGTTTTAAGCAGTATGTACCTTCGTACTGCATTCAATACATTTTGAACATGGTGAGGTCAGATTATCAAGAGAAACTAATTAAAATTATCGAGAATATGTACAATAAAAATCAGCAATAATATAAATAAAATAAAGCAGAGAGAGAGAGTATAAAGACTAAAAAATGATTGTAGCAAAAGGATATGATTTCACCTCATTTATAACTACAAGTCATGAAAATGTATTCAAAATAACGAAATGTAGAGGGTTTGGAAATTGGCATAAACTTTGAATATTTAACCCACTTAGAAATTGATTACGACATCTTACTAATATCTGAAAGATTTTTAATTACAAGTAATGTTTATTGATTCAAATAGTAATCCTTAGCATAGGTTAAAAAATGAACAGAAAAAAAATGTATTAAATTGTAATATCTGAAAAAGTCATGAAACCAGAATTAATAAAAAGAAAACAGGAAGATTCTCAAGTTTAAATATACATAAGAGAAGAAATATTAAATACACACACACACACACACACACACACACACACACACACACACACACACACACATATATATATATATTAATTAGATAGCATTGAAAAATATTATAAAAAGTACAGTGATATAATGACAATACCTTGCGAAAGTCGTTAAAACGAAAAGTATATGAAGAACATAGATAGAAACCTATAAATTACAAATTAGCAACATGGGTATTAGTATCGCATGAAAACAAATGTTCAATGCACGAAAATCAATGTAATCTGCAATCCTATATTTATATTATTGTGAGACCGGAACTACCTACACAATAGACTCTACCAGGTCTATATTAAGTATGCGACACAACACTCTAGACTGAGAGACAGAGACACAGAGAGAGCCGCGTACTACTACCAGTATTGGACACTAACATATAGTAAGCTCCGCTTACACTATCTCTGTAACCTGTTGTTAATATATCTTTCTTACATCTAATCCGTGTTCCGTGTTTTCCTTCTGTAGTCCCAACTTTGGCCCCACATCATATATCAATATTGAAAGTAATCGTTTTCATTCAGCTTTCCTTGCCACAAAATTTAGAATTACTGACGTTGTATTTCATAAAATATTTATCTTAATATAGTTTTCCAGAAATTAATTATGTGCTCTATCATTTAAAATATTTACATCGTTTGGTCTGTTGCCCTCATCTTTATTGGCATATTAACGATGTTTCTACCCTTATACACTCTGAATATCTTCAGTTGATGTACGTTGGCAATTACGAACCGAAGTTACAAAAGCACATTTGAGAAATATAGACAGATATCCACTATTATTTACTCTTATTACTATTTCTCATATTTCTGGGAAGTTACTATTTTCTTTAATATAATACGGAAAGTCATAATCATGACAATATCAGTATTAACATTTCTAATTACTGGTGGTATTATTACTGATGACAGTAGTGATACGGATTTTTACTTGGTAAATCTGTTTGGTGTCTGATGACGGATTTTCGTCTTGAAGGCATGAAACAATTTTTAATCACTGTTCTTAGAAAAGGTATGTATATTGATGTTAATACATTCATTTTTGGACGAGCTGAACGCCATTCATACTATTCCTAGTGAAAATGATTCGAGTTGTAATGCAATATTTTGATTTTGATGTGTTTTGCGGTGATTGGGTAATACTACACATACAGCAAGATATCCGGAATTCAATTTCATTATAGACAATAGTAAATCTGATATAATTAATTCATACACAGAGGTATAGAAGAGATTGGTATTTCTTAATTCAATATTGTAAAATGTTAGGATGGATTTAGGGTAGATACTGTTACTAATTTCATTCCAATTAAAGTGGTTAAGATGTTAAAGCGGTTAATCTTTGTACGCGACATAGTAAAAAGCACATGGATTAAACGTTTGTCGACTGATTGTCAATTAAGTAGGTCGTATAAGAGAAGAACAACCTAACTCTTCGGTGCTGGACAACTTCCCGCCAAAGGCAATCCTCTGATAACTTGTTATTCCACAATTCAATGACTCTGTAAAGAGAAAAATGGATATTAAAAGAAGTGTTACTTTATTACTGTTTCCTTTTTATTATATGTTTTTGGTGGAGCTAGAGCTGAGATTGAGACCATTTCTTTTGGAGAAAATATCAGAAGCCCTCCTTCCATAAGAAGAGCTCTTAAAAAAAAATCAAGGCACATTTTCAAAATAGAGACATGAAAAAAATTCGCATTACGATACCTACAAACACTTGAGGTCTCAAAAGGCCAAATAAAATATCTCTAAACACACTTTAATGAAATTTAGTTCAAATAACGGAAGTTTAGAACCAAAAATTATAATAAATACATAAAAAATAAAATGAACACTAAAAAATAAATGGCTTAAATACGCAAACAATTTAATGTCTACAAGTAACTAACATCATGAACTCACAAACTTACCTGTGAAACTTATGTTTCTATATTCGTCATTTCCTTCATTCCACAAGTGATCTATATATATATACATACATATATATACATATATATATATATATATATATATATATATATATATATATATATATATATATATATATATATATGTATGTATATATTTCACAAAAAGATTATTCAAACATGGTCGGATGATCAATTAGTTTAGTTTTGATGCCTCCTACGACACTGTTAATATCTATCTATCTATCTATCTATCTATCTATCTATCTATCTATCTATCTACGTATCTATGTTTTAAACTATAAATATCACTCTACCTATATCTCTGAATATATATATATATATATATATATATATATATATATATATATATATATATATATATATATATATATCAGTGTGCGAATGCAAATCTGTTTATATGTGTATGTATGTGATTTTGTGCATAAGCGATAATTTGCGTTGATTTGGTTGAGGGTCTGAAAGTTGCGTGTATCCGAGGCACCTCTGTGTATGTATTCCTATGTCAGTAATTGGGTTTTCTCGTTAATATGTATGTAATGTATATTTTTTATTTTCTCCAATTATATCTCCAATAGGCCGGCTTTGTATTACAATCTTCAGCGCCTTCATCTATAATAAAGAAGCCTATTTATTTTAACGAAAAATATAAACAAGGTTCAAAACGAATGGCGACAACTTCAACTTCGTATATGTTAGGCAAATGTTCGTTTTAATTGGACATATTGCACACTAGACCTTTAATCTTCATTCACGTATTTCATCTCCATCATCAAAAAAAAAAAATATAGTTCATAGGGTTTAAATGGAAATGATCCAGTAGTTGCAAATCTCACTCGTACTCACCATAAAAGACAATTGCTATTGTGAATGTCCCATTGATATTCTGAATTCTGAAAAGAATGGTATACACTTGAGGAAGAAAGGGATGGATTAACGGCCGAAATGTTGTGATAACAATAATGATGGGGACAATAGTCCAAATATAAATACTGAAAATAATGATGTCTCTCCTCATCCACGAAATTCAGACACAACTAATATGATTATGTCTGACATGTGTTAATGACTACATGTCTGCAAATCATTAAGCAGTTACTGATAGGTGATCAGGTCAACTGTCATTTACAGCTTCGATCTATAAATATAATTGTTATCCATTTTTCGCTGTTCGTGGTTACATTAATAATATTAGGCAAGTGCACAATTTTGGATCTGCTCTTGGCTAGCTGAAATACTACTATGTTAGCCATAGCTGGGTAGAAGCAATGGATTCTCACCTTTCCGATGTGTACTTTTTCCTACGTGGAGAGTGAATGAGGAAGTGCAAGTGGCGTAATGTTCGTTATCGAGACAAATATTATCATCGATTGGAAATCAAATTCAAAACCAAATTCTTGCCGTTAATATCA
>CAHIKZ030004302.1:2742500-2750000 GCA_903632075.3 Acanthosepion pharaonis | reverse complement strand
ATATAAAAAAATTGAAAATACCGATCTATATGACAGGTCGTACAGAAATACTACTTATTTTACATTACAGAATATTACAGAAATTCTATTGATCCCTACAGATGTGAAATTACAAAAATAATTATCGTGCAGTGTTTATTTTTGTTTAATTTCGTCGAGTAACAAGGCACTATCTAATCGAGGCAAGTGGAAAAGAAAGTCATGTATATATGTATATATATATATATATATATATATATATATATATATATATATATATATATATATATATATATATGGGAATCCACTGGCAAGGTGCAACGTAAAAGTCAATATGAACTGATGGGATGACTGTATTTATTTGAAAGACATATTAGAATAATACGTTATAAATACTTGGAGCAAACTGCCTACATATGGATAGAAAATGAATCGTGTAAACATGCAAATATAGAAAAGGCGTAAGGCACGTAGTCTCTTTACATCAGATTTATTAATGTATACTACCATAATAAATATACGATCTAATTATATTCTTATTAAGATGTGACTATCATGGAAACATGTTTTTAGAATCAAAGAAAACAAAAAGAATACTTATATATTGCATTAGAAAGAAACAATTGAAATTATTAGTACACATGATGTACGAAGAAGTCGGAGTAAATTTGACAATTACAGGATATTGAAGTCAAATGGATAGAGGAAAACTATGTACAACCTATATAACAATTTTGTGTAAAGGGTTGACTAACTGGGATTAGGATAGATAGCAGAAAGTTAAACTTTGTAAAGAACTAGAAAGGATACAGCATATATAAGAAGAATTACATTTACATAGTTGTATGTATGTGATACACAGCTTTTATATAATTTTAATTGTTGACCATATATCTCACTATTTAATGGAATATAATAAAAAATTATGTATTTTCATCTGATTGTATCAAAGCGTCACACAGAAATGGTTTCTATACTATTTGATTAATGAAATAAAAAATATTTGTGATCGCATTTCAGTTTCTAAGACAGACCCTTGAATTTTTTTAATCGGTTCTCCTACTTGCTTAATAATTGCATTAATAACTTCATTACTGAGTTAATTAGTTGAATTAGTTGGATCATACAAGATGCATTTGCGCAATTTGATAGTGAGAAATTATTGATTGAATTTAATTATTGAAAAATATTTTATTTTTCGATTTTTCATTTCTGGTCGGGATATTATTTCATCAGATTTTATAATGTCTAATTATTTTTAAAATAATTCAGTTTTCTGGAAAAAAAACAACTTGAAAATATATCTAAGATTATAAGTTTTCACTAGATATGTTTATTAAATTTGACAAAAACTTGCAACACATTTGGCCATTTTAAAAATAAAAAAAATGTAGCAATAGTTAATGCTATTCCCTGCATTGCATATTATCAAACACACATCTTTGAAATGATATAGAAAGGCCGAACTAGATTTCGTGTCGAGTATGTTCACTTTGATCTTAAAGTGGTAAAAAATTTCGATAGAAGTGATGTTCCGGTCTCGTTCTTAAAGGTGGCAACTACCAAAGCTGTCCATTTGGTTAAGGCTTCGATATCTCACTTTAAACGAATTTGTCAGTAAGTGCGATGAGAATTGTATAATGTAGGAGAATTTACGTTTCGTGTTATCGGCATAGAAAGGCAAGTTCGTTTCAGTTCCTTTTGTTTAATTTTTATTGCTTTGGAGGTGAACGGGAAAAAGTTAGGATTAGAAGAGCTAGGACAATTGTAATGATTGTAAATATAGTGATTTCCTTTTATAAGACTGGTTACCAAGCAAGGCACAGCTTCCCAATCCTCCCTGTTATTTAATCCAAACTTGGAGGATAATAGATGAATAGGTTATTTGCGCGAAACGAGGTCAACTGGAATGCGAAATCGCCTCTCAGGAGAGTCTGACCCATTATATTTGGTTAGCCATCTCACTCAGAAAATAAAATCTGATTTCAAAAACTGGATCATTTGGACGCCTTAGTAATTCTGATGACAATATTTAAAGTGCACAAGAATCCATCGACGTCAAGATTAATTCCTAGTATGACTCATGAGGAATTGAACCAAAAAAAGACGAAAGCATAATCCTTTCTTTAAATATGAATAAGACAGTGGATTAATTGGGATAAAACTTCACAACAGTTTATTAAAAATGCATTTAACCAGTAAATGCACATATAGATATCCATCAGATGCAACGTGGCTATAAATTTTCGAAAGAAAAACTTCCTGCTCTTCTTATTACCTCCCTGACAACGTAAACCCGAAGCTATATCGCAAGAAAAATTTTTAGAAATCGATTACTCTGTATTACTTCACCCGTAATATTTGCCTCACATTTTATAAATCAGTCATTATATTTTACGATTCTTGAATAAAGGCTTCATGGGGAAAAAAACAAAAACTTATGTCATGTAAAAACGGAATCAAGAGCTCTTCAAAATCATATCTTCATCAAAATATTCAAACTAGTTCGAAGTTGCCTGATGAATTGAAACAAGTTATTACAAATAATGGCGAATATATAAATGAATAAAATGCAATTATAATTTATTTCTTTAAGAATGAAATTTGTTAAACTAAGATGGGAACAATGTAAGATGCATCCAAATATTTATTTTTTTACACGTCCCTCTGGCCTGCTCTTTGAATACAACATGAATGCATTTTATTTTTCTTTAACCATGTTGCTGAGTACATCACACTTTATCGTATACAACGCTATAACGTAATTATCAAAAAAGATGTCTGCTTCGACTTATTTTCCGCTGATGTTTTAATAGGATATATGAATAATTCATCGTTCATTTTCAAAAATTATACATACATTCAGCCTTTTCTCTCAAACTCTCTTGTACCATTCTTTGGCCAATAACAATAACATTTTATGATATTTCAGTGTGTGTCGTTGTTAAAAACATGGGACACATGGGATATTTAAGAAGAAAACAATGGTTATTATCTTTTCCTACCTAAACATTGCTCTGAATAATCTAATAAATAGAATAGACTTTATATAATCAGAAATATTGAAACATTTGCCTAATATATTGTCAAAGAAAATCTAATAACGTATCACGACCACCAAATAAGTCGTATTTTTTCCGCAAACCCGATGGGGCTCCATATTCTCAATGACGCTTCTTGTCTCGAAAATCTATTGGGTGTAAAGCACTCTTTAGACTTCAAATCGAAAGTTTATATTCGTGCTATAATTACAAATGGGGGAATCATATAACTGATTCCAACTATGGTATTTTAGCTTTACAAGCGTCAGATGATATAAAAAAATTGGGTAAAGTTACATCTTGGCTGGTGTTTCAGGCTTGACAGAATTCAAAAGCCTTTACGCTGACTTGTGAGAGATGAAATATTTTATACCTGCAACCGTCAAGTAGAGGAAACGTTGCTAGCCTTTCACTAATCTATCGCTATTATCCTGGTAAATGTTCTAACAGATTACATTCTTTTGTCCTACCAGGTCATACATTTACAGCTATGAACTTACATGGTCAAGGTGGGAAATCGTCCCTATTTTCTTTCAGCTCGTTTGGTAAGGATCAAATTCTACTCAGACAGCTTCTTCAGACAGAACTGTAACTTTATGGAACAGACTTCGAAGATCATTCCCCCTGACCACTTACAGTCATGGCAAGTTGAAAGAAAGTTTCTCTTACGATCACTGAAGTTCAGTAACATTGAGCCTGATCATTACGTAAGATTGCTGAAGGCTTGAGAATAGTAAGTACTCTCATCTTGAAGGTGTGGACGGTGTAATGGAATTGGAGAGCTGAGTTCCAATTTACATCGATTCGTTATATTCACTTACGTGCAATAACAATTGGGAAAATATGAATCCACCTCTACTTCAACTAAATGTGTGTTAATTAATTTTTGATGTCAACGAGAACGCGTTGCCATTTTTGTAATGCCAACGGATACTCGTTGTCATGTTTGTAATGCTCTTTGTAGTAGAGACTTTGTAATCGCAGATACAACTATATTAACACCATTGACAAATACTGATCTCAGACGCCTTCAAATAACACTCGCACTAATAGTACTTGCTCGATAATTCTAACTCGACAAGTAACCCGTATAGTGATTGGAATGGAGTAATAGTATAGTGAAGGGAGTAGCGAATAATTGTCAGTTTAGTAATAGAGGGTAGATTAGAAAAGGCGATCAATTAAACACACGTTGCTCCCCAAATATGCGTTTCCTCTATGGTTACGTGGTTTACTTAATTCAATAATAGCATCGCCTGTGTTTACTCCCTTGCGATGTATGTCTAAACTCAAGTGTCGGCAGTGAAACTTTATTCCTATATAAAATTAATAGAAACTTAATCGGTAAAAATCATTATTATCTCCACAGACTTTTAAAATCTAAAAAAAAAAATTGGTTTTAGATAAATCGCAAAAGGTTGATAAAGACGTAAAAATCTGTCAATCAAACATATATCTGGACCATCAAATGTTGGTCCCTTCAAGTACAATTTCAACCATTATCTTTTTTACATTTCCAAATAATATGCATTTATTTCTTCTTCCTTCTCCCTCACAACTGTCACGCAGTAACCTTCTACGTTGAGTGCCCCTTGTGCATTGTATTTGGTGTATTAACTTTCATTGCAATAGATCTAGCAACTGATTCAATCAATACCGCTCCATTTTTCTTGAAAAGGGGAATCGAAGAATGCAAAAAGTGTTTCTGTACTGGAATTCAGAACCAGCCATGCTCATGACAAGCAGAAAAGTTTATCTGTTGTTATTAAATGAAATCTGTTTGTTTTTGTTTTACCAGCCATTCCTTATCCTAGTTAACCACCGATTGGAGTTACTTTTCTAGAGCAGTTTCCAGTTTTATTTTGACAGATCTGTCGTTTTTGTTACTAAGACAGGAGTATATTTCTGTGCAATCTGCATAGATATCTATTTGGGAACTTATTACACTAGGAAGATGACAAGAAACAACCTATGTCTCAGGAAAGAACTCCCGGGGACACTTGCATAAATATGAAATTAACCAGAAGACTGTCTATTCAACAAAAACCTTAGTATACGATTTGATAGGAACGATTGTCAAAGGCCAGTATGCCAAACACTTTTGAACGCCTTCGAGATATCTAGGGCCATAGGCCGAGATTTAACATTCTTTCCAAATCTTGACTGACAAATTCATGAATGTTTTTGAAAAATTGGCCGTAGACATGAAGAAACAGAAGCTATGTTCCATCGTAAAATTTCTCAGTTCGTGGGTAGCTGTGACCGTTTCAAAGAACAGTTAGAACTGCTTGATATATCTGGAAATTATTAAAAAATCACCCAGAAAATCTACTAGCGGAAAACTGTCAGCATACAGATAGAAAATTGATTCACTAAATATAGAAAGCGAGAATAAAGGTGTAACACTCAATTGCAAGAAGATTGAGAGCAAAAATATCAACACATACAAATTACAACTTAGAGATACCAAAATCAAACAAGTAAATCAATTAAAATAGCTGTATAGTTTTAAAATAGATGATGAAATGTGCGACAGTAAAATACGCAGGCGCAATAGAATACCGAGCTGTTAAGTGACATCTGTCCTTCTTTACGGCAGCAAATGTTGGCCGATTTCCTCAAAAATTGCGAAGAAACTCGAGGCGACTGTGATGGGGTTCCGCTGAAGGATGCTAAGGAAATCATGAACCGAGCGTGTGGGCAACGATGAAGTCTTAGAGATTAGGCAAATAAAGAGGAGGCTTATGATTAACATCAGGAAGAGGCAGCTAAAGTTTCCGAAGCACATGATGAGGTAGGGCCTCGGAATCTGATACTCACGGGTCGGATAGAGGGAAAGAAAGAGAAAGGAAAACAACGCATGACATACCTAGCGGCCTTAAGCAAGTGGATGACAGCAAGTTGTTTGGGAGAGATAGCTTAGGGAAGGAACGTTTTAAGATCTGCAAGGGATAGAGGGAGGCGGAGAGCCATGATTGCCTTCCTCCTGAAAGGACATGGCACATAAAACGAAAAGATAGAAATTATTAAGGAACAATCGAATTTCGCTAGAAACTTCATGTGATATCAGTCCTCCTGTATGGCCATGGATGCTGGATAATATCCTAAAAGATGAAGCAGAAACTTCAAACAACAAAGATATGGTTCTACAGAATGATACTGAGAATATAACGAACCGAAAACGTGAACATCGACGAAATATAAGAGAAAATTGAAACACAAGAAATATAATTGACACCTGGAAGAATCAGTTGAAATTCCTCGGGAAAATAATGAAAAAAAGAGGGCTTGGAAAATTTGATAGTCACAGCAAAGTTTGGATGCATGAGGGAGAGAGGAAAACAACGCAGGACATACATAGACGACATGAGTTTATGGATGGTGGGAAAAAAAATATTTCAGAGAGATAATAAAGAGGAAGATTTATTGAGATACAAATGACAGGAAATAATAGAGAGCCATTATAGCCAATGTTCTTAGTGGAAACGACAAAAAGCAAGAGAAAAAGAAAATTATTTATAACACATTAGTCAGAGCTAAAACGTTTTTTTTTTTTTTGCTTCACCTAGAACTACACTTTCATTTTCAACTGATGTATATTCTTCAGTATTTTGTGATAAATTGTTCATACTGCAGAAGAAAGACGCCCACAGATCAGTATATTATTCACTAATAAATTTGACTGTCTGGATTGTATTTTTAGGTTTATATGAAACGTCTTTACACCAGACGTATATCGATCTGTTATCACCTGATTAACTTTTGTCTTGTTTAACCCTAATATTTTGTCCTTCAATTGAAGCAGTTTTTTTTGCAATGGTTTGACGCATAAAATCTACATTAGCATTCAAATGACTGGGCTTTCAGCCAAAAGATTTTCTTCATAGACTGAGAATGTATTCGTAGCCGGGTGTAAAGTATTTCTAATCATATCTATTTTAAATTCAATGCCAGCTACTCACGGATTCTTCTTGTTACTGACCAGGATCTTCATCCACTTTCAGAACATGGATGATCATTAATATGCTTTGTGTTTTTAGTAATGCGTGTCTTTTTAATATATCTCTTCTGCCACCTATTAAAAAACGTTGTTACACACTGTTTTATTTTGTCACTCTTGTCCTGTGCATGTTAAATCCCTAAAACTTTGTTTTCTTCATTACGTGTTGCCGAAAAGTTGTTTTTTTATTCTGTCATTTGCATTTCCAGTTTCCTTAAAAATGTTGAGAAATACGTAACACTGAAGAACAATAGCATGCATTCATTGTCTTAGAATTCATAAAATATTCAGATATCTAAAAAATGGAACACGGGCACTTTCGATGACGGTCATCTTCTTTATGATGCCATATACTTCAAGGACATGGGCGATTATGGATCTCGACATTTCTTCTTCTTCTTCTTCTTCTTCTTCTTCTTCTTCTTCTTCTTCTTTATGCATTCACTCAAAATTTAGTTTATTCGTTATTTCCATCTGCTT
>CAHIKZ030004302.1:2717500-2737500 GCA_903632075.3 Acanthosepion pharaonis | reverse complement strand
ATTCAGGCGAAAGGAATTGAGAAAACAGAACAGAAGTAGCAACAAAGAGTCTCCTTGAATGATTGCTCGTCGGACATTCAAACATTTTGAGATGGTAGTAGCTTTGGTGTGATTCTGGTATTATGTGGTTTTCCACAGCTCTATCCTATATTTACAAAATTTTCTGTCAGAGGTGACTTGTACAATTCCAATGCTTTAAAGCTCCAAGAGTGCACCACCCTATCAAATTTATCCAAGATGTGTTGAGATTTCTGTTTTTATTTTTCCTGCAATTCGCAGGATCAATTTATTGTAGTTGCCATAAGTGATCCATTCTGTAATTTCATTGGCTTAATTAATCAGCATTAATAAAGTTTATGCAAGACTTTTGTGGATTGATTGATGGCAAATGATAGAGCCAATAGCCAAAAGTTGGGTACCTTGGCATTTTCTGAGAATTTCCATATTTTGAATTTTGTTAGATCTTGATTATCATTATTCTTGGTTATATTTTTTCCATTCTTGTACAGGTTTATCATTTATTCTTTCTTGTTCTCTTTTGAATCAATCTGCATTGGGATAATTTTCCTTTAGTTCGTTCCAAATATTCTCTCATGATTTTTTCACCTATTTATTATTATTATTATTATTATTATTATTTATAAAATAAAATCAATTAATAGATATTTAATGTGACATTATTTCTCATTACGATAAAGGATATATTTAGTAGGTGCATATATTCGTATAGACATTGCTATTATTTGAAACAAGAACGTTAATGTCAACTGACCTCGAGACCTATAAATACGAGTAAAGAAAATGCACAACTGCACCAGATTATTGGCTTGGTGTATAATTATCAGGTGTTTCTTAAACAATATTTATTATGAAAAAAGAAACATAGCAATTCAACAATAAGATTTTTAAATGATTAATCCGTAGAGTGTAATTACCGACGTGCATCTTTATAACCTGAAAATAAAATAATATTTTTATTAAAAAAAGTAAACAAAACATTAACGAATAACTCGACTAAAAAACGCCGGATAATTATGCACCAATACAATAGATACAGTATTCCATTTTTCCTACAAAAAAAACAAACACACTTTTTAATTTAAGGATAACATTATTAAATTCCCAACAGTAAACCATCATGAGAAATGGATTTTAATTTCACTATTTAGGAAAAAAAAATTCCTAAAAAATTTCTCTCTATATAATGAGAAATGTATACATAGTTCTACACATACGCACACCCACAAAATGTATTCAGGCGAGTTTACTAAGAAACAGTATTATCCGGCGAGGTCGTGGTCCGACTTGATATAAATGCTAAAATGCTCTTATTTACACCACGGATCTAAAGTGTAGTTGAATTTTCCCAGCTTATATAATTCTCATTCCACAGCTTTCAATGTATTTCTGCCCACAAAAATGCTAACCACCGGATTTTTTTCCTTTTTCCAAGAATTCCCTTTAAACACGAGAGATGGATTTGCGTGAAATCATAAGAGTTTAATAGTTTCAAAAAATGTCTTTTATAACAATGGGGCGTTCAGTGTCACTTAAATCAAAGTACTTTCCCATATTACAGTGCTGTTCGATAAAAGTAACTCACCTGATTTTTTTTACTAAATGTCCTCTTCTCAAACGAAATCAAAGTTGAGCTAAATTCAAAGGATAAGCGATCTAAAATCCGAAGAAGAAGCTTTTAAAGCTCTTTGAATTTAGCAGGAAGTACTGTCAAGCATCCGTTCAGTATAATGTTCTGGAGATGCTTTTCTTTTCATGGAACTGGTTTCTTAAAACCTATTGAAAAGACCCTCAGGACCGAGCAGTACAAGAGAAATTCAGAGTCCTTTCTGCTCCCTCCTGCTGAAATGTTGCAAATCGACCCCACCAAGTTCGTTTTTATACAGGATAATGCTCCCTGTCACAAATCAAAATTGATGGAGGAATATTTGATGCGAAACAGGTGAGTGTTATGACATGGGCGCCCCAATCTCCTGACCTCAACCCCATAGAAAACATATGGAGCATTATAAAGTACAGGCTCTCGAGAAAGAAGTTCAGCAACAAAGATTTGATCGTGAATTTCATATCCGAATGGAATTCAATGCTTGAATATGAGATTTGTTAAAACCTAATCAAGTCAATGCCAAAAAGTGTTGAAAAGATTATTCAAAATAAAGGAGGACCCATAGATTATTAAATATTTCGAACTATATTACCTATTATAAATAAATTATACCTCTGTTATTCTTTATTTAAAGCTGGTCGGTTATGTTTCTTTTGATTGCTAGTTGCAGGAAATAAGTGAGTTACTTTTTTCACAGAGTTTTTTCCCTAAATCTCATTTACATCCAAAATTATAATTATCAATAGAATACCTTAGGGTGAAAAAACTTTTTTACTAGGTGGTCGGGAAGGGGTCTTTATTAGTAAGATTAAAAATTAGTTTGACCCCAAAAACAATAGGCGAAAAAAAATTAAGTAAAA
This sequence comes from Acanthosepion pharaonis, assembly GCA_903632075.3. Classification (NCBI taxonomy): domain Eukaryota; kingdom Metazoa; phylum Mollusca; class Cephalopoda; order Sepiida; family Sepiidae; genus Acanthosepion; species Acanthosepion pharaonis. Next base: position 2,735,016 of record CAHIKZ030004302.1, on the reverse strand, counting down.
GAAAATCAGGTGAGTCACATTTAACGAACAGCACTGTACATCAGAAAATAACTTTCAACAGTTTGGCATGACCATGTTAAAATGCCTATATCTATTAAACTGCTGCCACGTCATTGAGTGGATATAGATTTGCATATAAGCGCATTTGCATAAGCATAGATAGTGAGTGTTAGTATTGCTGCTTTTAAATGAAATAACTTCCTAATTCCTACCTTTGATATTAAATGTCATTTTATCAAATTTTATAATTGTGGCAAAATGATGTTTGTAAAATGATAATTAATATTCACATGATATCTCTATGTTGCTCTCATCAGTGAATGTACATTTTCCTTCGAAATGACTTATTCATATGTAACAAAGCTTATGAAAATGATTTGCAAAGGCCCGACACAAATATCTATTACTATGTTCTTATTTATTTGTGAAAGATCATACCTAATTCTCAAGATCAAGGATGATGATCTTGTTCTGTTTGCCTCAGTCAGTTCGGATTGTGGGCTATGAGATGGCTAATTAGACCAATTTTGGCTTGAATAGGTCCTTCAGAATTGAGGACAGGCGGTTTTAGATCGCGGATTAGGCACTGGTGGCTGTAGTTTTCTTTTCGATGTATTCTGTTTCTCTTCTAGTTTGGCTGATCGTTTGGATTCAATGATTGTTGTCCCGTCTCTGACAATGGATGTCCAGAAATTCCTGTCCATTGCACTGGATTGTCAGCTGTTGTTATAAATGTCAAATTCTTTCAGGTTTTGTTTTCGAACGTCCTTGAATCTCATCCTTTCTTCCCCAATTTTCCGATTTCCTTTATGTTAGGAATTAAAGAAATACTTTGGTAGGCAGGTGTCATCTATTCGTTGATGGTTTATGACGACGGCTTCAATGTTTGTCGTATTAGTTTGGTCCATTATGCTGGTGCTAGTTCCTCTGTGTTTAACATACTTCGAAGACAGCGCTAGTGAATTATTTCAAGGAATTTCAGATGTCATCGATTAATTGTCCAAGTATCAGAGGCACACAATTGAGTTGTAATCACAACTAACATTTACACTAAGGTTTTGGTGTCTGTTCAATGTCACGGTCTTAGAAAATTCTATTTCTAAAGCGACCAAAATCTGATATATATATATATATATATATATATATATATATATATATATATATATATATATATATATATATATATATATATATATATATATATATATATATATTGTTTGATGTAAAAGAAAAGACAAGTGCCAATGTATATGTACAAACAAGTGACAATGTATTAGCAACAAATGTATACAATTGACAAAGACGTGTGTATCAAGTGAATGTGAAAACCCTTTTGGTCCAAAATATGTGTAGTGAGTGAATGTGCGCACGTCCGTGTGTGTGTCGTATTGTTCATGCGTTTCCCAATGGGAATCACGTTCGCCGCGATATGACTCATGCTGACGAATAGGCGGATAAGGTAAGAAGATAATGAGAAAAATATCTCAGAGTAATTCATAGTCCTGAGAGCGTTACCTGGGAGTTGTTTCGAAAATTATCAAGAGGTAACGCGAAAATACCAACTCTAGGAGGGTAGAATTTATCTGCCTATATGTAATCTTTGTGTAGTTTTGTCTGTGTCCTAATGAGCTGAAGTACGTGTCGGAAGTGTGGTTGTGATGCGTGATTAAAAACATGTCGACGAAATGTATTTGTGTTGTCATCAGGGTCGTGTATTATTTCCTCTAGCGGGTCAGTGTCGGAGAACTTCCTGGAAGAAACTTCGGTTGTGTAGCTTGTTCAGCGTTTGCTATTCAAATTTGTCTTTTACCAATGTTCAACGTTGAACTGGTTTTGTCTTCCTGTCATATTGGTTTCTGTTCATTGTATGTTATGGGTGGATGAATTTGGCGCAGATAAATTAATAAAGAAAATCATTGTAAGAAAAGTAGAATTTCTACCGCGTGTTGGTGTTCGAGTCAGATTATGGCGGACTTATCCACATTAATTTAACTTAGATTAGGAAACCAAACTGAAGTGAAGAAAGGATAAGCCAAAGGCATCATTACACATAAAACATGTATTTAACAAGATTTATAAACAAGGATGTGAAAGAAGGCATGCATTGAGTAAAACAAGAGTTGTCTCTCTTTAACTATTATGTGTATTCCAATGTTCACTGAAAGAAAACAGTTTTGTGATAGTTTCTGGTAATAAATGTTTTCAACAGTTTTGCTGTGCAAGGGAAATATTATGTGAGTGTAAGTAATATTCAGCATGTGAGTGCTGGTGTGAATGAGGAGATTGGCGCATGGTTTCAACTGTTGTGGATTCGTTTAGCAGCTGAAATCTCACTATCTGAGAATATTTCTTGCTTATATAGGTGATCATCGGCTCTGAATCGCTGCGCGAGAAGATTGTTCTTCACGTGCGGACAATCTGATTGGTTGATATTGACCAATCAGTGAGCCAGTTTTAGGGAGACTCAAGAAAGCTTCTGTGATCCGTTTCTCCCAAAAGTGCACAAAATCGACTACATGAAAATAGAGCGATTACAAAAGTGTCGCATTGGTGATTTGTAAATTGCCTATTACAAAGTAGTGTTGATTTATTACCCCAAAATACTTGCCGTTATATGATTTGTATTTGTGTAAGTATGTATGTATATATATGTATGTATGTGCGTGATGTAGATCATCACAAGATTGTCGTGAGTTAAAAAAAAAATGATTCGCCTTTTGAGATATGTCACGCTTCATCTTATTGGCCCATAATAAAAACTGTTGATGAAAATTGAAATGAAGTTGTATTTTCATTTTGTCAAAAAATAAATTTTATAGATGTCTGCCAGTTGATTTCAAGTCGAGCGTAGTTGAGCCGTGTGCGTTTTTTTTTTTTTTTGGCTAGAGTCGATATTTTTCATATGATTCAGAAGTCTGTATACTGACTCAAGATGCCAACGTATACTGCAGGGTCAAGCAAGTAAAAAGAATACGGAAGAGGGGCGGCTTGTTTGACTACTGAAATACAAAGATACTAGTAATTGAATGGCGATAAGCGATTTTTTTTCGGGTTACACGTGTTGAAAAAAAAAAAAAAATCTATCTGCCGAGTCGGAGAGCATCATGTATTGTAGATATGATGTAGTGAAAGAAATGTGTGATTTTGCAATTTCATAGCGTAAAATGACAAATATTGTAAATTGTTTAAATCCTTTTTGCTATAGTTTATCGGTTTGAAAAAGGCGTCTAAATGTATATTTAAGTCTGTACATATATAGTCATGTTTGCTTCTTGTTATCAGGAGAAATATATATATATATATATATATATATATATATATATATATATATATATATATATATATATATTGTGTTTGTGTGTCTGTGTTTGTGTTTGTGTGTGTTTCAAAAATACTTTCTACAAACTTAGGGGGAAGGTTCCTCACACCAAAACAATGACAAAAATTAATATAATCATGTGTCATCAAACCCTTCGTTTTGCGATTTCTGATGCTTAAAGTTCACGGTAGATTCTGTTAAATGTACAATCCAAGATACAATCCAAACATGCTTATTACCATATATTACAATCTGATACAGTCGTGCAGCCACGCATCCATTACCATGTTGGGCGCACGTACGTATAATTAATAACAACCTGCTCAATATGCAAATACCCTGTCATTTTTAAACGAATCACTCTTCTGTTAACTCACTACTATATAGAGTAATACGTCTGCATGGCGATAAAACACCATGATCTGCAGACACATTAACGCACTAAACGAAACATTTGCGGACTTAAGTTTGTAAGGACTTTTCTCCTTGTTTAGTGTGAGGAACCCGCCCACAAATTTTGTAAAATATTTCTGATACACAAATATTATATAAAATATATATATATATACATATATATATATATATATATATATATATATATATATATATATTACGACATTTTCATGTTTATACATTCTTTTTATAGATACAAATATTTAAGTAAATGCTCTGTTTATAATAAACAGTATTAAAAACATTTACCGGCCTGAATATCCGAGAAATTTTCATAGAAAATATGCGTCCTCCGACAGGAGTCGAACCTGTATCCTATACGGAACCGTCATATAGCCTGACGTGCTTTTACCGATTTCGACACAGATGAAAGTTTCCGTTAGTAAGGTCGATTTTACTGTTTTTACATTACAATTTTCCTTCATTTTCTCACGTACTTTTATATCTGCTCGATGCGTATCCAAATGTAAATAAATGACGTCATACATTATGAAATGGACAAAAATGGACAATTATTTTAAGACATTTTTTTTTTTATAGATACAAATATATCTAAATGCTCTGTTTATAATAAACAGTATTTAACAACATTACCGGCCTGAATGTCCGAGCAATTGTCATAGAAAATATTCGCCCTCCGACATATGCGTCTGAAAAGGTCTTCGTACCTGTTTATGGCAGCATATTTCATTTTCGGGTTGATCTGACTCGTATAAATGTAGACGATTGAAAGAGGATTCAGGTAATTTCTGAACCGGTATAGTTATGTTTTTTTGCAGAATATTTAGCGATAGATCGTATGTAAGATTTCCACTTAATTTAGTTTAAGTCCTCTTATAGGCACAGTGCCTTCCTGTGAAAACATCGCTATGTTGAAAGGTCTGAGTCCACTGGGTGGGGATGGAACGTCATTAATTTGTTTTTTGATTATCGAGTTTTTCTTCTAATGAACTGATAGAGCTAGTTCAGTGACGAGATCAGCTGTCAAGCTCTGATCAATTTTGTAGAACAACGCATAAACCGTTGTATGATCAGCATATATATTAAGAACTAGCAGTAGAGCCCGGCGTTGCCCGGGGATGTAACAGTAAGAGATAGATCCAGTATCATAAAGACTGAAAAATAAAATTGACAAAGATTATTGCTTAAGGTTGACGGACACGCATGTCTTAATTAGTTTGTTTTTGTTTTGTTTTGTTTTTTTTTTGTTTTTTTACAAATTGGTCAAACCCAAACTCAAACAAAAACATTGTTTTCAATCGTTATGAGTCTATCGATTGAATAGAATTTTATTATAAACAATTGTCTTGTAAATGGAATTTTTAAAGTATTCTGAATGTAAAAATAAAGAAAAAAAGTGTGCAAAACAATAAGAAACACTACCTGCCAAGAAAAGTGAAGTTTTGTTGAAATCGGTTGAAAAATGTAAGAAATCCGATCCCATCTATAAACGAACATAGACAGACACACAAACAACCTGGGTGTTATAATAAGTATAACTCGATATGAGTTTTCCCCATTTCATTCTGGCGACAGAATCGTGTTTTATCGTGTTTTCAAATTGATTTCGTGCAAAAACAATTGTGTTTTTTTACAATTTGTGGCGCTGTCAGAACCACCGCAAGGTAATTAAACGTAGTCCTGTGAAGTTTTGTTGAAATCGGTTGAAAAATGTAGGAAATCCGATCCAATATATAAATGTACACACACACACACACACACACACACACACACACACACAAAATATGCGTTTGATAATAAGTAAGATGATAGGAGTAAACTCTTACGCAGATCACTTATGTAAAATAGAAAGAGGATTGGAACGAGCAGCTAACATTGGAGGAGACCTGCGTTGATAGCTTAAACCTCGGATGATGTCCGTTAACAATTACGTTTAGGGGCCTATAATAATGCAGAAGACTCTCTGGGACGAAGACACCTGAATCCGGAGAGAAATGGAGCAGGTAAGCATAAAAAAATAGAAAAAGGGGTAAGATAAAAAGTTATCTTCTCACCAGATTTCTTCATCCAATAGAGCAAGGTATTCCTAACAGGCCTACCGGAGCCACCAGAAATTATTATCGGTGGGCATATACTTAAAAATCTAAGATTATTTCAGAATATATGTCCGTATCAGTTCGATTAAATGCAGAATTGTTATGTATTGTAGTTTCATTTTTATAGAACCAGTCCCGATACTTTTTGATCATATCGCGTATATAAGGTGTAAAGATAAAAAAAAAATGGACTGCATAATCTGATGATCAATTTATATATAAAACAACTAGTACCCTTTCCCAATAAGTATGGCCAATCGTAATCTATATGAAATAATAGAATAATACAGATTGAATAAAATGAGATTTAATTGGGACTAAATTCCAGAATTTATCCTATGTGGAACTTGATCCCAGATCATGCGAAACACATTAGTTCGTCCTAGATAATATAATTATGACCAGGGCTAAATCGGAAACGTTACGTAATGACACTTGCTGTCCACATGGGTTGGATCGGTCATAAAATCAGATATTAGTAATCAATAAACGTTATTGTATTTATTGAAGATCGGTCGATGTTAATGACTCCATTAACTTGAAAGTGAATTGAATCACTATGAGGCGAGTATTCCCATCCTTTGTGATAATATAACGAAAGAACCAGGGTTGTAATTATCTGACGATCGGTATGAAGTATTAACGCTCAGTAGAGCCCTTGTAGTAATAACCCCAGAACCAGGAATTTTTCGAACGATTATTGAATATGCAATCTTATATAATACAGCAAAATTGTCCAAACCATGTAACTACAAAATTCTCCAATTTTTATATTAAATTTGAACCATTGTATTTTAGAAACGATTAGTAATATCTTACTGGAATTCTCCGAAGTTTTTATAACACTAATGGACTCTACTTTGAACAAAAAGAATGTATTCATCTATAAGTTAAAATGACGATCCTTCTTGCTGTTGCGATTCCCAGATCCAGTTTTCCTCTATCCTGTTCCCGCTTTTTTTTAAACTTATTCACTGTTTACTTGATGGTTAATCGATAGACATTAAAGATGGAAGCCAGTGTATGAATGTTCGTAGTATTACTGAAGGCCTAACCTATCTTTTTCCTCTAACCATTTCTCAGTTGTTACACCATAGTGTGTCTGACACAAAACGTTTTTAACCTGTCCTTTTTTTCAGTGCTTCAAATGACAAATGGTATCATGATGGCTAAACGTAGTATCTGAAAACGCGGGAAAAAGAAAACGAATTAGTTTAGTATTTTTTAGATATTAAACATTTTGTGGGATAGACAATTATCCATGGTTTTAAACGATGTGAACAATTTTGCTAATTTTGGTAATTGCCCATCCCACAAAATGTTTAATATCTAAAAAATACTAAACTAATTCGGTTTCTTTTTCCCACGTTTTCAGATACTATATATATATATATATATATATATATATATATATATATATATAAATATATATATATACTATAATATCTGCTATAATTATATATATATATATATATATATATATATATATATATATATATATATATATATATATATATATTTGTATATTTAGGCAGCAATCCTTCCTTTATGCATGTTTCATTAAAAACGACAGACAAGGTGCTACAGTTGAGCTTTTTATTTAATTTTTTTTGTGTTCTGACAAGATCTTTCTTTTCTGGACAAAGAGTGTGTAAGAACTGTCCGAATGTTCTGTGTTTCCGAGCGCTTTCGGCTCTACCTTTAGCCATTATCAAGGATGGTTCAATTATCAGCTTAGTAGAGTGTGTTCTATGTATGTTCAGTGTGTGGTAGTGATGTTTTAGTTTCCGAATACAGTTAGCACATTGTGGCTTTGTTCATAGTTGATATATATATATATATATATATATATATATATATATATATAGTGCTCAATTTCAGAGATAATGCGTGTGTAAATATAAATGTGAACATTGACGTCAACACTTACAGGCGACAGTCTGTTTCATACTAGACGCAATCATCAGGCTAAGATCTTAATATAGGCAAAGCGCCATTGCCTGCTTTCAGAAATAAACCTGAATGTCATCTCGTCTTCGTCAGGTAAAGCAAACCTCTTAGCCACGATCTCATTAAGATGTTTATAACAGCCTAGAATGTTCTAAAACTAAACCCATCAAATGTCTTGACCCTAAGCAGGCTACCAGTTCAGATAAACTCTCAGGGGTTGTCCTTATGAATATTTACACAGAGATATCCCAAATCTTAGCAAATCTTTTTTTCGGTGCTTCAATAAGGATTCCTACACAAGGCTGTGTAAAGCGTCAAGATTAAGCACTCAACTGTTATTTTGGAGTCATTAACCCCATAGATTAGATTAACCTGACGATTGCGTCTAGCATGAAACAGCCTGTCACCTCTAAGTGTTGACTTCAATGTTCGGATTTACTTTTAGCCGTTATCAATGCTGAATATGCATAAGAAGGGGTTGTTGCCCAATTGCACAAAAACCAAAGTATTTTCAGGATCTTCCTCTATATAGTTACTAATAATTGTAATAGGCTGTCATTGATTAATTATGGCCTGTTCCTCTACATCAATCCGTTAAAAACATTCCACCATTCCTAATACAGAGGGTCGACTCGTCTTACTTCCTTTCATATTAAACTGGTAAGGAAAATGCTGCACTTAGTTTCTTCCTAAGAACATTTACATTGTGGAACAGACGCCGGAGAAGGTGCTCCATCAATCACTACAATTTGAACATGTTTTACTATAACGACTCCCACTGGAAAAGGCTCAAGAGCCACTCCATGTAGAGAGTTAGATAGTAAGTGTTAATAATTGGTATGATAACAGTTATAATCATTTTAGAAAAAAAGCATGAGTTATCTGGTACACGTATAATTATATCATGCCGTCGTAGTAGAAAATCACCTCCTGTGCGAGTATGACCCCTTCCATGAAATCACCATTGATCTCATTACCATTGATGACCTCTCTGGTGAATCATTTGTCACACAAGATAATCTACATTTTCAACAACAGCTTTGCTAAAATATTTAAATCTTGCTGCATAGAGATCCTGATGTTGTGACTAGTTTTTCCAGGCGGATGCTCTTGTTGTCCTGCGCACCTTGTTGAATAGATATTGAGTAAGATGGAAGAGGTACACACTATGGAGACAATGTCTCCAAGATAACAGTTGAGTGCATAATCTTGACGCTTTGCACAGCTTTGTGTAGAAATCCTTCTTCAAGCACCGAAAAAATAATATTGATAAGATTTGGGGCAACGTAGGGTTAATATTCTTAAGGACAACCACTGAGATTTTATCTGAACTGGTAGCCTGCTTAGGCTCAAGACATCTGATGGGTTTTAGTTTTGGGACTTTCTGGGCTGTGTTAAACATATTACTGAGATCGTGGATAAGAGCTTTTGCTTTATCTGACGAAGACGAGATGAGCTTCAGTTTTATTTATGAAAGCAAACAATAGCACTTTTCCTATACTGAGATCTCGTTGGCCATTACGTGATCTGTGTTTCTTGCAGTCAGCTTTGGACTGTACTGCTTGTGCATAAGAACATTTCACATTTTCTTGAACATTCTTGAATTGATTGCGGGCAGTTCTGAAAGCAACAAGTGTCCTACTACACCGTTCTCTGTTTTCAAGGTGCTGTTACAATGAGCCACTGTTGTAGCACGTTTAAGAGTGAAACAGGCCGGCTGTTGGGTTTTGCTGAATTTTTATCTGAGGTATAAAACTCTTCTATCCAGAAAGTATCTGTTCCGATATGAAGGCTGCAGCTTGAAAGAAGTATGTTTGAAAATGACTGAGAGATGATCTCCCAGCATGTAACATCTGAAGCTGCTCTAATCTAAGCGTTCATCTTACAAAATAGCGTTCCATGGAACAGCACATCAGGGGATACCTTTAGTTTGGCATCTACCATGACACTGACTAGAGAGTGGTGTGAAGAGTTCAGGGCGAAGCATTGTACAGGGCAGAATGTTAGGAAGAGGTCAAGGATGATTTCCTATTGAGAAAACGGGAGGGCTCTTCGTAGTACATACAGAAGTATCGGCATTATCTGCTTTCTTCATCGGATTTCTTTGAACAAACTATCTATTCTTTTTAGTGAATATTGAATTCACCACAATTATGAAAGCTAGTTAAATGATACTTAGAAAGGATATTATCAACTCCTCAGTTTTCAAAACATCCAAGAATTCTTAGATTCTAATCAATTTTAGAACTTGGGAGCTGCAAGAGATTATTTCGAATTACAAAAAAAATAAAATTATTTCGAATTACAAAAAAAATAAAAAAAAAAAAAAAAAAAAAAATACCAACCAACTCTGCAAGTATTATAAGAAAATATCTATATTTTAGAAATTTAGGAAAAGTAAACAGTTAAGCGCTGGGTATGAGGATAAGACTCTTAAAATTTAATTAAATTAATTAATAAAAAGCGCATAAAAAGAAATAAAAGAAAAATGTACTGTGACACTGACTCCTTTGCATTGGTTGCATTATACATATCACTAATTTCTAACTGCCGCCATTTTAACTAAGACCATGATGACAGGCGTCTGGGGTGGTATTAGATTGAAGAGTTAATCCACCTACTTATTCAATTATTTTTCTAGTTTCAACCATTATCTCTACACCCTTCTGCAAAGGGATTGAAACAAAACGAATAATTTCATTAATATTTACTTTGTTCGTATTTTTTCAATGGAATATGACCCAGTGCAGATGTTAGTATTTCGTATGTTCATTTCACGAAGTAGTTCATTGCAGATTGACCACAGATTCTCGACTGGATTTAAAGAGGAGGTTCCGAGCCATTCTGTATTTCTTTGATTTGCTCAATGGTAAGTCATGCCAGTTTGTTTGTGGAGCGTTACGACTTTCATACGCTATTGCAGATGATTTCTGTAGGACAACTAATCGAGAGTCGAGACAGTACTGGTTCGGGGTAAAGAAAATCTGATACAAACACGTATGACGCAATATTTTTCAAGGTCAAACAAAATTCATCATACACCCCGAAAATAGATTCATATTACGGCGCACCACTGAAAATGACCTAATCTGAGGAAAAAGTAGAAATCGATTACACCCTATCATTCTAGTGGGTCGCAAACTGACTGTATATTAAAAGAAAGAAAAACTAAAGCGGTTGTTTCAATTAATTTGCAGAAAGGTATACTTTTTCTTCTATATGCTGTGTCACTTCCTGAATTAGACGATCGTGACTCTCCACAATTTCCTGTCATTTGCAGCACTTTTTTTTGCTTGTCACTTTCTCAAAATTTGTTCTGCCAATTAGCCATGTTCACTAAGTAGGTTGTTTTCATCTGTCCCCCTGGCATTCCGTCTGTCCTGTGAGTATCAGACATTCCAAGCCATCTTTCCCCATCATTATGTTCTCTCGAAATTTCAACTATCTCTTCGTGATTCCAAGTACGAATTTTGTTTTTTGTTTCGATTTTCTCCGAAGTTTCGTCGTTGCTTACACATTCGCTTCATGGATTTCTTAGCATTCTTCTTACGAACAACATTTCTCTTGCTTCAAATCACTTCTTCAGCTTTGAGGAGATTGTACAGCGTTCACTGCCATATAAGAAGAATCCTAATACTTAACATTTCATTACACCTATCATGCTTTCTATTTTCATGTTTTTATATACTCTGCTTAACTTTAAGAAGACATTTTTTAGCTATCCAATTGCAACTTCGGATTTTAGTGTCGCACTCTCCGTCCTCTTTTAAAACACTTCCCATATATTTAAACTGTGCACATGTTTGATTTTGATATCTCTAATCTTTAATTTACATGTTGCGAAATTCCCGTTGTGAGCATCCTGATGTGACTATATATATATAAAGAAATATAGTTTTAAGGTGTGCTGTTTTATCATCAGTATCAGATGTTTATTGACTGTTGCAGGATAGCCATCTCCAGTGACAGTCGTGACTATGTAATTATGTACCACAATTTATAAACCATGCCGTCAATTTCATGTGATTATGCCTTTTGTGCTAATATTAGTAATAATAAAATCCATTTTATATATTTGTACATGACGTTTAGTAGTATTAGATATATATTAATTAAAGTAATTAAAGCAGATTTATAAACTGAAACATTATAGTAGTGTTTTCTTTTCATAACTAACACATAGAGTTTACCGGTGTTAAATGCTATAGTGCATGATGCAAAAAAGCACTGCTTCAAGGAATGATGGCAAAATTCATGTAGACGTCTGAAAAGTTAGAACCCGCCCTTTTAAAGTGAAACTATGGAAACGATTATCTATAATGAGAAATAATTATGCAGTCCTGATTGTGGAAGAGTTGAATTGTTTTAGTTATATGATTTTCGATGTGGACTAAATAGGACGAAATCATATATTGACTATTTTTAAAATGAAGAAATCCTTTAGCACCGACGTATAAGCGTGTATTCATTATATTGGGTGCGGTAGAAATGCCTCCATCACGATGATATGGCATTACATAGATAAAGACAGCATTGCTACTAATGTCTTGACATTATGTAGGAGGCATTTCTGAGTACTGGTACTGTCGTACTCTGTCCAAAATGTCAATATAAATATATATATATATATATATATATATATATATATATATATATATATGTTGAAGCTTGATAAGCATGGAATAATAAAAAATACAACACAAAATGTACGTAAACAAAATATATTGAAACAAGGAAAAGGTACACAATATTTACAGTTAGTTTTGGTATATTCTTGGGAAGACTGTTCCTGTAGAATGGGTTGACTTAATCGCAGTCCGGCAGAGTCTCTGGATTGGATCTCTTGTTACTTCCCCCGTCTTCCCGGTACCAACCCATATTTATATCGGTCGGTACTCCACTATGCAAATTAGGTGGATCGTACCACAACAATATATATGAAGAAATATAGTTTTAAGCTGATATAGAGTGTATGTAGATATAAAAGTGAACATTGAAGTCAACACTCGGTGGCGACAGGCTGTTTTACGCAGACGCAATCGTCAGGCCGCCCGTCTTGTCTGTTGTCTCTGAGTTTAGACTTCAATATTATATATATATATATATATATATATATATATATATATATATATATATATATAATATATATATATATATATATATATATATATATATATATATATATATATATAATATAATATATATGTATATAAATAAAAGAAAGAACAGTAAGATATAAAATGCGGTGTTCTTATAGATATTTTTATTTTTACAAAATAATGCTCAATGTAAATTTAGAGCATTAATATTATAATTAATTGATTTAAAATATGTTTTTTTTCGCTACACAGTTCCAACCATGTTTCAAAAATAGTTGGAAATGTGTTGCGAAAAAAAACATATTTTAAATCAATTAATTTATAATATATATATATAATATATATATGTAATATATATATATATATATATATATATATATATATATATATATATACGCGTCACAACTATATTTTTTGCGCTTTGACATAAAATCCCCCAGTTCTAACTATATGTTTTTGCGTTTTGACAAACAATTCCTCCAGTTCTCTTCTTGATATATAAAAATATATATCGATATCTATATTGTATATTCATTAGCCCTACAAGTTCAGACGTTTACAGTTGTGCCAGACCATGATATTTCATTTGATTCATATCACCCTCATTTCCTCATGTTTCGATTCTAAAAAAAAAGTGTCTCCCAGACTGCTTTTCTTCCCAAGGAATGTTGCCTTTTGGCATTGATTCCTGCGTGAGTCTTTTCCTGAACACATCAGACTTGATTTCTTTAAGTCAAATGTCATACTTTTATATCCTCTTTATTCTCAAAATCTAAACATCTTATCCCCTGTTCTTCCCTTCATATTACACACCCGTCGGAATTCTGTAATGTTTTATCATCAGTATCAGATGATTATTGACTGTTGCAGGATAGTCGTCTCTAGTGACTGTCGTGACTATGTAGTTATGTAGCACAATTTATAAACAAGGCCGTCAATTTCATCAGATTATGTCTTGTCTTTTCGCGATATTCAAAGTCCTATAGGCAGATTCTTACCCCCTTTTTTATATGCAACCCACTCTGTTTCAATTTTCATATTTAATCTTTTGTTATATTTCCTGTAATTGTCATTTCCGGGATTTATTTTTTTTTAATCTTATCCCTTCCAAGAATCCCCTAGCTTTGATCATTACCCTGATATTTGCGCGAAGCTGAATTCATTTTCAAGCGAGTTTTTTTCTTTCTTACATACACGCAAATCATTATTAATATCATGTCGTTATTATACACTATAACTTTTAAGTTTTCTCAACGTTGTTTTTGATTCTGTCTCCATTTTTTAGTAAATGTATTCAAATCGATCTGTAAGTGCATCATTAATACATTTTCATATTTTTTTCATTACTAATATATGGCGTGTCCTGATGAGATCTAAATCTGGTTTACTTCTCGATCATCGTTTTCAAATCTCGTGATTTTTTTTCTTAACGAGGCAATTAAACATTACTGTTATTTCTATACATTTTTAAAATCTACCCTAAGGCTTTCCACTATAACTGTCCGTTTAATCAGGTTAATAATCTTCTAATGATTTGTAAATCAGTAAAATATCGTCAGCAATTTGTAATTCATTGTAATAGTCTACATTTCTGATTTGTGACATTATCTTCTGAAATATACTTCCACTGAATGCTATAAGTAATGCAGGTGGAATTAGAACTCATTCCGTTTTAAATTATGATTTTCTCTTTCTTCATGGATTAAGTCGAATTGTGTCAATAGCATTGCTGCATCATATTACATGAATTTAATACAGTTTTCATTAATACACTTCTGTAATAGTATATCTTAGCACGACCAACCCTAAAAGCTCCAACAAAGGAATTAAGCATTTGGCGATTGTAACCGGCGGATAAAGAGGGTGACGCATTACGGACTTAAGCGCTTCTCGAAATTCTGACTGCGACAGTCTGTTGCAATTACATAACTGGATACTGAATATCTCATAATATATGTACCCCAGAGAAAGGTCATAAAATTAAGCGTGTGAGTCAGTTCTTGACAAGCTGAGTTCCACCTTATAAAAATTCAGCCATCGTCACTTTCTTCTACTCTGATTTTCATTCACATCCAACCAAATCTTGCAAAGCGAAACGGCGATGAGGAATGGATGATAGGAGCAGATTTAGGTGAATCCCGAAGCTTCTAGTCCTGAACATACACAAATTTTGTCATCAGCGCCATGTTTATAAAGGAATCGATAATCAAAGAACACATTACATTCGTGAACACGAGATAAAGATATCGATTAGTACGTTAAAACGTGAATATTAGACAGATTCAAGTAAGTTTTGTAGTCCTCTAAAGAAACCTGTTATATTCTCTTCGCTTAATTTTCTAAGATGATATAATCTTGAAGAACTATTCCTAAAGTTTGCTGTTCACGTGGTTGATTTGTTTCACGATGTGAACTTTTACAAATAGCTTATATATTTTCCATATTCATGGAGGAAGTTTATGATTTATCACGGATTATATATTATCTTCCTGATAAAATTTGAATTATTTCAATCTCGAAATGACTGAAGTTTTAAGGTATCATTTTTTTTTCATTTATAGACTGGGTAAAAATCTGTGCCAAACATTTATGAAAAACACCGTCTTTCAAAATGTCTCTTTCAATGCGAGCTTCGCCAGTTACAGTCTTGACATTTACGCGTGAAACGCAAAGATTTATTTTCGCTGTAATTTCTTCTAGCCTCTCGCTGTATGATTGTTGGTGATAACTTTTATTTTCGAAGCATGTTTTTCCGGATGACCCTCCTCGATTATACGAATAATTTTTGGGCTTTCTATTCAAATATTTTTGTATAGGGTGATCCAATAACATGGACCGTTTATAAATGTGACTAAAGTTTAAGCATCTAATGATTTTTTTTTATTTATTTTTCTTTCAGATTTAATAACTTAAGTCTTTGGAAATTTCAATCATGGAAAGTTTAATAATCAAACAACGTGTTAAAATTATCGAAGCCTATTTTGAAAATTGGTTGTTAACTTAGGTTTTTAAATCTGAAAGAAAAAATAATTAGACGCTTAAACTTAATTCACATTTAAAATCTCCCCCTATTATTGGAAGACGCTATACATCTATGTAATCTCTAGATCACATATACAGTGTAACCCGGATATAAGAGAGTTGTCAGGACCGGAAAAGAAGTCTCTTATATCCTGGTTTCTCTTTTATCCGGGTTTGGTCTATTTTATATACATTAACACAGGCTCTAATTTGGGACCAGAGAAAATCACTCTTATATCTGGGTTTCTCTTATATCCGGGTTTCTCTTATATACGGGTCTCTTATATCCGGGTTACACTGTATTTTAATCTCTTTGGCGGATACATTCGTTATCCCGGCGAATTTTTACCATATTTTTTCGCCTCCTTATTTTGCTGATCATACTAATTCTAAATTTTCAATGACATGTCAATATTTTTGGTCATACTTCATCAGTCTTATGGAAACGTTGGCTTATTTGCTTTTTGCTATTATTGTTTCATCTTGTTTTGTTTGTGTCCTTCATTACAGACATTCAATTTCCGCTTTGTATAATTTCTACGTTCTGTTGACTGTTCTGTAATGCCAAGAATCTGTTAATTCTAACTGAACATTTTTTGAGGTCGTCTATAGACATGTGGTTTTTGAAAATGATATTTCTCAATTTTGAAGTCAAAAGAGACCGATTGCCATCATTCTATGATTACTTCATATATTAGTTTTTGATGTTTATATCTTTAACAGTATCAGATTTTGGACGAATAATTTCATTATTTGTTTCCAGATTTACTCATATTCTCCCACATTCTATCACATAATTACTTTTACAAACTTTGCTTTAATATCGCCAGTCAAAATGAAGTTGTTGATTTTTCTCTCTATACTTGATAACGTTACTCGTGTACTTATTGGGGATTTTCAAAGTTTGTGCCGAAGTCAATATTCGGAGTGTTATTGTTGCTTAGTACAACCTGTTAATTCTTAGGATTTATCAGTTTCAATGGACAATGAAAATCGAATGATTTCATGCTACCTTCATTAACGTAACTTAATAACAAGGCGAATGGCTGACCAAGGCCTCCTGGGAAATTTGAATATAATAAGCCGCTGTCCATGTCTTAACTCAAAATAACATTATGATTACGCCTTACTGTTCCTCTTCTTTGCTTCACGCCTGGTCAGTGATAAAGTCTATTATTGTAGTAGCCTCTCGCAATGTTAGAGGCAAGTCCAGTCCACTAAAATGCAACGCCAAAGAGGATGCAAATGCTTTCATCTGATATAACCTAGAAAATTAAAACATTTTCCTGAAATGTTAATTATTAATTATATATCCTAAACCACAAATATTTACTTTCTACTTTCACTTATAATTACATGCATGTTTATTAGTCACGGCTCTAAGATAATATGTCCTTTTCAGGTTCCTACAGGTGCCTGGAGATGGTGATCATTTCCATTATTAAATGGCCCTGACGGCGGACTTCTGTTATTTGTTTTTAATATGTTTATATATCTTCATATAATTTATTTTGTCTATTGTCCATGTTATTGATTTATCCTTCTACAGGAGTTTTTAATTCAATGACATATATTACTGTCAGATTATTTTGTAAATGTAATGTTTCTCCACACCGC